>PITA01000015.1:0-468415 GCA_004023965.1 Spilogale gracilis
CAGAAGGAAAAAATATGCTGGAGAGGTGGGTAGGGTTTAAATCATCAGTGGTCTTATAGGTTCTATTAAGGAATTTGAATTTTATCCTAATGTGTTGGAAAACAATTGAAGGATTTACCAGGAGAGTGACATGGTCCCACGATACTCTGCTGCGTGAAGAATAAAAGTGTAGAACTATAAAAAGAGATATAGAAGTTTTTATTAGAAGGATGTCATTGAATCTAGGAGAGCAAATAGTAGTGGTAAAAAGTGTGTCAAAAAAACAAAAACAGAAACAAATAACAGTCCTTCTGAGAGGGTCCTAAAAAATGCTAATGTCTAACAGAGGGAAGCAGAAGAGTGGTCAGTCCCCCAGGGAGACTGGAGACGGAAAGTGCCCGGGTGATCCAAGAAGTATCACAGCAGGAGTATGCACATGCACACAGTCACAAAACCCAAGAGAGGAGAGGTTTATGAAGGAAGACTTGATTAACACCATCATGTGCTGCAGGTTAGCTATAGGACATTGGATTTGTCACCAAGAAGGTTATTGGTGATTTCTCAAGTCCTGAGGTCAGAGCCATTTTGAATGTTTTTAGGAGTGAGAAGTGGGAACAGCAGAATAGACAACTTTCTCAAGACCTGTTGAAAAGACACCAGATGAAGGGGTGCCTGGGTGGCTCAGTTGGTTGAGTGACTGCCTTCGGCTCAGGTCATGATCCCGGAGACCCGGGATCGAGTCCCACATTGGGCTCCCTGCTGGGCGGGAAGCCTGCTTCTCCCTCTCTCACTCCCCCTGCTTGTGTTCCCTCTCTGGCTGTGTTTCTCTCTTTCAAATAAATAAAATCTTAAAAAAAAAGAAAAAAGAAAAGACACCAGATGAAGGGACACATGTCTGGAGAGACCAACAGGATTCAGGAGGCCTTTGTATGTTTAAGGTGGAAATGACTAGAAATTGTTCAAATGTAGATGCAAAGAAAACAGCTATAGAGAAAGGGTGAGGATTCAGGAAAAAGATGGAAAGAGGATTTGGAATCCCCAACATTTAGCCAAAGATGTCCCTCCCATGTTACTAGTGTGTTTACAGGCATAGTTTAGTTTCTTAGTATGATAGTGAGAAGCTGAGATAAATCTCAAACGGATGTTTTTTATTTAAAGAATGAGGTTAAGTTTTAACCTGAGAACAAAAGGAAGTTGGGATTGGATGTTTGATGGGATGATGATCACGGCAATAAGTTATCATTTGCAAACCTTTCATGTGGGCTTTCAGGTAGTTATCTACTTGGAAATTAGAAATACATATATTTTATATGACTATAATATATATTATAATACATAATAATGTGTATATATATAACTGATGTATATATAAGTAGCCGATAATATAGCATTCCAGGGTGGCATCATGAATATTTATCCCAAACTTATTATACAAATTTCCAAAACTTTGAAAACATGAACATCCATGTACACGCAACTTAAATGCAACAATAATTGATATTTTGCTATATTTGCTTTGTATCTTTCTTCCTCTTTCCAGGTATATAAATATATGTAGTATACGTATGTGTGTATGTGAAGGTTTACATATAAAATATTTTTTATTGTACCATTTAAAAGTGGCATCACAAAATTAAACAATAATATGGTTTATATTTTAATAAATGTTTTTGTGGTAGGACTTTTTAGAGCAGATACAAATTTCATATAATGTTTAGATTGCCAATTTCACAAAATAAAAACTCTGTAATTTCTCTGATTGCATGAGTCCATTTATTTAAGTATTCTTAAAGCTGCTGCATTCTTTAAAAACATTTTTTAGTTTTCTGAAAGTTTCTATATTCATGCAGTCTTACATCTATAATTTGATCAGTTAAATCAATAAAATATTTGCTGGCATATAATTTTTAAAGAAGAATATTTAAAACCATGATGTATTTGATCTTTATGTTCAGACACTCTGAAAAATATGCATACACACATGCACAAGAGTATGCAAATAACTTTGTTTTGCTAACATTATTTTAAACCCTGGAAAACAATAGCTATTTTTTAAATATCCCACAATACCAACATAGTGCTGCGTACCTAAGAGTTGCTAACTATTTATGTATAAATCTACCTTTTCATCTGCATCTACATACATATAAGATGTTTTGATGAATAAAATGCTATAAAACAGTTGGTCTGATCTCTCTTGGTTTGCACTAGCCTCACATCAGTAATGCAAATCCTTTCATGAGACTTAGGTACTGTTTTTAGGTCAATTCATAATGAGAGGGCCATCTTATAATTACATTTATACCTCAGATACATATAATAATTTTCTTCTAAGGAAATGCTTTACACTTTTTGAAATATTACCTCATTTATCTTTCCAGCATCCCTAGAAGGCCAGAGTTAATCTTATTATTCCCTTCTTATATGTGTAGAAACAGGCTTGCAACGAATAAGAAAGATTTTCTCAGAGTCACAGATCATCAGCAAGCAAAGTAGATTTATAATTCAAATTAGCAAGTTATTTTCAGGATGAAGGGATTTACTGTGTAGTGAAATTGGGTTTATCTTCAGTGGTATTTCTACCTTGCCAGGTGTTTAGCTATGTGTCCACATCTTTCCTAAAAGGATTCAGCCTCTGACCCTATCCACAGTCTCTCCGTAGCTTAAAATTGCTCTCTGTCCCCTGAAATAAAAATCAATGGTTGAGCAAAGGTTTGTCTCCCTGGACAAACTAGCTGTGCATTAAATATCACAGTCAAACTAAACAAAACAAAAAAGACAGCTGCCATTCTGTGGGGGCTGCATTTTAGTTCAAATATTCTTTGTCAGTGCTGGGTAACTCCAGCAAGCTTAGGGCAACCTGTGACCAATTCCTAGGAACTAGAGGGGAAAATTGTCAAGGTGATTAGAAATATAATAGAGGTTTAGACCAGCAGGGCTTCCAGTGAATCTCTTCCCTGGTTATCAGCCCAGCCTCTCTAGTCCTCCATCCAGCTCCGGAGGGGTAGGCGCCCTAAATGCAATAGCTAACATTCATCGCTGCTTGGTCTCTTCTGTTTTGTCTTTGAATTTTCCACATGGCATCCTTATATGTACTACCGGAATACATAAATATTGGCGAATGCTGAAGTTGTGAAGTCAGAGGTCATTTTTACTGTCTTGAGGAATGAGATGTAAAAACACCCAGATAGACGACTTCCTCAAGACCTGTTGAAAAGGTAAAAAGAGAAGGATAAATGGCTGAAAGGACCAGTAAAGGTTCAGGATGCCTTCTTGGTTTTAATATGGAAATAACTAGAGGTTATTAAAATGTAGATGAAAAGAAAGCAGTTCTTTCTGACAGCTGAGATAGGGTGAAGATGTACCCTGACATCTAATTCACATTCACATGCGAAGGTAAATATTTAAGAATCCAAAGGATTAAAGCAAATTATTGATTCATTCTTTGATGTATTTATTGGCAATACTTACAGTTTCTAAATACTTATATAAGTGGTTCTGACCCAGAATTCTGTAACAGAATAACACTGGGGATTGTTCCAATTATAGACAAGCCCATAAATGTATACGTATTTGGAAAAGGTTTCCCATTTGGTGTTGATGTGCACCCTTAATTAAGAACGATTGTTAATACAATGTTCTACACAGCTCTGAAGGCTTTGGTTCTCACAAGTTGATATGGAACATGACAATTTTGGTATAAAAAGGGGAAAGAAGAGGACATAAAAATAAAAGCCTGAGTTGAAGAAAGTGGAAAATTCAGAAAGAAGTCAATTGGTCATTTGATATATTTGCAAACATTAGGTTGTAGCTATTTTTCTCTGCAAAAGCAAGCTCCATGTCTATGATTTATTTTCCGTTGTTGCATTGGACTTGAAAGTAGCTGTGGGCTGCTCCTCTCTTGAGAGCTTTGATTTTCAAAGAAGAAAGCATGTGGGAGTGTAAACAGATCTTATTTATAAAAAGCTTATGCTGATGAAACTCATTTGCCTTGCTGAGAGTTAATTAGAATCTTCCCTTACTGATATCAATTATACATATTTCTTGGCTGCTTCTTCTCAGCCTGTGTTGAAAAGGTTAGTAGATTATTTACAGTTAACCTGCTCGGGCCCCAGGAGCTGAGTCTTTCTTACCCTGAATGGGCTGTGTGTATGGGCATACACATACACTGGGTATACCCTATATATGTATATACGTACATATATATCGATATAAATGTAATATATGTATTTGCATATATAAGAAATGTTCAGTGTTAATGTTGCAAGGAATAAATATGAATGATAATGCCATGCGTGAAAATGATTGTGTCTTTTGAAAAAGGAAATTTAAAAAAAATAAGACTCTTCTGTCTTAGAAAAAGAAATTATGTTTTAAGGAAAATATGCTCAAAAAAATCCAAACTAACACAATGAAACAAGTAACATTGTCCTTATTAAATTTAATCTTTAAGTTTTAAAAGAGAAAAATAATATTTCTAAAATTACCATGTGAATGTATTTTTACTTTGACTGTAATAGATTCTAAGCTATAAATCTTCAAATCTAGGAAGATTATATGATTAAAGATTATTGTTTTAGTTAACTATACTAGACAATATGAGTTTAATTACAATACTCCATCTTTCTCATGTTGATTATCTTTGACTGTCTCAAAATATTCTCTAAATTAGACTGTTATTTTTCTATGTTTGTTTTTGTGAGTTTGTAGAGATTATTTTACAGAATCAAACAACGAAAAACAGATTGTTGAAATTCTTAAAAGGTTGTGGCTCATAATCCTTATTGCTTATTACATTCGATGATCACATCTTATCTGCCCAACTGGATTGTAAATTCATAGAAGGAAGAGAAAGTATAAGTTGTATCTAGTTTCTGTTCTTCTTACTCTACAGAGCTCACTGTTTCTCAGTTACCACATCTAATAGTCTTTTACAAATCTTTGATCATTTTTCTTCCTCTTGGAGACACTGGATACTGATTACTATTTCCTTTTTTTTAGATGGTATTTTAATGTCCTTAATGCTATATTAATCTTTTCATGTCTTTGAACTCTTTTCTATTTTCTTAATTGGCTTCCTTCTCTGTTTCAAGTCCCTAAATTTGGGTGCTCTATGGGGTCTAGTTCTCAAACTCTTTACACATCTCAAAAAGGATTTCTCCTGTTTCTGCCCCTTTATTGGTGCTACTGTGAAAATAAGATAAAGCATCCCCTTGGCTCAAGGAACTTGTGGCACAGTGGGGAGATAGTTCATATTCATATTTAAACATACCAGTTACCTGCTGAAGGTTCTTCCAAAATGGACCATTTTTTAGCTAAAAGTATTTAATTACTCAGTTTTGAAAATGGTTGTGTTCATGCTGTTAATTTTTTATTTACCCAGGTGAATGCTTTGTCTTGTTTATCTTTTCAAGCACTGCGTCTCCGGAGTTTATTTGGTCTGCTACATACGTGATATAGCAAGCAAATAGGAAGATGGAAGGCATTTGAATTAGGCTTGGGCTATGGCAAAGACATAGGCACTCATGGGGAAGGGAAAGGGTTTGGGAATCAAGATGAACTATCTACCACTTGGTCATGGAATGGATTCAGTCATTTCACTTATGCTCTTTGTTCTTATTTTCTTTAACCAGATGTAGTTTTTAATCCAAATGGTTGTGAGAGTTAAATGAAATAATCTACAAAATTTTCCAGTTCGATTCTGGAAAATTATCAGTCAAATAGTGACTCTATATTATTCTCTCAACTTTTTGGGGGGGGGGCATTCCTCTTAAATATTGAGGCTTTTTGGTCAATTTTGTATTTCTCCGATCTTTGAAATTTTTCATTTTTTTAATTATATCTATCCATGGCATTCTGGTAATTTCTTTTGATCCATCCTTTTTAGACCCAAATTCTCTCTTTATCTGGCCCGTGTATAGTCCATCTGTTGTCCTTTTTGTTTCAATGATTATGTTTTTACTTTTAGGATTTCTATTTGGTCCTTCTTCATATTCCCTCTTATTTCATTACTTTCCACTTTTGTTTTATGGTGTGATAATTCCTTTTATACCTTTAGATATTTTAAACATACTTAATTTAAAATCCTTTTCAACATAGCTGTGAGAGTAATATTAGCTCCCAGTGTCAGCAGCTGCTTTTCCTTTTTTTCGTTTAAAAATTACAACAGAATTCAAGTTGAGACCATTGTTGTTATAGTGATGCTATTTATATAAGCAGAGTTATAGCTTTACTCGTAACAAAATGATTCTTTGTGATCTCATGCACTTTGAGGTGAATAAATAATAACAGTAAAAATTCATGTCTCCTTGTTTAGCTATACCAATTACAGAGGGCACCTTAGCATCACAAAATAAATAATTGTTAACTCCTTTCTTGGATTAAAGTTTCCCTAGGTTTTTAGAAATATTTACTACTTGGGGATTTAAGCACCTTTGGGATTAGTTAGTATCATTATTTTAATTTTACAACCAAGGTAAGTGACTCCCACCACAAACTAATAGGAAAATAAATCTTGGCTTTTTATTTGGCCTTGTCCTAAAATAGTCTTCTTAACAAGTAACATATTATCAGCTCCTGAGGGGTGTGTGTGTGTGTGTGTGTGTGTGTGTGTGTGTGTGTGTGTATGTTTATTAGTTTATACTTTATTCCAGAAATTAGGAAAGTGTTAGCATCAATTCAGTCGTTACTTACCTGGCAGAAAGCATTACCCACCTTCGAGGGGCAGTATTACACCAGAGAGTTCAGAGACATAATTTATTATTCTCAGATCATTTTGTAGCAGAAAGAAAAAAAGAAAGAAACTACCATTCTCTTCATTTTTATAGATAGTAAATCATAAATGCATTTTTTTTAAAATTTTATTTATTTATTTGACACACAGAGACACAGCAAGAGAGGGAACACAAGCAGGAGGAGTGAGAGGGAGAAGCAGGCTTCCTGCCGAGCAGGGACCCTGATGCAGGGCTCAATCCCAGGACCCCAGGATGATTGAGCCACCCAGGTGCCCCTATAAATGTATTTTTTAATTTTATTTATTTATTTGACAGAGAGAGAGACAGTGAGAGAGTACAAACGGGGGAAGTGGGAGAGGGAGAAGCAGGCTTCCTACTGAGCAGGGAGCCCAACACAGGGCTTGATCCCAAGACCCCAGGATCATGACTTGAGCTGAAGGCAGAGGTTTAATGACTGAGCCATCCAGGGACCCCTATAAATGTGTTTTTAAAAGAATGCATTTTCCTTTGTTCAACACAACTGATAATTGTTTTCAGTTAACATCTATGTCCATGGATAAGTGACTCATAAAAGCATAAAATATAGAAAATAGTAAAATGACATTTAATATGATTTATTCATTCTTTGAATATTTAAAATGTATTTTGTGATAATGTAGGGCTTCATTGTTATCATTGAGGACAATAATTTTTATTGAATCTTTATTGCAGAAACAAGTTAATAGATACTTGACTGTTAGACTGACAGGTAACTCTAATTTTGGCACAACTGAATTGAGTTGAATGTGGACTGTTTTGTTTTTGTTGTTGTTGTTGTTGTTGTTACATTGTTTTTCTTCATCTCTGCAGAAAGGTTACAAATAGGGTAAAGAAACTTCCAGGGTAGAATGCTCTTTCCAAGTGCTCAGTGTTTTCGTAGGAATGGAGGTGGGCCACATTACAGTAGTGCTGATCAATTAGTGCAAGTTACTCTGTCTGATATGTATCTGGGTTCTTACTCTAGGGATTGCTTGGATGAAATGTCCCACATAGAGGATCCATTGAGTTAAATGATAGATTCATAAAAATTCTATATGTAGGCATCTTCTGGCTGGTAATTGTTTAAGCACCACTAGAAGATTAAAAAAGAATGGGCTCTGATTTGTAAGTTGATGACTTCTCTGGTGTAAATACTCTCACAACAGCCTAGTCTAGGTACCAGTCAGTGGTTTAACAACCAGTTAAACAATTGGCTCTTATGAGCCAGTGCAAACCAACTCTAGCACACCACTGAAATTCTTTCCTGTGAAGGCTAATATAATAGGAAAAAAGAAAGCAATTTGATGTGCTGTGATCCCCTCAATTAACTGGGACCCAGTTTAAAACAAGGACTAAGTTTTTCACCCAGAAAACTGTATCCCCACCAAAGGACAAAGATGAAAAAAACAAACCAAAAAAACCAACCATGAGATGAATCTCTTATGATCGCAAGTGACTTATGTGCTCTGTTGTATTGCTTTTACTGGGATTTATAAAAAGAGCATGAGTGTTTATTGTGCATTAGACTCTTTTTTCTAATATCTGAAGAAAAATCCTTCCTGCTTCAAAAGGGCTAAATCAACAGAAGTCAAGAATAAATATCATTGCTTTTACCTCCTTAACTTTAATCACTTGTAGACAAAAAGATGTTTTTGCCAATAATTAATTGATGCAAAATGTGAAAATATTAAACAAACAGGATTATATGACATTATTTGAATGACAACAGTTAAATCCATTTTCTTTTATTTCAGAAGATACAGAAAACGTACTTCCTAATGTGTTTAATTTCTTCCAGGTGTAGTAACAGAATACTTCCAGTGGTTCTACCGTTTTTACTTAACAATATTTTTATTGTTAGGAAAAATGTTTCAGTAGTATCAATTAAAATGTCACTCCTAACTTCATAATTGCAATTACATATTTCTTATCTTTCTCAGTACATGTGTTTATATTGCTGTACAAGCCATTAACATTTTTTTCATATTGTTAGTCTTTATATTATCCTTGGTTCGTAGCTATATAGTACTAATGATTGATTGCTTTAATAGTATATAATATTATAGTGAATGTGATGTTGTAGATTCTTAAATAAATTATTTTAATTTCCCAAGTAGAATTAGCTATACTTTGTCATCATATGATGAAGTTATTCAGTGGCATCTCTTTGTCAGGCCTTTGGTAACAAAACAGTTTTACCAAGTGTAAGGTAAATTTTGGAATCATATTTCTCTGTTCATAAGATAACTATGTATTTTTTCAAGAAGCATTATCTTTATATAAGCTTCTTCCCAAAATCATGACTCTTCTCTTTTTCATAAAAACTTGCAATCTAACATTTAAAATATTAAAATAAAATTGTTACTGTTTATTAGTACTTTACCTTTTTTTTTTTAATATTTTATTTATTTGACAGAGAGAAACACAGCCAGAGAGGGAACACAAGCAGGGGGAGTGAGAGAGGGAGAAGCAAGCTTCCCGCAAAGCAGGGAGCCTGATGCGGGGCTCGATCCCCGGTCTCCAGGATCATGTCCTGAGCCAAAGGCAGTCGCTCAACCAACTGAACCACCCAGGTGCCTCACAAAGATATTTTCAAAAATGTGAACAAATTTTCCTGGATCAGTAATTTTGATGCTATACTATTTCCCAAGAGATGGTTGTCATTTAGACACAAATTCTTTTGTAATAATTTATTCATCTATCTATCTATCTATCTATCTATCTATCTATCTATCTATCTATCTATTAAATATTTCAGGTTTTTATTTAAATTCTAGTAACATGTATTTTAGACTTCTTTAGAATTCCTTTAGAATATAAGCCTTTCTTGTATAAAGAGAAACCCCAAGTCTTGGTAAACTATGCTCGTCACCCCAGTGTTAGGACCTAACAATTTTCCACTTAGTTCAACTGCTCATTTTAATGTACATAGTTCAATTATATCTTACTGTAATACTTGTTAATGTTCGTATCAATGAGAGCGCTATTTTATATTTTTGTGCATGGTGATTATTATAAGTAAATTAACTCAAATTCTATTTGGAATTTGGGATAATCTTTTTAAAGATTTATTTGAGAGAGAGAGTAGAGCATGAGTGCATATGAGGGGGAAGAGGGACAGAGGAAGAGAATCTCAAGGAGATACCCCACTTATTGCAGACCTCTACGTAGGGCTCAGTCTCATGACCCATGAGATCATGACCTGAGCCAAAACCAATAAAGAGATGCTCTCCTGACCAAGCCACCCAGATGCTTCTTATTTGGGGTAATTTCTAGTAAAAAGGTAACTATGATAAAACACACTGACAGTTTAGTAATAGACTCCATTTTTGCCATCAGTTTAATGATAATTAGTATTATCATATTATTTTAAAGACTAATATTCCAAGGTACTCCTTTTAAACATCTTTTTCATTTAAATTTGTTTTAGTTAACATGTAGTATAGTACTAGCTTCAGAGGTAGAATTTAGTGATTTATCAGTTGCATGTAACAGCATTAATTACAGCACTAATTACATCCAGTGCCCTGCTTAATGCCCATCCCCCAGTTACCCATCCCCCCACCCATCTCCATTCCAGCAACCTTCAATTTGTTTCCTAGAGTTAAGAGTCTCTTATAGTTCGCCTCCATCTATATTTTCATCTTATTTTATTTTTCCTTCCTTTCCCTTATGTTCATCTGTTTTGTTTCTTAAATTCCACATGAGTGAAATCATATGGTATTTGTCTTTCTCTGACTTATTTTGCTTGGCATCATACCTTCTAGTTCCAGTCACATCATTCCAAATGGCAAGATTTCATTCTTTTTGATAGATGAGTAATATTCCATTGTACACATGTATCACATCTTCTTTAGCCATCCACGTGTCAATGGCTATCTGGGCTCTTTCCATATTTTGGTTATTGTGGACAATGCTTCTATAAACATTGGGCTATATGAGCCCCTTCAAATCACTATGTTTGTATCCTTTAGATAAATACATAGTAGTGCAACTGCTGGGTCATATAATTTTCTCCCAGTTTTATTGAAATATAATTGGCAAATAAACTTGGTATATATTTAAGGTATACAAAGTGGTATTTTTGATACAATGTATATTGTGAAATACATTACCACAGTCAACTAATTAATGTAGATCTCACCACCATATATAGTTACATTTGTGTGTATGTGAGTGGTGAGAACACTAAAGATCTACTGTCTCTTTTTTCTTTTCTCTCTCTCTCTCTCTCTCTCTCGCAGTATGGTTTCAATTATATGTAGGGAAGTACATAGAGTACAGACCTAACTTCTTGTCTCCAAACAAGACAATATAATTCTTGAGCTTTGGAATAGGACAGACTTTATGTTTGATTCATGTTTGGTTGCTAAAATCATTTTCTACATAAGGTCTGATTGTGTATTGTATTACCTCTCTGGGCTTAATTACTGGATTTTTCTTTGCATGGTATGGGAATTAAGATGAATGATTTAAACAAGAAAGGCTGAGAACTATGTTATTTTTTCAGGTTCAAGATTTCAAAAATTCTTTGAGAGAAGGAAGACTTCCCAAGTGGTTTGAACTGAGAAAGTTTTGTTCTCATTTAAACTTGCTATCACGCATTACTTCTCGTTCTTTATTTCTTTACCAGTCTAATACAAAGCCATTTCTCTTAAATGAAATACTATAATTTTAAATGAAAGAAATATTTTTAACTTTCTTTTCCTTGTGTTCCCAAATGGAAATTGAACCCACCATTGGAGTTAATCTCTTTCAGCCATTAATAATCTATGTATCTTTTTTCTTCCTTTCACAGAATCAACTGTGCTTCGTTGAGTTTAAGGGAGAATTTCAAATAGCCAGTTTCAAAAAAAAAAAAAAAGAAAAGAGAGAGAAGTAATTGTATTTTGTACCAAATAAGCACAGTTGGGGTAAGATGTTCAGTTTCAGTGCAGTTCAATAAGTCTCCTGTCAAAAAGTTATATTTTATTATAGTAACCCCAAGTAATGCAAATGCTCATTTATTATTTGTCTTTAGTTCAGAGTGAATTCCTTTAAAATAATAAGCTCTACTTTTTCTCATACAAGGGACCTATTCACTATACCTAAGACAAATTATATGGTTAGTTTTTATTATTAATCATTTTACCAAGAACTATGCATTAATTTCCTCATCTGTAAGGGAAGTGGGTTGCTTGCATTGAATGATCTTTAAGTTTTTTTACAGAAACAGTCTAAAATCATTCTATGTTCTGTGTAGGTGGTTAAAAACTACTATTAGGATAACACAAGATTTGTCTTAGGAAATTAAAAAAATAAGACTTAAGACATTAAAAATCTAAGTGCCTGGAAATAAAATAATGGGAAAAACATTGAGAAAATAAGGTGGGAGGGAGAGGGACAGAGGAGAGATGCAGGACTGCCTTTATCAGATGGTGTTTCTCCTTCCTACACTGAGCACTACCCATTGCTAGATACCTGCTAAGCTAACAGAACACAGCCATCTTCATTGGCGACTGTGCTGGTAAGATATGAAGAGTTGAAATGTTGATGACCCTCCATATCAGAGGACAGTGAACCTCTCTTTTCCAGCTTTGTCATCTATAACCTCATATACTCAGTGCTCCAGCGGGATCAGGCAACATTCTGTTCTAATTATATACCCCACGCATCTCAACTTATCTCATGCTGTTTCCTTTGTCTGAAATCTGCACCCGCCCTGTCCCAACCTTACAGGCTTCTAGCTATCACTCCGGGCCTGGCTTTTATGAAGCCCAGCTTGACATGATTTCTCTCTCAAGACCATTGCAAACAGCTTTATTTCACAGTTATTTGTGCCCTGCTTTTATTCCCCTTTTTAAAATTCAAGTTTTTATTCCACAAGGCTATAATAGTGAATCTTACTCATTTTTGTTTTCTCTCTCTCCTTTCTTGCCTTGGCTCCTAATACAAAGCACATAACAGGTAGATTTAAGAATTGTATAGAGAATGCATGGCCCTCAAATTAATTTCCTCTTTAATGAGTTTTGTCTGCATTTTATAGGTATGAGAGAGAACACAGCAGGGCAGATGGCATTCAGCAGGCAGTGATGGAGTGAATAGCTTATGTTTTAACACTTACTATAACTATCTGTATTTTCTCTAAGCAGAGTTTACATTTTCCAGTAAACATTATATCTTGCGGATCTTTTTATATACATAATGAGTTTTACTTCTTTCTTTCTAAATTTTATAGTATGGCTCACAACATATTATTTAAAGATTCTATTCATAGATGTAGTTTTGAAAATTCTTGATTTTACACACCTTCTAGGTGAATGGTTTTGTAGACAAGATTTTCAAAAGTGGACGTAGTGAATCAAAAGTAATGCATTTTTTTATTGATAGATTTTGTCAGATTGTCCATTCAGAATTCTCAAAAATGGGAGATGATAATTCCCATTTCCCCACACTGATACCAACAGCGGTTCTTTCCAGCCTTTATACTTTTTGATGTCTGATGGACGAGATGTTTTGTCTCATTGTGACCTCAGTGTATAGTTGCCTGCTTACCCATAATAGTCTTTACCTTTTTTGCTGACTTGTTCTTGTTATGACTCTTCTATTATCATGTTTATCTTTTGTCTTCTTTATTTTATTTTATTTTTTTTTGTCTTCTTGATTTTAAAATTATTCATCTATGAGTATCATTTCTTGTATGTGTTTCACGTTTTTCCCTATTTTTCTTTGTTAATCGTATAATGTCTTTCGTAGCATGGGAGCTTCATATTCTTATGAATTCAAAATTTTCAATATTCTGATTATGGTTTTGCCATTAATCTTTAATAAGATAAGAGATTAGACCAGTATTGGTCTGTGTTTTCATATAGTTATTTTATTTTATATATATTTTTAGATTTATTTGTTTATTTGAGAGAGGGAGAGACAGCATGCCAGCTGGGGGAGGGGCAGAGGGAGAGGGAGAGAGAATCCTCAAGCAGACTCCCTGCTGAGCACAGAGCCCAGTTGAGGGGAGGGAAGGTGTAGGTGGGGCTTGTTCCTAGGACTCTGATTTCATGACTTGGGCTGAAATCAAGTCAGCTGCTTAACTGAGCCACCCAGGAACCCTTATGTAGTTATTTTAGAGCTTAAAATATTTAGCTTATTATTCTAACTAGAATTCACTTCTACAAATGGTGTGAATTAATGATCTAAATTAGGTGTGTGTGTGTGTATCCTAATCCCATTATTGAAGTTCTTTTATTTGAAATAATACCTTTATCTATAATAAAATGTCATATATCCGTGGGCCTTCTATACTTTCAATTCTTACATTGATATGCCTTTTTTTAAAAGACTTTATTTATTTATTTAACAGAGAGAGACACAACACACCTAGATGGGGAGCACGAGTAGGGGGAGTGGGAGAAAGAGAAGCAGGCTTCCCACAGGGCAGAGTTCCCAATGCAGGGCTCTATCCCAGGACCCTGGGATCATGACCTGAACTGAAGGCAGTTGCTTAATGACTGAGCCACCCAGGCTCCCCTGCTATGTCTATTCTTAAACCAGTATCACACCTTAACTTTGTTCAGTAACTTTGTATCTGTTTTAACAAATATTAGGACAAATAGTTCCTCCTGGTTCTTACAAAATAAAATCAGTAGTTCCCATTTAGTTTTCTCAAGTGAAAATTGGGATCATCTTGTCAAGATCTGTTTTAAAAATTTCATGGAGGTTTTCATTGAGTAAATTTAAAAGATTGAAATACTCATCTAGCTGAAGAGGTTGACTCTTTATATTTTTTTTATTTTTTATTTTTTTAAAATATATTTTTTTTAAATTTATTTGACAGAGAGAAACACAGCCAGAGAGGGAACACAAGCAAGGGGAGTGAGAGAGGGAGAAGCAGGCTTCCCGCCAAGCAGGGAGCCCGATGTGGGACTCGATCTCGGGTCTCCAGGATCATGACCTGAGCCGAAGGCAGTCGCTTCACCAACTGAGCCACCCAGGCGCCCCCAAGGTTGAGTCTTTAAATCCACAGATATAATATATGTTTTCTTGGATTCAAACTTTTAAATTTTCCAATCAAGTTTTATAATTTTCCTCATCAAAGTTCTAACTGCTCTTATTTATTATGATATCTTAGTTAATTCTCTTGGATTTTTAGTAGGACAATTAAATTATTTACTAGTAAATCCAGACTATTCCAGTTTGGATGATTTTTTCTAATAATTTAAATTTTATTTCTTTTTATATAATCTTGTCACATTTGCTAGAATTCTAGGGAAATGCAAGATAATAATGATAATAATGTGCATCCTTAATTTTTCCCTTAACTTTAATGAAATTTTTCTAATTTTTTTCCAGTAGTTATATTATTTGTTATTGGGTTTTGCTATATAACCATTATCAAATTAAGGGAAAACTGGGGATTTTGATTTTTGAGTTGAAAATGTTTGCTCAGTTTTACTAAGTGCTCTCTTGTCATTTAGGGGGAATAAGATGCTTTTTTCCTAAAATTGGCTCATAGAGTAAATTACAATTATATATGTTTTGAACCTTTAGGATATCATTTCATTTTTGTTTAACCAATTCAATTCTGATGTATTTGCCTTTTAATAAGCTGGTAGATTTTATGTGTTACTATTATATTTAGGATTTTTGCATCTGGATTCATAAATGAAATTTAGCTAGGGTATTTTGTGTGTCTTTGTGTTTTTCCCTTATTGTCTGATCCTGTGCGAGAATTTGGTAAATCTTACAGAATGTAATAGAAGGGTTTTATCATTCTGTAGGGCCTGATATGCTTGTTTCTTAACTAAAATTATTTGCTTCTCTATAGTTAAAAGTCTCTCATTAGTTTATTGCCATGTCATCATATACTGTTATTATTTCCTTAGCTGGATATATTTTAGCTAATGTTGACTCACAGGAATGTGCTTCTTTTCTAAAGTTAGCATATAATTAACTTGCTTTTTAATAATTCAAGACATATCAAATCCTAGATTATTTGTTTATAAATGAAAAGTGGTAAAGTTAATGTTTGGGCAGAATGCACTTATTTAGTTTTTATACATATTGCATTTAATTGTGATATTTACACAAATATTTTATAACATGGACAGTATGTTTGAGTTGATATGCCATTCATTATTATGCCTTAAAGTGACAAGTCTTTCAGTTTCCCATTTTATTTGTTGTTTTTCCCTTTAAAGTCAAACAGGGCTGATGATAAATTTGAAGATTTAGCAGTGCTTCTTCAACTTCACTCTAAATTGAGACTATCTCCCTGCTGTCCTAATTGAGTTGCTCGTGGTAAGTGGTGGTCTGATTGTTTTGCAGTGTTTTAGGGGCAGGTTTCCTTGGGATGATTTACCCAGGTATTAGTGCTACTACCACAACATCATGGTGATCCTGGTTAATTTTCATTTCATTTTTATTTTTCTTCTACTTTTTCTTCCCCATTTATTAGAACCTCAAGTGGAAGATCCTGAAGGTGCATCTCACCAAAGAGGAATATTCCTCATTTGCTTTGAATATCTAAGATGTAGAGCCCAAAATAATATAGTAGAATTGACTTGTGCATTGACTTTAAATAAATCTTATATATCCATTTACTTTAAATAAAACAATTAATTCCTTGGAAGTTTATAATATATGCAACACAGAATATAACAATATACATATGTCTCCTTACATGTATAATATGATAGTTATACTTTTCCATAGGCTAAAGGTTTTACCTTCATAATTTTCAAAGCTCTCCATAAATCCTCCTTTTGATTTTTTACTGTTGATTTTGGGGAAGGGAAAAAAAAATTATTCACTTTTGGAGTTTGTGCAAAAATAAGATAAGGGATAGTTTTATATTAGTAGCTTAAATGAATCTAAATATCAATCCCTAAAAGAAAGATTTAATATTGTTTTAAGTGAAAAGTGAGATATAAGCCACAATTGAAAACCTGTGACTACAAATATTATAGACTACATTTGGGAAGTGAGAAAAAGGTCCCTAAGGATTTTACGGCAATACGTGGAAAACCCTAAACATTTTGGGAACACCTTGATAGAATTAAATTAATGTAGACCTTTGCTTTATGCACCACTTAAAATGAGATTATCAGGTTGTCAGAGGCAGATGTGCATTCTTTTTGTCTTTCTGAAATACTTTCTTCACAATTATGGAAAGAACATTTTACATGACAGTGTTATTTACTGGTGTATTCCTAAAGTACTCAATCCAGTTTACCTGTGTAAAACCATAAAACATAGATCCACAAAGAAACTTACAGATAATAAGATTCCCTAATATTTCAGAGAAACTTGAACTAATATCAAAAACCATGTAGCTGCAGAATTGCAAAACCAGTGTCCTAGGAGATCTGAAGACTTTAGTCTTTTTTTTTTTATAATGCTTTACATTAAAGCATCATATCCCATAATACCACAGAATCAATCAGTACATTAAGTAACTTTGAGCACATTCCTGCTGTAAAGTTTTTAATGTTACAATTACTGTTTTTTTTGTAAACAAGTAATCATCCTTTTTTCTTGCTGAACTGTATTAGCTAACTGCATTCTTTCCATGGTCATGCATCAGGTGTAACCTTTCTGGAAAAATCTTATGTAAGCAGATAACATTTCCATGTTCAAGTAGACAAATGAAGTTTACAGAAATGCATTAAGTGATTTATTTAAAATGTTATTCAAACTTTGGGATACTTATAAAGGTGACTTACATGTGTACTCCCTTGGCTCAAATATTCTACATTTATCCAACCTTCGCTCAAGTCCTTGTCTTGGACTCTGCTTTTAGTGGGACCTAGACTAAGAGATAGGAACATAAAAAAGAGATATATAGATTTATTCAGACTTCAAATATGTATTTTTGTGTATACATATCAATATGTATTACAAAGTGCATTCGTGTACCTAATACATATGGTTTGTGAAACTATCTGTACATAAGAACATATTATTTTTTTTTTTAAAGATTTTATTTATTTGACAGAGAGAAACACAGCCATAGAGGGAACACAAGCAGGGGGAGTGAGGGAGGCAGAAGCAGGTTTCCTGCTGAGCAGACAGCCCGATGTGGGGCTCAATCCAGGTCTCTGGGATCATGACCTGAGCCGAAGGCAGTCGCTTAACAAACTGAGCCACCCAGGCACCCCATAAGAACATCTTATAAAAGATATACAGGTTGGCATTCCTCACTCCTCCACTGATCTCTGGGGCTGTCAGGTGTAGCTCAAGTTTATCCTTGATTCCTATGATTATCCTGAAGTTGCTCAGTCAATCAACATAGTTCTCTTTTCTTCCCATCTTAACAAATTACTCATTTATTTATAGTTCCATCATGTGAATATGTATTCATATTTTATTTTTTAAAGATTTTATTTATTTATTTGACAGAGAGAAATGTGCAAGAGAGGGAACACAAGCAGAGGGAGTGAGAGAGGGAGAAGCAGGCTTCCTGCTGAGCAGGGAGCCTGATGCGGGGCTGGATCCCGGGACTGTGGGATCATGATCTGAGCCAAAAGCAGATGCTTAAAGACTGAGCCACCCAGGCGCCCCTGTATTCATATTTTAAAACCACACCTATAATCCAATCTGATGACAGTTTCTTGCTGAGAATCAGGATATTCTTTTTTCAAGTATGAAAGGAACATGTTTTTAAAAATCTTATATGCATCTATGAGGAAGGATTAATACAAGTTTTGAGGCATTCTCATGCTTTTGGAAATAAAGCTTTTTTTAAGTATAAAAGGATGTGCTTTTCTTCTCAGCACTTCTGAAATTTTCCTCAATGTCCTCATGGTTGAAATTCTTCAACTATAAGTCATTTACTGCAAAAATCAGAAAAACAGTGTCTGTAAACTGAATCATCAAGTTTGCCGGTTGAAGATCTAAGGTTAAGAGAGGTGTAGACGGCACTGAGAGATCAGGTAAAACAGCATTACTGGTGGGCAAAAAGGGGAGCTGACGTTCAGAAACCATGAGACTCTGGCAGGAGCAGCAGCATCCTTCCCCATACCAGGAATGTGAGAAGTTGAGTAAGGGGCGCTCTTGTTTGCTCCCTGAAGAAGATCTCTAATGTGTTAAAGTCCGATGTCGACCGCCTCCCCAAAGAGAAACCGAGGATGCTCAGGATAATGCAAATCACACAGCGAGGTTTATTCTCCAGCTAGCTGAGGTCCAAGCATCTGCCCGGCGCAGCGGGTTTTAGCAAGGACCCCGAATGCAAGGGTCTAGGGGTCTATATACGTTTCAAACAGCAAGCAAGAGTTACACAGTAATTTTCCTGGTTGGGTGAGATAACATTTTAGCCCCCTCCCCAGTTCCTGGACTGCTCACACATTCCAGGTATTAGGGCAAGGAAGCAAGATGCACAGATGGTTCCTTGACCTATCTGCCTTCATTTGGTTAACACAGGCCTTGTGAAGGCGTCATCACCAGGAGGTCTTAGATCTGTAGATGCCTAACTCACCAGGGGGTTATCGAACCTGTCATAGCTGCCCTCAGGCTACAGGTCCTAACACTCTAAAGCTAAGCAGGTCTTATCGTAATGCACAGTGACCCCATACAAGGATCATTTCCTTGCTGTGAAGGGGTGTTTGTTCCTGAAATTCTGCACGGGTATTTGTGGAGTCCAGCCTGTGCCATGCCAGCCCCGCAGCCCCAAGTTCAGGACCTGCACAAGCCTCTAGGACAGAGGAAGGCACTGCGGACAGTGTGAGTCATATGGAGACATAGCTTTACCCTGACAAAGGCTGGATTCAGTAGCTGTAGTCCATGACTTTCAGGTTGTAATCTGTAAATGATGCTCCTTTTGGGAAAGATTTCTTAATTATAGGAAGATTTCTTTTTTTGTTATTGGCAAGTACATTTTTCTACAATGAATACGTATTGAATTTGCACCTAGAAAAACAAGAGCTAAAAATAGAAACCTACCGTATATCAACAAAATCCACTATTTGTAAGGGAAAGGTTTTACTTTTTACTGCTTCTATTCTACAGTTGGGTATCAGTAGATATACAAAGATCTATGTAAAAATGCTGTCTCCAAAAGCCTTCTAAAACTCAGTCTATTTTACATTATTATAACGCTGGGAATGGCCAACAATCTCTGTCGGGACAGATGAAAGATTACTCCAGATTTTGCTGTGAAAGAGAAGAGAAGGCAAAGTGGAGGCCCAGAGACCATGCCCCTTTGCTCTTTGCTCTGGCTTTTCTCTGTCCTTCAGGCTTATCATAAATCCTTATCACTGTTCTCAAGCTTGTGATGTGTGACAAAGGGTCTTTGAAAGTAGGGGGATCTGTTTACAGATAAGATAAGGATATTGCTAGTCTGTGTGTTCCAGGACTGGGCTGAACATAGCCTCAGGGACAATGCATACATCTCTTAGATCACGGACAACTGTTGGGGCTAAGAAAGCTTCTGGGAAGGCAGCTCCCTGTGGCCTTCCAACTGCAGAATGGTCCTGCAGGCTGGGATTCCAAAGGTGGATGCCCTTCTCTGAAACCTTCCCTGCCTTCTGTGGCTTCTGTGTTCACATTTTAGCAAGCCAGATATTATGGCTGATTTCATGCTCTACATTAACCCCAACATGATAGTTAATAAGAATTGATGTTTTATGCAGTATTTTCACATAATAAAGGAAATAGGGAATGTGAATACAGTTACTCTTAGAATTTATAAAAGGCCTGACAACTTATATCAAATGTACTCCTAATTTGCTCTATAATGGTCAAATAATTCCTTGTACCACTGTTTCTCTAACAACACCATGATAACTTATTTCATGATAGATTACTTCAACTTCACATTTATAGAACACATGGAAAACCATTAAACAAATTCATATTTCTTTGAAACAGAATTGCAGAGGAATTCAACTTCTTTTATAACACCGTTATCTTATCATAATATGAAAATTTTGACCCTAACAAATTACAATAACGTTCTAAATTACTGGAAGACACTTGTTTCTATAGGACACAAAATGCACCCAAGTAAATGGACATGTAGGAAACATAAAACTATGTGCCGGTGGAGCCTGCCCAGAAACCATGGTGCCCCTGGAAGAGCTGCCTTCAGTGACTTGGCATCAGGACATGCTGATCTTGACAAGGTGCAATGTTTCATCATACTGCCTTTAGGCATATATATATATATATATATATATATATATATATTTTTTTTTTTTTTTTTTGGCTATGTATCCTGGAGTATGCGCAATCCAGCAGATACAGAGGAGTATGTGAATACTATAAATCTAGAGTTGTTACAAGAAATGGAAGACTTCTCATGTCTTACTTTGATTGTGCATATGGCACTAAAACAAATACCTGGATTATAAGGGAGATAAGTGGGGCCCCCAGGTGGCTCAATCAGTGGAGCCTCTCTGACTCTTGATTTTGGCTCAGGTGGTAATCTCCAAGTCGTGAGACTGAGGCCCTGCTTCAGGGCTCCACACCCAGCGGGGAGTCTGCTTGAGATTCTCTCTGCCCCTTCTGCTTATGTGTGTGCTCTCTCTTTCTCTCTCTCTCTCTCAAAGAGATAGATAGATAGACAAATGGATGAACAAATAAATATTTTTAAAAATAAGGTTGGTAAGTATTTCTTCCATCTATTTACATTTTTATAGCTACACAAGTGTGCTTATAACTTAGATATTCCCATTACCATGTTTACACTTGTATAAAATGATAGGAAACACAAAAATTGAAAGAAAACACCAGTGGGGTAAAGTATAATAATTAAAAAGCTATATATAACTTGAATATTTTGGTGACATTTTGTATAAGGTAAAGAGCTCTTGAGGTGAATGAGGCATCTTGAGATATTTGCATACATTTGCCAGCATGTGGTTAATATAGCAATAAAATCCTATATTTTCTCATGAGAATTTATGTTTCATAAAGTCATATAATTTGTTGAAAAAATTTTGACCAGTGCTTTAGCTCCAGACCCGAGCAGTGAGGTCAAAATATCTGCAGGTGTGTGTGCTTGTTTAAAATCCCCATTTTTTTCTTTTTTTCTTTTTTTTAAAGATTTTATTTATTTATTAGACAGAGAGAAACACAGTGAGAGAGGGAACACAGCAGGGGGAGTGAGAGAGGGAGAAGCAGGCTTCCCGCTGAGCAGGGAGCCCAATGCAGGGCTCAACCCCAGGACTCCGGGATCATGACCTAAACGAAAGGCAGATGCTTATAAGACTGAGCCACCCAGGTGCCCCATAAAACCCCCATTTTTCTAGTGTAACCTGTATTAACCACCAAATGTACAAAAGGTGTAAGTTGTTCATTTAAGACTTTTTTAATACTCAAGAGAAATTAGTAATAGCTTAAATATCTGATAAAACAGTCGTTGGTTAAATATAGTGTAAACATACGAAGACATGCTGTGCAGCTAATTATATCCTTGAGGTGGGCTCAAGGCAATGCAACATTATTGCTCTACTAGTTTCTTGCAGCTACTGTAACAAATTACCACAACCATGGTGGCTTAAAACAACAGAAAGGAATTGTCTCATAAGTCTGGAGGACTGAAGTCTGAAATCAAGGTCTCTGATTTTCCCCTTTCTTCTTGAAGCTCTAGAGGAGATTCCAAGGAAAACCCATTCCTTGTCTCTTCCAGGAAACCATGGGTTTTCCTTTTCTTGTGACTACATCTCTTGTAACAACCTCTGCCTTTGTTTGCCTTCTCCTCTGATCTCCCTCTGTCTTGCTCTTACAGTATTTTGGGCCAGTCCACATAATCCGGGAAGACATCCTATCCATATATGCAAAATCTTTACCCTCTCTTTCAGCATTCACAGGCTCTAAGGATTAGGACATGACAACTTTCAGGGCACCATTGAGCCCACTACACCTGGGTAACCATTTTAACAGGTGCCAGCATGATCTGGCAAATTCACCAAAGCCATATGTAATTGAAAGAATATACATAGGGGTACCTGGGTGGCTCAATCATTTAGTGTCTGACTGTGGCTCAGGTCATGATCCCGAAGTCCTGAAATCGAGTCCCACGTCGGGCTTCCTGCTCAGCAGGAAGCCTGCTTCTCCCTCTCTCTCTCCCCCTGCGTTTCTCTCTGTCAAAGAAATAACTAAAATCTTAAAAAAAAAAAAAAGAACATATGTAAAATTGTCAAAAGTGATTTTCCAGAAAGTCAGATTGTGTGAGATTTTTCTTTATTTCATTGCCTACATTCTATCTCTTAAACAATGTCTATAATAAATGCATTACATACACATGCAACATATACTTAGGTATACATCAAGTGCTTCTGTGGGTAACAAAAACTCACATTTTCTACTGCAGGACTTATTTACTGCCTGCTGAATGCATATATTTATTTATATATTTACATGTGCATTGGAGGGATGCCACATTAAAAAAAAAGTATATGCTTTCTGTATGCTAGCAGTGTACCTAGAGAGGTAGAGAATAAACACATAAGATAATGTAAGATAAAACGATCAGAAACTATGACAAGCAGAGTGCCCAGATAATTCTATAGGTGAGTTCTACTAAAATTGCAAGGAAGACATCTGCTATTGCCATGTTCTTTAAATTTTTCTAGAGACCAGAAGGGAGAAGAATCTTTATTTCTAGTAGATGAGATTACCAAATACTGGATATACTTGACATAAATATCCCAGTCACATACAAAAATAAAAAAAAGTAGCATGTATCCATCAATTTCATATACTGATGTAGCTGGAAAACATTAGCAAATTAAGCTCAGTTTTATTTTATTTTATTTATTTTAGAGCAAGAGAAAGAGTGTTTTTTAAAATTTATTTTAGAACAAGAGAAAGAGTTGGGGAGGAGGAGCAGAGAGAGAGAGAGAAAAGCAGACTCCACGTTGAGACTGGAACCTGATAGGAGCTCGATCTCATGACCCTGACATCATGACCTGAGCTCAAATCAAGAGTCAGAGGCTTAACTGACTGAGTCACCCAGGTCCCCCTAACCTCAGTTGTTTTAAAAGAATAATATAGCATGGAGAGAGGCTAGTAT
The DNA here is from genome assembly GCA_004023965.1 of Spilogale gracilis. NCBI lineage: Eukaryota > Metazoa > Chordata > Mammalia > Carnivora > Mephitidae > Spilogale > Spilogale gracilis. The sequence goes on from PITA01000015.1 coordinate 23,722, forward strand.
TCCACTAATTTTAGAGTGCTTTAGAATTTTAGGCAATATTCTTCTAAAAATCATCAACAGCATTTAGAGCTAAATAAGTATACACCTTGATAGATTCCTAATAATCACTTGATAAAATTCAATAGCAAACTCAGGTTTTGAAAAAAAATAATACTGTAAGAATAGAAAAAAAGTTCTGCATAAAACTTAAATGTGAAACAGAAGAATCCCTATTAAAGTTAGAAACATGATAAAGATGTCCACCAAACTAAAAATTCCTCAGAATTGTCTTGGAGTCCCAGCTAGGATGGCAAAGTAAGAATATGAGAAAGAAAAATCAAGATCTAGATTGATACAGGGTAAAAGTCTGTTGAATAAAATTTTCAGAATGACAGCACTGAAGCAAGTCTAGAAAACAATCAGACCAAAAGAGTACAAAAACCCACCCTTCTGTAAAGCTTTCTTTGGATCCTGAGAATAATTTGTTACACCTTCGTCTGTGATCCAGTAGCACTTGGTACATACCTCTACTGTAGATTTTATCTCAATATATTGCTTTTGACATATTTATCAGAACATACACTTTTAACTTTTTAAGTCTAAATCCACGTAAATTGAGAGACTAGAATTTTGAAACCCCATGTACCCATCACCCAGCCTCCCACCCTCAACCTTGGTCACAATTCTGTCATTCTAGTTGCATCTAAGGCTCCTATATTTATTTTTGACAGGATATTTTAAAGCAAATTCTTAATGTCATACTACTTAATTGATAACTACTTGGGAGTATATATACCTAACATACAAGAACCTAAAAAATAGGAACATCGTTACACCACAAAAAATACATTACTTCTTAATATCATATAAGAAATAGCCTGCATTCAGTGTGTTTTCACTCCTCAGAATGGTTTTTATCGTTGGTTTATTTAGATCAGTGATCCTGTATTTGGGGCTTTTAAGAAATGTAATCTTCCATGTAATGTATAGGGCCACGCTATGTAGAAAGGCTGAGGCATGAGAAAGGAAGCAGTGGATTTAGTGAAAAGGACATGGGTTGAGGTTTGGTTGTTTTCATGTGTCGTAGTCTTCAGATGCAGGTAGTTGCCTTTGTCACAGGCATATCATTGCAACCTCGAATCACACCCTATGCACAGCAGCTACTCAGCAAAGTTTGGTGAGTTGAATTTAATTGAGCTGATCAACTCGAGTAAGTCAAATGAGAAGTTAAAGCTGACAGCACTGAAGGAAAACAAGAAATGGAATACGTGACAAGATTTCCTTGAGTTGTTCAGAATAAGGCATTGGGGAAATCAGCAGAAATGATGTTGATGGAATGGTAGCCTGGAGTTTAGTGAAAGGTTTTGAGAGCTAGACAGCTGTTTGCGTTTCACAGGATTTGTAGTGGTCCCAGGATAGAAAATTCACTATATCTTATGAATCCATTTTACTGCATAACTGATGCATTCTACAAAGAATATGTGAGGAGGCGATAGTAGTGGAGAGGGTGCATTTCTTTTCTCCTGTCATAGGCTAGTTGATAGAGATGAGCCAGCCACGGGAATTTTAAAAGCAACACTGAACAAGAACATCTTTGCATTCTAATCACTGTGTTCTTCTGGGCCTTCTATTAGCTCTTTCTCTTCAATTATTTACTAAGTGTATAAGTAGTTGTCAAAATATGGACATGTGTTTCTAAAGCATTTCTAAGCCGCATTCTGCCATCTGTCATTACCTCTGGAACTTGTTTGCAGAATCTGAACGCCTAATATGGACGTGGGAACCTTCTGCTCTCCTGGAGACACTGCGCACATCCTATGGATGTGTCATCATTCTGAAGTACAATATTTCATGTCTTCAACTGGGAATTATCCAGCATGCTGATTAAGAAGTTGCAGGTGCTGTTTTTAGATAGAAACTTAAAAGATATTTTAGGTATACATTTTAAATACCATGAATTTATTGAGATTTTTGAGGCAAAACAACACTTTACATAGATTTAAAATTCTATATTTTAAATTTTAAAGTAGAATTTAGGGTTGTCTGTGTATTAAATAGAATATTTCGATTATAATAGGTATATCACTATTCAATACTTTTAATGCTGTGGAGTAAAAGTTGGTTCTAATAAAAAAGTGAGATGACAGATCATTCAAGATATGTGCAAAAATCAACTATAATCGGAGTGAAATAAGTAGCACTAGTAGTTGCATAAATACTTCGTTTTTTTTTTTTTTAAGATTTTATTTATTAGAGAACAAGAGAGAGAATGAACAAGCACACGCCAGGGAGGGGGGTAGAGGGAGAAGCAGATTCCCCAATGAGCCCGGAGCCTGATGCAGGACTTGATCCCAGGGACCTGAGATCAGGACGGGAGCTGAAGACAGACACCTAACTGGCTGAGCCACCCACATGACCCTGTGTAAACATTTCTAACTGAGACTATCCATTGTGGTGCTTGAAAGACAAAGGCCTGAGAACAAGTCGTTTGGTTCTACCTTCAGTTCTGTAGCATGATGGCAGAAAATCTCTTGTCTGAGTTTCCTGATTTGTGAAATATTTAGAATAAAACCAGATTCATAAGAATGGAATGAAGATCACATTAAATAATTTATATACCTCAGAAGTATTGCAGACACAAGGTGCAATTACAGATGATAATACTCTTTCTCCAACACATTTCTCCTCTGGAATACGATGTGCAGCTATATACGATATGAAGTCTCTCCTCAATCTAATATTTTCAAATTGTGATGGGTTTTCTCTTATACTTGTAAATATATTTTAATACATTTACTTTGTTATATTCTTATGTAGGATCTCTTATATTGTGCACTTTACTAAAGAACGCACAGCAAGTGTTGGGATCTCTTCTGGGTTGGATGTACTTGTAGAAGGAGCATTTATGATGGGATTAGAAATGAGGTTCTTGGGGTGCCTGGCTGACTCAGTTGGTAGAGCACGTGACTCCTGACTTCAGGGTTGTGAGTTTGAGCCCCACACTAGGTGTAGAGATTACATTTAAAAAACTAAATCTTTAAACTAAAGTAAAATAAAAATGAGGTTCTCCATTCTAGACTGATGTTTACTTTTTTTTTTTTGGTTTAGTCCTTTGACATAACAAGTGGTTTCACAGAAAGAATGGATCATTTAATCAGCAAATCTTTACTAAGGATTCCTGAGGGCTTCATGCTTACTGAGGCTACTCACGGTAATGCAGGTAGTGTAATGAGCTTCAGTATTTAAAAATCATGGAATAAAAGTAATTTAACCTTCTGAAGGTCAGTTTTATTCATTAATTTAGAGGAAAAGGTTAAATATTAAAATACTTTTAGTTTCAAACAGGATGGGAACTTTGTGAAGTAAAATATAAGATGTTCACAATAAAACGTGAAGTGTTATGTCAGTCTTGTATTAAAATGATAATCATTATTGGCTTCCCCCTCCAAAAACAACTTTGGAAAAGTCATTTAAAAAACAACAACAAAGGGGCACCTGGGTGGCTCAGTTGGTTAAACATTTGCCTTTAGCTCAGGTAATGATCTCCAGGTCCTGGGATCAAGTCCCATGTTGGGCTCCCTGCTCAGCATGGAGTCTGTTTCTCTCTCTCTCTCTCTCTCTCTCTCTCTCTCTCTCTACCTCTCCCCTCCCCACTGCTTGTTGTCTCTCTCTCTCAAATAACTAAAATCTTTAACAACAACAACAATATTATAACTAATAGCTAACTGTTAGTCTTCTGAATTCAGTTTAGGATTTCTTTGAGGCTGTTATTAGTTCTTAGACAAGATTCCTCTAAGGGTCTGCAATCAAAACACTGAAATTCATTTGAAATTATATTTTTCTATGGGTTGTTGAATTATCAACTTCATATACAGATAGTTTTATTCCTTTCAGGGTTTTTAAAAAGATTTTATTTATTTATTTGACAGAGAGAAACACAGCTAGAGAGGAAACATAAGCAAGAGGAGTGAGAGAGGGAGAAGCAGGCTTCCCTCTGAGCAGGAAGTCCAATACAGGGTTTGATCCCAGGACTCCAGGATCATGACCTGAGCCAAAGGCAGAGGCTTAATGACTGAGCCACCCAGGCGCCCCCTACCTTTTTTTAAAAGATTTTATTAATTTATTTGACAGAGACAGAGAGAGAGGGAAACAAGTAGGGGAAGTAGGAGAGGGAGAAGCAGACTCCCTACTGAGCAGGGAGCCTGATGCACCGCTCTGGACCTGAGCTGAAGGCAGACACTTAACCACTAGCCACCTAAGCACCCCTCATTTCAGTTTCTTTTCAACTTGTAGTGATTGATTTTTCATTTTATTTCATTTCCTAAAATATAAAACTTGTTTATTTTGAAAAATAAAACTATGTCTACTAGGTATGTTCTAGTAAATTCTCACCTCTGGTTTATCTGCTGCTGTACTCCCTCTCTTCCTTAGGTAGAGATTTTTTTTGTTTCTCCTTCCAATATATATATTTTTTCAAATATTACAAACACTGCTTTTGATTTTGTTGTTTAATTTTTCTTACTGAAAGTTTATGGTTTTGATGGTGGTGATTCATGGCTGTGTACTTATCCTCATGGAGTTGTGTATGTTACCTCTGTAAGCTTTTTGCATGTGTATGTTACCTCTGTAAGCTTTTTGCATGTCAATAAGACCTCAAGAAAGTGGTTTAAATAATAATAAAGAAGAAGAAAACATAACAGAAGTTCCTTAACAATATAGTCTCAAAGAACTCTTTGTGTCAGTATGCAGACATTTTCATCATGTTGAGGCTACATAGTATTTAACTGTACTGATGTTCTATATTTTATTCAGCCATTTCCCTTAATATATATTTTAGTTTTTTCCAGTTATTTGATTTGGGAAATACAACCACAGTACAGGCTTTGTTATTTCATATTTCCGCCACTTTATGTCTAGGATTGTTGGGTCAAGGAGTACAGCCACATATTTATTATTCTCTTGCAGAATTGAAAAGTTCCTTCACATATATATTTGTGCCTCACCAATGCACTGTTTGTTTTAGTTGCTTTGATATTTATAGATAAAGAATGGCAAATTGTTTTAAATATTTTAGGACATAAGAAAAACTCTTGCTATGAGTATCTCAGGTTCAGTTGTACTCTCAAGTATTGTTGCCATGAACATTCTTGTGCCTCTGTTTCTGGTGCATTTGCAAAAATGATTGCGTGTTTGTGTGTACAGAAAATCCTCACACAGACTTTGTAACCATCCCCTGCTTAATATCCTATACCAGCAGCTTCTCATCTCCCAGAGAAACCATAATATTACAATCACGTCTGGTTATTTTTTGCAGGCACCTTTTCATGAGCAACCACTGGTAAACTCTGCCATGCTATTTCCCATCTCTCTCACTTTTCCTATATCAGTTCCTTTGCTTGACACTCCCTTTACCTCAGTTAACACTTCTACTTATTTCTCAAGACTCAGTTCAAATATTTCTTCCTATATCCTTAACAGATAAGATACTGGCTTTTTGAAACTATTCTTGTGTTGAAATCTCTGTTGGAGTACTAATCATGCCATGTTAAGTGTATGTATCCATCCATAGGTGCCTCTCCAACTTAACTATGAGTCACTACAGGGCAGGAATAAGTTCTAGACATCATCATATTATCTACCTAAATCTAGCAGAGTGTTGGCTCATAGCAGGCACTCAAATGTTTTCTTTTTTCAATTGATGAATCAGCACTTAAAAATATTGAATGTGCATTTATTATAATACAATCTTAAAATTTTAATCTGGAAATTTCTCTTGATTTTCTAACCCTGAGCAGATGCGAACACCTAAAAATAAGTTGCATATAGAGCCAATACATTAGCAAAGGAAAAGGAAACTTCCTGGTAAATCAGCGGTGCTCACAAAGCCTGAAAGGAATTAGGACTTTTTGAGCAGAAGAGCTGAGGGAAAGAAGTAGCTACATGTGGCTGTTTGTTCCCTCACACCCAGTCTAGAAATTTGAAACTCAGAAGGGAAGACTCAGAGGGTGCAGATCACAGAATTAATACTGTAACAAGTATTGGATTGGACAATACAAAAAGATGGTCATAACTTTTTCTGGGGGGGGGAGTAGAATCGGATGGAGGCGGAGGAGGGTGTTTGGAGGCAGCTCATTCCTCCCTTCTCAGGAACCAATCCTTCACCAAGGTGACAAGCACAGGAGTTTTTCTTCTCATCACTGCCATTATAGTTTTCACATTTTCTGGTATCATTTAGAAGATTGCCATGTGTTCATGCCCTATGCTATTGTCATCTCTAAATGGTAGTCCACTTTATCAGTAGTCTGACACATTATCATGCAGTCACCCCTTCTCCCACTAAAGATAGAGTCCTTGGCATCAGAAGATCAGTATATGCAGGGAGAATAGCCCAACACGAGTGTCTGGGTAGACTAGAACATACAGAGGGACGTCTGCCTTTACAACAGCCATGAGTAACTGGTGTTAATCATTCATATTTCGTAGATGAGAAAACAGAAGCTTAGCAAGGCTAATTCTGAATCTAAGTCTCTTGCTTAGGAACTGGTTGAAACAGAAATTAAATCTCATTATTGTCTGGCATTAGTGAGAATGTGTTAATTTGTCCCCTTGAACTGAATAAAAAAGATGGGTTTTAGTTTGACAATACAGCCTTCCACTCTGTCAGCCCTGGGAGACTGTGACCAGTGCTTATCGGCAGAGGGCAGGTTCCCTGTTAGCAGGTGAAGTGTGGCGATTTGTATCTTTTGCTTCAGATTCAGCTGTTTTCATGACAGAAAGTGGTTTCTTCCATTTCTTTATATATTGATATATTACAGACAGAGAGGAGAGAACACGGGTGTGGATACTGGGAACTCTGAGTGAGTCCTTTGCGGATTTGACTTCTTGCAAGCTGAAGAAGGCTTAAGGCTTTGGTTCTTATGCACCTCATCCACAGTGGATTAATACATGAATGGATTTTACATTTTTGTGGTGCTCAGGTGAGATGGTGTCTACAGAACAACTGTAAAAGTAAATTAATACATTGCTGTGCCATTCATTCATTCATTCATTTATTCAGTCAACACATACTTAACTACATATTTATTAATTAAATATGGATATGAATCATATATGATTCTCATCCCCAGAATGCTTTTTTCCTGATGGTGGTAAGACATATACATAAATATCTATGAAAAAAGAAGAAAAATTTAAAAAATTGAAGGAATTAGAAAAGCCTGTGAAGAGACTGTGAAGAGACACTTAAATTTTAAGTGAAGAGACACTTAAAAACTGTGAAGAGACACTTAAATCTTACTAGCATTTGAAATTTCTATATAATGAAGAGCAAATGTATTATTTTTACAAAATATATAGGCTTGCAATGAGAAAAGCAATTTCCTGTAATCAGCTGATGGACCAGTAGGAATAATTGTTGTCACTATCAGAGAAACGCTGTGGTTCATATAATATGTTACTGGAATATCAAGCTTAAGAGATTTCTACTCCTACTATTATTCACATTATTATATATTGTGAAACTGTCCATTTTCCATTATCTTATAGAAATGATGATTTGCAGAAGTGACAGTTTGTCAACATTGCTGATAGGGAAGACAGTGAAATATGCTAATTTTTCAATAAACATACATCCGTGGCTACTAGTATATTGGTTGTTAAAGTATAGTAACATCCCAACTTCTTCATGGAGAGCATGGAGAGTTTTGCAAGTAATTGATTTCTTCAGTCCTTTTTTTTTTTTTTTAAGATTTTATTTATTTGACAGAGAGAAACACAGCCAGAGAGGGAACACAAGCAGGGGGGTGAGAGAGGGAGAAGTAGGCTTCCTGCCGAGCAGGGAGCCCGATGTGGGGCTCGATCCCGGGTCTCCGGGATCATGACCTGAGCCAAAGACAGTCGCTTAACCAACTGAGCCACCCAGGCGCCCCGCTCTGTCTTCAGTCCTTTTTAAAAATTTTTTATTTATTTGTCAGTGAGAGAGGAGAGAGAGAGCACACAAGCAGGGCGAGCAGCAGGCAGAGGGAGAAGCAGGTTCTCCGCTGAGCAAGGAGCCTGAGGCGGGACACAGTTCCAGGACCCAGGGATCATGACCTGAGCTGAAGGCAGACACTTAACTGACTGAGCCATCCAGGCCTCTCTGATTTTTCAATCTTAGTTATAGATTTACTTGGAAATCAAAACTAGGGTGTGTGTGTGTGTGTGTGTGTGTGTGTGTGTGTGTGTGTCACTGCTGTTGAATGGTAAGAGGAATAAGAATAAACATGCAAACAAAAGAAGAAATTTTTTTTGACATTTCCTTGAAATTTCACCAAGTGTGTTCACGTCAGTAACTTCACTCCAGCCTCTGAGGCTGCAGGAAACCCAGCGGCTTTCCCTCCAGCTTTTCCGTGCGCACGGGCAGCAGTTTTAGTTTTGAATTTGGCAGTATAATTAAGGACAACAAGGCAATGATGTCACCTTAAAACAAAATAGCTATTTTTAGTGTGTAAATTTTCTCTTGAAAATTTCTTCTCTTTCAGTAAAAGCTCAAGGCTTTTTCCTTGTAGGCTACATTTTAATTTAGAATCCCATGTCTTTAGAACATAGGCTAAAATTACATTCTGTCATTTTACCTTATTGATTTAGTGTGAAGATATGGTTGGGAGGTAGAGAGGGTGAGAAACTGATGCCTGTGTGATTCTGGGAAAATCCCTGCAAAAGTATATTTTAATGAATTTATCATTTAGAAAAAAGCAGATCAATACACTGGCTTTCTATTTCTGCCTTTAAAAACTCTTGACTCAAGACTTTCAATTTCCCTATGTCTTTGTTTTCTCACCTACAATGTGAAGTAGTCATCTGTCACTAATCTTTATCTTCACAGAATTCTTGGAACAATACGATTTATGTTTACAGGTTATTTTGAAACTTTTCAAAGAAAGTGTTTCATGGATTGCAAGATAGAACTTTTAAGGTATTTTTATATTTTTCATTGAAATATAACCATTACTTAAACAAATTTGATTACATTCTTTTTTTAAATTTAAGAGTTTGTTTCAGACAAAGGGGTACTTGCACATTATTTTTTAATTTTTTAAAAGATTTATTTGAGAGAGAGTGAGAGAGAGCACACAAGGGGGAGTGGAGTCGGTGGAGAGAGAGAGAGGGAGCCTGACACAGGGCTCAAACCCAGAACCCCGAGATCATGGCATGACACCAAGGCAGATGCTTAATCAACCGAGCCATCCAGGCACCCTTACAATGTTTTTGATTAGCATATTCTTTTCCTCCTGTGTAAAAAAACTCTGTGGGTTATATTACTGAATATCTTATTTTGTGCTTCAGTTGATATTTTTTATTCTTTTAGGAAAATAAAATCGTTTAATTATCATTTAAAAGGAAGGATGAAGTATTTTCTAGGTATATATTACATTGAAGAAATACATATATTTGCTAAACAGGGCAACAGAGTATTAGGTTAGATCAGAAAGCAAAGAAAAAATATTTTTTAGAAGAATGACAAATAAATTAATGCAAAAAGTAAGTAAAAGTAAAAAGTCTTGGGGCTCCTGGGTGGCTCAGTTGGTTGGGCGAATGCCTTCGGCTCAGGTCGTGATCCTGGAGTCTTGGGATCGAGCCCCACATCAGGCTCCCCACTCCGTGGGGAGTCTGCTTCTCCCTCTGACCCTCTCCCCTCTCATGCGCTCTCTCATTCTCTCTCAAATAAATAAACAAAATCTTAAAAAAAAAAGTAAAAAGTCTTATGTATTCTTCATGTTTTACTTGATCCACTTTGAGGTGACTACATAATGAGTTTATGATGTTTATTAACTGACGAAGCTAATGAAATTACTTTTATTCAGCAAAATTGCTTATTAAAAAAATTGATGTGAGAATTCTGCCCCTTATCCTTTCTAAGTACCCCCAAAACAGTGGGCATTATATGTAAAACAAGCATAGAATAATTCTGAAATGTAAGTAAGACAGGACATAGACTCTGGAACGTGAGTTCCATGGCTGGTATGTTGGTGAGTTGCTTGGATTTTCTTTCTGTCAAATACATCCTAGATGTGAAACTGAAGAAGCTGGCAACCTCGAAAAGCCAGCAGATGTTGGAGTGGGTTTGGGGTGTGAGCGGAACTTGCTTTCTCTTGTCAAAGAACCAGAAAATGAACACCCCGCCCTCGATACAGAAACATTCTTTAATCATCTCGGAAGACTGACCACTTTAATATGGGCACCAAAGGAGAAATAAGGTATTGTAGAGAGCAACATGGGGTCTCTCATGTCGAGCAGGAGCCTGTGTCCAGCGGGGACGCAAGCAGTTAAGGTACCGCAGCTAGGAGATACCTCTGGACCAACGTCAGGGGACACCGCAGAACTGATAAGAAGCGGAACCAGAGGACGTCTGCAGGGACCCCAAACTGATTAAATCCCTTTAAGAAAGGAAGGACTTTGACAGCAAACTGTCAGACCTCCAAACATGACCCCTCTACGTCTGACCACTTAAAAAAGTAACTGCAGCCAAGCCTCTATCTGATGATCTGTGAACAGAACCGAGGTCTTTCCCTGCCTGAACATGAGAAGCAGTGAGTGCTGAGAGCTGACCCTGAGGGGACCAGGCCTTATCCCAACCGCAGGCTCACACACCACAAGTTCGTTAACTTCCTAGCCCTTCTCTTACCTGTTTGCTGTGTCGTTTGCCTCATGGCCTGCTCTGTGTGCCACGTAAGAAGCCAAGTTTAATCACATGGTGAAATGTCAATGAGTTTGGAATCCTGAACCTGCTTTATAATTGTGATTAACTTTGCTCTACGATTGAATAAAGCTGACATTCTGGAAAGCCACAGCTCCTGTGTGTACCTTTGTGACATGTATTAATTTATTACTAGGAAAAAAATGAAAATAAGCATGATATCATTACCACAGATAATGATAGACATTGGAAAGTGGGACTGTGAGTTTATGAAAAATTTCCTGGAGTAATTCAGTATGTTGAAATCTATGTATTGACAGGGAATATTGTGTGTCTGGGAAAATCAAACCAGAATAAATAACACTGTAGGTGTCCTAGTAAATATATTGGTCTTTGAAGAAAGATTTTTAAAAAGTCCCTTGGACATCCAGACAAAATATCCAAGATTAAGAAAATAAGATAATGTTCATATTTCACTCAATTTCTTCTTATGCCAGAGTGAGGAAAAAAGGACCAATGTTTCAACATGTATTCAAGGAAAGAACATGAGAGAAAAATAAACTATATCTAGCCCAATCATTGTTCATATAAAAATATCACAAACTCACATCTATGAACTTCAGAGACTGTTGTTTCAAGGACTCTTTCTGAAGGGACCTATGAGAAACAAACTCCAGGGGCACCTGGGTGGTTCAGTCGGTAAGCATCTGCCTTCTTCTCTGGTCATGATCACAGAGCCCAGGATCAAGCCCCGCATTGGGCTCCCTGTTCACAACCCTGCTTGTGTTCCCTCTCTAGCTGTGTTTCTCTCTGTCAAATAAATAAATAAAATCTTAAAAAAGAAAAGAAAAGAAAAGAAAAGGAAAGAAAAGAAAAAAGAAACAAACTCCAGATCATCAAAACATGACTGGAAACTTTCAGCATTAGGTCTCCAGTGATCATTGAATATATTTAAAAGTAGAAGTAGGATTTAAAAATGGTGTTACAATGGAAAGATATATGTAATGATTATATTTTTTATTAAAATTGGAAGAGGCATGGGAGAATAAAAGGAAGGTAGAAAATCCTTCGGATGGTCATAAGGCTGACAAATCAGCTATTACAGAGAGTAACAGTGAATGTAAGTGACTCAGATGGAAGAGTGAGGGGGCTGGAGACCAGTTGGGAAAGGATGGTTTCCAGCTAATGTCCAGGCTAGTTATCCAATTACAGCACCAAAAGAAAGATGTATCTAAGGGTAGTACATAAGAATGCAAGAGGCAAAAGAAAAATTAAAAATCTTTATTATTAAAAGAAATAATAAAAAAAGACTGAGTAAAGATAACAGATACTCCATAACATCAAGTGAATAAAAGGTAGAACATACAGATCATACACAAAAGGTGAATCAGTACCAATGACCTGTCTTAAAAATGTCTCAATTTGGCTGATAGAGCAAAATCCAAGTCTAAACTGTGTATGAGCAACAAACCAGACAGAATGATTCAGTGAGGTTATAAATAAAAGGATGAGTAAATATATATCAAACAAATGCAAATAAAAACAACAGTACAGACCATAATGTTCATGACAGGATAGAATTTGGGTCAAAAATGGGTATAGAACACAAAGATGTAGAGTTTGTAGTAGTACAGGGCACAGTTCACATCAAAGGCAATCAGTTAGCAACATATGCTCATGAAATAACACAGCAGCTACTACACACAACATAATTTAAGAGGTGTAAGGAGAGAGAAAGATATTGAATCACCATTAATGACAGGAGATTTTAACACACTTCTCACAGATGTAAATAGATCAGTGGACAGAAATATAGTGAGAGCACTGGAAGATCAGAACAAGTTCATAACAGTTGACAGACAGACACACAGACACACGTGTGCACATACATATGTGTGCACACACATATGCTTGCGCACATGCACACGTGCACACACGCACACACACATGTGCGGACACACACACACACACACCTAAGGAGGGGATTGAGAGAAAGAGAGATGGAGAAAAGGAGACAGAGATGCTTCACATAAAAAAAATACATGTGTGTGTGTATGTATGTATGTATGTATGTATTTTAAATAACGGCAGAAATTAAATTTCTGTCGTCATTTAAAATACCAAAGAAGACATAAGAAAGAATGAGCCCCAGTGTAATTCTCTCTGAAAAGATGAAATCAATGAAGTAAAGGAATATAAACACAGTTTTAGGAATGGTTACTATCTTGAAGCTAGAAAATAAAGAACAGATGTGAAGAAATAATAGATATGAAAAGAACCAAATGTAAATTCTAGAAAAAATACATTTAAAATTATTTATTTATTGAAGAGCTATAGAGAGAGACTAGGAGCACTACAGTGGGAGGAACAGAGGGAAAGGAAGAAGCAGACTCTGTGATGAGCCCAGAGCCCGATATGGGGCTTGATTCCACAACCCTGAGATTATTACCTGAGCCAAAATCAAGAGTCAGGCTCTCCACTGACTGAGCCACCCCAGTATTTTAAATATCAATCTCTCAATAGGCAGGATGCACTGTGAGTGGAGTTGAAGAGACAAGAAGAGAATACGAAGGAATTGGAGTGAAATTCATACAAAATGGGGTGAAGATAGATGCAATGATCAAAATAATGAAGAGATTCCAAGGCAGAGAAGTGATAGATGGAGAGGCTGTCATAGAAGTCAAGCAGAAGTTCAAGACAAAAAATAGATTAAAAAAAAAAGTTGAGGGGCACCTGGGTGGCTCAGTTAACGGTTAAGCGACTGCTTTTGGCTCAGGTCATGATCCTGGAGACCCGGGATCGAGTTCCACATCGGGCTTCCTGCTTGGCGGGAGGCCTGCTTCTCCCTCTCTCCGTCCCCCTGCTTCTGTTCCCGCTCTGGCTGTGTTTCTCTCTGTCAAATAAATAAATAAAATCTTAAAAAAAAAGTTGAAAGGAAATAGAGACTTGAAAAAGGCCACAGTAAAGCACAAATACTTCTGATGGAGCATGAGAAGAGAACCAACAAGCACTTTGGTCCCAGCACGGTGTGGCACTAGGCTGTTCTGGGATTTATGTCCTGATTGCCCACCTGGCTCAGAGGCAGAGGGAGCTCTCCCCTCAGGGGAACTTTCTATACATCAGCTTCATTAGCAAGGACTCCTTATTCTGCTTCTGTGGGTCTTAGAGGATTGCAGAATGATTAGACATTGTCAGTTTTTTTTTTTTTAAGTAGGCACATGCCTAGTGTGGAGCCCAGTGTGGGGCTTGAACTCATGACCCTGAGATCAAGACCTGAGCTGAGACAAGAGTTAGACACTCAACTGACTGAACCACCCACAAACCTCTGACACTGTCAATTTTAACATTAATGTCAGAAGGAACTAGGAAGAGCACCTAGGTGGCTCAGTCGTTAAATGTCTGCCTTCAGCTCAGGTCATGCTCCCAGAGTCAAGGGACTGAGCCCCACATTGGGCTCCCTGCTCAGCGAGAGGCCTGCTTCTCTCTGTCATTCCTCCTGCTTGTGTTCCCTCTCTAGCTGTGTTTCTTTCTGTCAAATAAATAAATAAATAATAGAATCTTAATGGGGAAAAAGAAGAAGGAGAAGAAGGAAGAGGAGGAGGAGGAAGAGGAGGAGGAGGAGGAACTAGGAAAGTAGGCGGCATTCCCAGTCAGAGTTCCTGAGTGTCTCCTCTATCACCAAAGCTGGGGCTCACCCCCATGTCTTTGACACCCATACAATGTGAAGGGTTATTATTGGTAGGACTTCTTGCCCCTTTAAGCTTTCTTTTCAGGGATTTGATCTTCTGCAAAGTGTGGGGTTATCTTTCCCAAGGTTTTACTTTCTCGGGTCCAGAATAGTGAACCATTCTTTATTACTACATTCTCTTCCACATTGCCTACTGGCAGTTCCATGTGTGGTCTTTCCCATAGCAGAATCAGTTAGGCGTTTTTGACATACATCCCAGATGCCAATATCCAGAAGGTTACGTACATCCTTCAGATAATAGTTTCCAAACAGAGCTTGGTCTGGGAAGCTTCTCCACAAGAGATGGGGGAGGAGGGGCTGCTTATCCCTGTGTTCCAGGAAGCTGCTTACTGGGAGCTAAATCAGAGCTGCCACACCAGCTTCCACATCTCAACAGAAGTCTCCGGTCCATCCAGCTCTTCTCTTTGCTTTTATTCTCCAAGGAAGTCAATGTGACCTCCTTCTATTCATCCTCCCAAATTAGTTTCACTAACAGTGAAAAGTCTGTAAGTCCCTCTGGTCTCCTGTGAAGTCAAAGTTGCCTCTGTAAGGCTTCACTCTAAATCAATCCAGTAGCAACTTCCATTCCCCTGGGCCTGATTTTTCTGAACTCCATCACACAGAGCTGTGTTTTACAGCTCACAGAAGAGTTTGTAAAAATCTCAACTTACACAAAGAGGTCTTTTCTCCTTCCTGTTGATGTATGATGAGAAATTTGACTGCAGAATCTTGGCAGCATCTCATATAAACAAATGCCTGTTTCGGTCGTGCTAGTCATTCATCCAGAGACAAAGAGATCTGTTGGTTTGTGACGATACATAATTCTTAATTTCAAGACCTACGGAAGTTTCCATGAATCTGTGTTACCCTGCTTCCTCTGTTATATTTTAACAACACAGTGAAACCATAACTCAAAATCCACTTCTCTATTTATGGAGTCCTACATGATATTCTGTGGTTTTGTGATATTCTGTGACTTTACTGCAGAGTGGTGGATACTGAGGCCTCTGTCCAGAAACCGTCTTCAAGGCTGATATGCTCATCTTCATCTGCTGCTGACCACTCAGCACTGAACAGCTCAGTAGAAACACCTCATTAATAGATACCTATTTCCCTAAAATGTATGTCTCCTCCCTGGGGTAGCCTGTGGTCAACGACTGGTTCAAAGAGGGAAGAGACCTGGCCCCTTGGCTCAATTCAGGGTATTTGAAGTCCCATCCCAGCTCCCAGGTTCCTTGTACAGCATCTTAAGCTTCAGGTATATTCACAGTGTGTGTTTCTCCCTCTTCGCAAATGTGACTTTCTCAATTCCTTACTGGTATATTCCACAAAAACATCCCCTAGAAACCTGCATGGAATTCTCCATCTCAGTGTTTATTTCCAGGGACTGTCCTCTGAGACAATTTGTGTCAGAAGTGGTCCTAGGTAGCAGGAAAATGGAGATGGACTGCTCTCCAGTTGGTGGGCAATGATAGTAGATGGAGTATTGAAAGTCCACAACTCACCATTATAGTGCAGTTGTTCAAAAGTTGAAGGGTGGAAACCCGTAGAATTCAAAGTGGGTGGGTTGGTACACTGGCTGCTACAGTGTCTCTGACACTGGAAAAGTAGGAGAGAAATAGTCACTTAAGGATTATGGATCCAAGTGATTGCTGTTGAGTCTTTGACTTTGTTGAAAAAAGATAATGACTGGCTCAGAACAATTAATCAATAATTCAGTGCAAAATATGAAAGCCAGATAATCTTCTTGATAACATTTAATTAAAAAAAAAAAAAAAAAACCTAGTATCCTGCAGCCAGAAGGCTAAGAGAGCAGAGGAACACTGAAGGTCTAATTTTGAGGGAGGTTTAGGATCTAATTGGAACTTCAGAGGTGGTTGAAATCTCAGCCTTAGCCAAGCCCCCTTACCCCTGAAACTGGAAAGGGGGAACCTGAATAATGCAGGTAGGAGCCTTTGAAAGTATATTTCACTCTTTCCCCAAACTATATTAAGTTCCTGTCCCTCTGTTGCAATATAGTTCAAAGGCATCTGGACACCCAGACAATCTGCTTGGGTCCATTATGTCAATAGACATCATGCCAGGCTAATCAGACAGGATGAATAAGAAGAAATGGCAAGTATGATTGTGGTCTTGATATATGCACTACAGAAGGGAGGAAACAAACTCTGTGATAATTCAGGGTCTTGCTATATAAGTGAGGTTTGTAAGAATTCAATGGGGTTGGTCATCTTGGGACTTTCCTTCCTAGATAAGGGCAGGTTATTGTACCTCACACCAGTCAAAACTGAAAAAAGAAGCACAGAGCATGATAGACCTCTTACAGATGTGATTGTAACACATTGGTATGTGGGCATTCTGCTCCAGTCTATTTAATGGGTGCATAGAAGGTAGCTAGATTAGATTGGGACCAAGAATAGGAAAGGCAATGTGGGTCCCTTCCTTTAAAGTCTTATCAAGAGCAGGTTGTACCTACCAATATAGTCTCCAGGAAAATCCATGTCAGCAGGAGACATAGGCTGGGGTCCTTATGCTAGCTAATAAGCACAACTGGTCAGAACCATGTTTCCTCATTAAGAAAGAGTCCAATTTTCTAGGAATTTGTATACCAGTTGAGGCTAAGTTAAACTTCAAGTTCCAGCTAGTTATTCCACAAGGAAGTGAATTAACTCAGTTCTGTGGGCTCATATAATAGTGTTTTATCAGAAATATCCAAATATATCTAGATTGTAGGCTTAAAAATCTGGGGCCGCTGACTAGAGAAATGTGATACCGCTGAGACTAGGTAGCAAATGGAACATCTAATGAGTTGGTGTTTTACTTGATCTTTGTCTAAGTTCATTCTGTGCATATTTAGATCAAGAACCATGTGCAAGGAAGACGGAAGAACATGGCATCAGCCAAAGTGGATCTCAGAAAACCATTGTAATGCTAGGGATTCTACAAAACCTAAGTTCAGCATTTTCAGGGGTTTGCAGAATTCATCCTCACTGTTGGGGAAGGAAATACTTTCAGAGTGCAGCAATGGACATTGAGAAGGTGGAACAATTCACCAGGTTTCATTTAAATACACAGAACCTCAAGTTTATCCTCGGAGTCCTCACAGATCAAACCCAATCCAATTTCTAAAATGTAAAGGACAATATATATATTTTTAAAATCTTCAAACACTCAACACTAAAATACAGAAACCAAGACAAAATTATCTCAAAATGAGAAGTAAGTTGATTTTATCAAAGAGATGATGCGCTTCTGCTCACTTTTCTTTTGTCTAATGGCATTTATCTATTAACTAGTTGACAAAGCCAAGAGTGAAACATATAAGCCCCTCATGTATGCTAATTACTCAGCAAGTTTAAATATATGAATACAGAAGAGAGAGGTCATGAAGAGAATGACTTTTTAGTTGGTGATAGGAACTTAAAGAAAAAATTACTTTTCCTTAAATCTTTTGGTATTTCTCTGGGTTGATGACTACAAACATTATTTTTTCATAGCCCGTTTTTTATTGAGATGGTATGTTATTTGGGGGAAGATAATGGCCTGTTGGAAAATCAATCTATTGAAAAAAATGTTTCAAATTGACATGTATGACACTTTTTTTTTAATAGGCTGACAGCAGCAGAGACACAGCTCCTAGAATTTGACATACGAAATGAATGTAACTTGTAGATTTAGTGTTTTCACATACCTCACATTTCTCTATCTGAAATGTTTTCTCTTCTTTCCAGTTGCCTCTCTGTTTTAACCTTTTCTACTCATGAATTTTGCTGCAGTATTTCAGAGACTCATTTAATATGTGCCCCACATAACCCAGTTACTGTTAATACCATAAGTTTTGCAGAAGAGAACCACAACACACAGTAATTGATTAACAAGTAATCTTTTCCACATTTAAGCAATGTTTTCAAATCCCTTTGTTTTATTTAACTCCAACTCTCCTCCAAATATAATTTTTATTTTATTTTATTTTAATATTTTATTTATTTGACAGAAACAAAGCCAGAGAGGGAACGCAAGCAGCGGGAGTGAGAGAGGGAGAAGCAGGCTTCCCGCGAGCAGGGAGCCTGATGCAGGGCTCAATCCCGGGACTCCGGGATCATGACCTGAGCTGAAGGCAGAGGCTTAACCACTGAGTCACCCAGATGCCCCTTATTTTCTTTATTACTTAAAAAATGTTTTTATAAACAGAATCCATATTTATATATTTATGAATCTCAAAAGACAAAATTCCTACAGGGAGATGTGAGGCAAGGCAAACTTCCGGCAGTACAGATGTGCTAATTATTTTTGAAGTTGTGAGAGTTATTGTATTGTGGTTAGCCTGTATTGCATCCAATTTTGAAAGTCCCTCAAGATGGGGATTTTCTTTATTGGCTTTTTAAAAAAAGATTTTATTTATTTATTTGACAGAGAGAGAGAGCATGCACAAGCAGAAGGAGAGGGAGAAACAGACTCTCCACTGAGCAGGGGGCCCCATGCGCGGCTCGATCCCATGAGCCAAAGACTAATAAAAGATCCCCTGTAATCCCAGTGCTCATCAAACTCCTCTGTGTATTTTTATGTATATTATCTTATCAGTCATGTATAGGTGCACATGTATATATATGTATATACTCATATATTTACACTTATTAAATTATATAATACATAAAATATGAGACAATACTCAAAAACATGCATTTCCGCATTTCCCCATTTCCCTAAATATATTTGAGAGTGTGTTTTAAATAATTGTAGCCAGTTTCTTCCTTTATTTACCCAATCATCAACTGAATGGGTATTCATGCTTCTTTATTTCCTATTATAAGCAACACTGTCATAAGAAACTTTCACATACAATTTTGTGTAGATATGTGTTTATTTCCTGGGAATAGTTTCCAGCTCTTGGAGCTTCTGATTTAACGAGCATTTTCTCTAATGATCATGATAGTTAAGACTAAATTGCTCTTGTTCCAGACTGAATGTTTGTGTTTCTCCCAAACTCACAGTTTTCTTTATTTTTATTTCCTTGTGCAGTGGGGAGATAAAGTATTTTCCTATCTTTATTGATCATTACCATTCTTGTCTTCTGAGCTGCACATTCTTCTCCTGAGCTGAAATTTACATTGTAGTGTTTGCTTTTCCTTATGTATAGGACTCTTTTTTTTAATCAATATTAATACTTTAATTGACAGGGTTGACAAAGTAAATAGAACTATTTATCAGAGAATGAATATATGGTGAAATATAAATAGACTGTAGTTACTGAAAATGTAACTAAATGCTAACAGTTTGGCAGAGATCATAGAGACATAAATACTTGGAAGGTTTAAGATTTGTGCTGAAATTATCTTGGTCAGTAAGATAAGGAGAAAGAAGAATTGGCTCACAGAAAGGAGATAAAGGCTAAGACCCAATTAAGTTTGCAGATCAACTAAGGACATAAGATTTTAGTCAAGAGGGAACAAGGTCCCATAGGATTAACTGTGAGGCCTCAGACGTGGCTGGCCTGGTCATGAAGTCTAAATCTCATGATGGTGGCAATAACCTGCAAATAAGGTTAAGATTAAATACATTTGTGCAGTGTGACTTTAGGAGGTATTTCAGTGAGTTTTGTGGAGCAAAAATATTTAAGATTGAAAATAAAAGATACTGTGCTAAGCTATATTCTAGACTCTCTCAAGATTGTGGTTAATAGATGTAAAGATTATAATAAGTGCTGTGTGCACCCACGCTGCCTCACCTCTTCTCTTTGGGTTCACGGTTGCTTGAGAGAAAACTCTGGGACTCAACTTGTCCCTTCTGTGACTCCAGCGCTTGGATTGTTGGCAAGTGTTGAGGTACATTGCCGCCAACTGCTTAAAACAGTGACGACTGCGAGAAGCAAGTTGATACACTGCACACACTTATTTTTCCTACTTTCCATTTGTTTTTATCTTCTTTACAGTTTGGTCGCTGTTTCCCATTCATTTATTGGTTTGTTGTTACATTTTAATCAGACAGAATTTGGATGTGTGGTCAGAATTTTCTTTGCCATCTCTTCCCTTGGTTATATCTTTTTCCACTTTACAATCATTTAATATTATTCTATGGTAATCTCTACCGTTTCTATTTCTGTAGCATCACTTTTTATGATTAAGTTCTTAACTTTGAAATCTTTAATAAATCTGAAAACTATTTTTATAATGTAAAATTCTGATTTTATTTTCCCAACATGGATGTCAAATTGTATATAGCATTTTAAATACTATCCTTTGTCCTCAAATTTGAGATGACACGTTTATCGTACATTCACATATGTATATTTGTGGAGAGTTTTTTGTTTTTTATTTTTGTTTTCTATTTTGTTCTTTTGGAGTTTTCTTCCACTTGTATTTTCCTACTAGAATAAAGAATACTAGAATAGAGAGATACTGAAGTACTAGAGTACTAGAATAAGGAGGACCCCTGCTTTGATATTTTAATTATAGGACCACAGGGGGAAAAAGTGCAACAGTACCCTTTAGAAGTTTACCTGGTGTTTCAAAGGTTATCATGCTCCGTTCTTATAGAGTTGTGTTTCAAGCAAAGATCACAATATGGAGAAGCCTAAGGCTGAGGTTCTCAGATATCAGCAAACTTAGAAATTGTCTTGCATGCACGTAAAATGTGCAGAACCTCAGCTGAGTTGCCAGGGACTCCTATCCAATCAGTCCAGGGCGAGGCTCTGAGACCTGCATGTTTAACAAGTACCCATGTGATATGAAGACCACTGGCCCAAACCATAAAAAACAATTCCTTAGGCCAAATTTTGGCTGATTTTTATTTTTATATATCCATCTATCTATTTATTTATTTTAAGATTTTATTTATTTATTTATCAGAGACAGAAAGAGAGAGAGAGCATGCACAGACAGGGGGAACAGCAGGCAGAGCAGGCAAAGGGAGAAGCAGGCTCCTCGCTGAGCAAGGAGCCCGATGCGTGATTCCATCCCAAGATCCTGGGATCAGGACCTGAGTCCAGGGCAGCCACCCAGGCATCCCTTGGCTGATTTTTATAAACTCAAACCACTTAGTAGACATAAAACAAAATAAAACAGAGTAAAACATATTTGACTCTGTTCTTGAAACTGGTTTTATGGCTGAAATCTAACAATAGAATTAGTTTATTTTCTCATTTATTCTGTTCAAAACATTTTGTTTTGATATAAAAGATATTAGTGAATTGTCATTCTAAACATAAAATGTTCTCCAAAAACACAAGCTCTCTTGCACGTCTATGGGCAGTGCTAAGGCCTATCAATTTTAACGTGTGCCTTGAGGAGTGGATAAAAATGGCTAAAATACATTATTTAACCTCTGCCAATACTTATCCACAGACAGTTGTGAGAAATGCCCATATAAATGCCTTCTGGGAGAGGAATGTTAAGAGCTGTTGGAGTGCCAGAGTAGGACGCAGCTGGGCAGGAGCTAAAAACAAACAAACATATAAGCAAAAAGCACTTTATTTTTGTGTTTATGTTATGACCCAATCGCAAAGTTAGGTTGATGTCAGGGAGCAGTCTCCATAAAAAGTAAGTTTGTAGGGGTGCTTGCGTGGCTCAGTCAGATAAAGCATCTGACTCTTGATTTCAGCTCAGGTCATGATCCCAGGGCTGGTGAGATGGAGCTCAGCAGGGAGGCTGCTTGAGATGCTCTCCTCTGCCCCACTCCCACCTCCCCCCCTCCCTCCCTTTCTCTCAAATAAATAAATCTTTAAAAAAAGTAAGTTTGTAGAAAAACTAACAGGGTGGTAATATATTGTGTGTAAACCATGTAAGTAAGATATAATTTAGATCTAAGAGAGTAGAGTTACTGAAGAACTACTTTTCAAAAGAAGTCCAGAAAAAGAAAACAGAAATTCTAGTGAGAGAAAGAGAGAGAGAGATTCAGAGTGAGAGCCTGTAGCAGGCGAGAGAGCCCACTTGGATGAGCAAAGCTAGAGAACATGACTATTCAACCCTAAGTGAAGAGCATCAGTAAACAGCCCAACATATACTCTTGTCAAAGAGAAATTGTTCCAGATAGAGGTAACAGTCCAGGAAGACTTTATTCAGAGTTATTTGCAATAGGAGTCAAGACTATTGCAATATGAACGAGATTGAATTTAATTCTGCTAAGAGAAAAAGCAAAAGAGTTTTTAAGTGCTGGAAAGTACTGTAGGATAATAGGAGGGAGGTTGGTCAATGTGAATAAGTGATTTGTGGTTGTTGCTAGGCTCCTACCATCCACAGAGACTGAGAGGTAGGGACACTGTTGTTGTTTTTTTTTTTTTAATTTTTTTTTTAAGGTTTTACTTAAATCCCAGTTAACTAACACACAGTGTAGTATTAATTCCACGATAGAATATAGTGATTCTGCACTTCTATACAACACTCATTGCTCATCACAAGTGCCCTCCTTCATCTCCATCGCCTATGTCCCCCCCACCCCCACTTCCCCTCTGATCACCGTCAGTTTGTTCTCTATAATGTTTTCTTGGTTTGTCTCTCTCTCTTTTCTTGTCCCTTTGCTCACTTGTTTTGTATCTTAACTTCCACATATGAGTGAAATCATATGGTATTTGTCTTTCTCTGACAGACTTATTTCACTTAGTATAATACTCTCTAACTCCATCCATGTCATTACAAATGGCAAAATTTCATTCTTTTTTATGGCTGAATAATGTCCCATTGTGTGTGTGTGTGTGTGTGTGTGTGTGTATATATATATATATATATATATATATATATATATATATATATATATATACTAGTTCTTTTTTTATCCATTCATCAACGATGTTTTCATAATTTAGCTCTTCTAAATAATGCTGCTATAAATAATGCTTCTGGAAGGTGCATGTATCCCTTTGAATCAGTATTTTTGTATTCTTTGGGTAAATATTGAGTAGTGCAATTCCTGGATCATAGGGTAGTTCTATTTTGAACTGTTGGAGGAAACTCCATACTATTTTCCAGAGTGTCTACACCAGTTTGCATCCCCATCAACAGTGTAAAAGGATTTGCTCTTCTCATCCTTTCCAACATCTGTTATTTCTTGTGTTGTTGATTTGAGCCATTCTGACAGCTGTGAGGTAGTTTTGATTCATATTTCCCTGGTGGTAAGTGATGATGAACATCTTTTCATGTGTCTGTTGGCCATCTGTGTGACTTCTTTGAAGAGATGTCTGTTCATGTCTTCTGCCCATTTTTTAATTGGTTTCTAGAACTGATAAATTCAGTAAAGTTACAGGATACAAAATCAACATATGGAAATCTATTGCATTTCTATACACCAATAATGAAGCAGCAGAAAGAGAAATTAAGACGTCAATCCCATTTACAATTGCACCAAAAGCAATAAGATACCTAGGAATAAACCTAGCCAAAGAGGTGAAAGACCTGTACTCTGAAAAATATAAAACACTGGGGCACTATTTTCCTGATGATGACATTTCAGAGGGTGGACTGCCATGTCTTTGTGAAAGAGAGTCCTGTGCTATAAAACTTCCTGCAATATTTAGTCTCAAAGGAGCATAGAATGAATTTACAATTGCAAATTTTCTAAAGTAAATGCTCTTAGGAAAAGGGAGGTCAGGAGCTTGTATCAAGATGACACCTGTCTAAAGTGTAGTCAAGCTGAGGGGAACATCTTGGCTTCTATCCCTTTCAATCAACCTAGGCAACATAGCCTGACTGTCAGTTGTAAGAACAGAGAGAAGACATGAATGTCAACAAAGAATCTAAATATTTAGTCAAAGAAAAGCAAATCCCAGTATTTGTCTCCAGGACTTTTGATAGCAAGGAAGACTTTTTTTTTTTTTTAAGATTTTATTTATTTATTTAACAGAGAGAAACACAGCTAGAGAGGGAACACAAACAGGAGGAGTGAGAGAGGGAGAAGCAGGCTTGCCACTGAGCCGGAAGCCTGATGTGGGACTCGATCCTGGGAGTTGGGGATCATGACCTGAGCTTAAGGCAGACACTTATCAACTGAGCCATCTAGGTTCCCCAGCAAGGAACACTCAGACACAAAGTTAGAGGGAAATAAGAAGAAGGGACTCTTCAGTTCCTTTGAAGATGAGAATTTGAACTCTAGGAGAAAAACACTGAGATTGTGAATAGCCAAGGTTGCAGAGAGTTAACAGATTTTAAAGGCAAGCAACATTATCAATGCTCAACTTTTTTTTTTAAAAGATTTTATTTATTTATTTGACAGAGAGAAACACAGCTAGAGAGGGAACACAAGCAGAAGGACCAAGAGGGGGAGAAGCAGGCTTCCCACCAAGCAGAAAGCCCAATGTGGGGCTCCATCCCGGGTCTCCAGGATCATGACCTGAGCCGAAGGCAGTCGCTTAACCAACTGAGCCACCCAGGTGCCCCATAAAAGCTCAACATTTTTAGCTGACATGTTTGTAGTTGATATTGTCTGAATATCAAAGAAGTTAAATTATTTCTTTAATGTAATATATTTAGTGACAGAGACAAAGTATACTCTCCATTTTATTGTGGATAAGATCCATTCACTCGTTTATTCACATTCTTATTCACCTTTTTTTTTCAAACGTTCTAAAGGATTTTTATTTAAATGATCACATCCAATATTATACTTAACTCAAATAGGAAGGAAGCAATTAGATGTTACAATCAAGGCACCTGGGTAGCTCAGTCAGTTAAGCGTCTGCTTTAGGCTCAGGTCATGATTTCAGGGTCTTGGGATCGAGTCCCAAATCTGGCTCCCTGCTCAACCCGAGTCTGCTTCTTTCTCTCCTACTGCCCCTCCTCCCTCTCATGGCCTTTTCCAAATAAATAAATAAAATATTTTTTAAAATGTTGCAATCAGCTCAAAGAACTTTTCAAAGGACTCACATTTTGGCAGGAAGAATTGCTGAGATTCATTCACAAAGGGACACAACCCTGTTCCGTCTTCACAGGGTGATAATGGAGAACATTCTATTGGATACAATTCATGGGCATTTTATGGACACGTATCATTACCTTAAGTTTCCCACAAATATCATTGTTGTAAAATAGCTCAAAGACAACAAAAAAGTGGTACTTATAGAGTGAGATAACTCTGGAAGGTATGATCTTTTTTCACCTTTTTGATGAAAGATGTTGAAAGTATATATACACATATATGTATATATTCCATTTCACAGTCTTTCAGTTTTTCTCGACACGGGTGCTCGCAAAATAGTTTATAATGAAAGTCAGGTTAAAAGTGTTACATAAAATAGAAATAAAATTGACAAACCCTGTTGAGGAGGAGAATATAGTCCCAACCCTAAATTAATATAGTTACTAAAAACATAAGCAAGACAAACAGAAAGGAAAATGAGTTGTATGGTTCTAATTACTAATGAAGGTAATAGTGAGACTTTCTCAATAATACCAATAAAAAACAAGCTTAGTGTGTAATTGATATATTTTGCACTTTGCTATGTACTGTCAGCATCTATGCCAACAATATCAAATCTTCTTTTTCCTCTATTATTCTTTAGTATCAGGTGCTATGCTAACTCTTGCACTAACTGATTTCTGTATTCCTTGCCCTCCCCCCTTCCCAACATTACCACCTCCATCTACCTTCATTACAATATAATATTTACTTGTAAAATGCTATATTGTCATTTCTTGTATAAACCCTAAAAGGTTATCCTTACTGCTTTATTATCCATGCATTATAAACAAATATTATAATAAGCAAGTATTTGACTGGCAACTGCTTCAAATTCAAATCAGAAAAAAATAATTCTTTAGAGTCATGTTGCTGTGGAATGGGAGATAAAAGTTTCTCCATATCTGTGTAGGTGACGGTTCTTGAATAGCTTTAATATTTACATTTTGAGAAGACTTTCAGTGTTGTTGAAAGAATAATGACTGCTGTAGAGTACTTTTAAATACACTTGACACTTAATAAACACCTGTTTTTATTAACACCAACAGTGAGATATCTTTCAGTAATTGAGCTCAGGATTCAGTGCTTGATTATGGAATCCAAGAAGTGTATCTTAAATACTTCTCAGGATTGCTTAACAAATAGACAAAATAGTGACAATATATTTCAGTTGAAATAAGTACAATGCTTAGTATGGCACAGGATAAATAAATCTTTCTAAAATCCTTTCTTCTTTCCTCTAATTGCCTCATTAGTTTTTATCTTTAATTTTTCTACTTTAAAAAGTCATTCTAAAAAATTACAATAATAATGCCTACTTATTATAGCAACTTAAGCAATGAAGAAAATGTTAATAGTCTCCTTTTTATCAGTTAGGCATGCTTTGGAAATGCAAATAACAAAATGACTAAGAGTCACGAATATGCGTTTATTTTTCTCACATAAACAGAAGTTTTTGTGTTAGCTGTGGCTGGTCTTGAGTGTATCTTGGCAGTTCCTCTGGCGTGTTTCTCATGGTTACAATGTGATTGCTCCAAGAATCATATTTGAGTGTGTAGGGAAGGAACAAGTTTTCCCTCTGCCCCTCTAAGTTCTTGGTTGAGACCCTCGTAATAAAAAACATAACAAAACAAAACAAGAACAAAACAAGAACAAAACAAGATAAGCCAGATAAAAACAAAAGAAGTTTATTACCATGTATACTTCTGTATAAATAAAGAATACTCGGGGTAAAATGAGTAATTCCTTGAGGTGTCCTGAATATTGGCTTTAAATACCATCTTCAACTAAAGGTGAGAGAAAGGAAGGTATGGGAGGTTACTGGGAAAAGCAGGCTAAACAAAAGTGAAGGGTATTGTGCAGACTTAAGTCGGAGTCTTCTTTCTCTCTGATGAGAGTTTTTGGGATAGAATCATCCTGCTCTTTCTGGTACAGAGAGGAAGACATGCTTACAAATAGAGATTTCCTTTATAATTTAAATGCCCCTTACAGAAGTGCATGTCTGTGCAATTTCCAGAGCTTCTCTTGCATCTGCTGCTTCTTAAAAGAATAGGTCAAATAATCCTATACCCAAAAGGCATGTTTTGGGATGCATATTCTGTTACCCTTCAAGTTTAAGGCAAGGAAGGAGGGAGAAAGTAGCCCCAGCTGCTTCTGTCTCTTTTATTCAGAAGTCATGATTTCTCAGAATTCCCCTAGCTGATTGTCTTTTGCCTCATTGGCTACAACTTGAAGACAGGGACCTATCTCATTCAAGCACCTGGGTAACCTGACTTTCAGGCCCCTAGGGTGGGAGGAGGCAAGGGAAAAAGGCAGTGAGGAATGACTTTTTTTTTTTAAATTTAAATTCAATTAGCCAACATATAAGTACATCATCATTAGTTTCAGATGTAGTGTTCAACAATTCATCAGTTGCATATAACACCTGTGACTTTGGAGGGGCCTTTCTTTGTTTCCCTTAGTCCTGCCTACCTGCGGTATTAACTGTTCGGTGTACAGCCCTCTCCTTTCACACACATTCACGCACGCTTCTATACACTTTACACATATATTAACAACAAAAATGGCATAGTATAAGACACATTATTCTGCCATTTTCCCCCTCCACATATTGTCTTTATATAATATAAACAAGGATCTGCATATGCATATATAATATATATGTATAAATAAATATATTTCTAAAGGCTTCCCAAATCTGTTTGTATGCATACATACAGGAGGTATACATGTGTATCATGTGCACACATATATTTAGAATAGCATTTATTTTTGCACGTCTTCTATTTATGTGTGTGTCTATATGTATGCATACATATATACATATTAATACCTTTGTAGATTCATCCATATGTGCAGATTTTTTATTTCCATAAGTAAGATTCATTCTAGTTATATATTAGCATCAAAGTCTATTTAATTTTAAGAGACACCAAAAAAGATTTTAACAAGTTATACCTCTATCTTTATGTGACTTTCTACTTCTCCCTACTTTGTCCAGCGTTGGATAGTAGTGATATTTTAATGATTGGCCATCTGATGAGGTTTACCAGCAGATTTATTATGCACATTTTAATGATGTAACTGAAGCTCATTGAGCCTAACTGACTCCTCAAGGTGATAAATCACTGCGTGCAGCAGTTTGGTTTTGCTTCATTTTTGAAAACTGGCCCATTCTGTTTTTAAAGTGGTACATGTTAATCTCAGCTATGCGTTATTATTTTAGGACCAAATCTTGTTAGTTCTCCAGATTTTTCTTTCTTACATAAAGAACCATCATTCATTCCATTCCTTCATTTTCTAAGAGCAGTGTCCTTTAGGATTCTACTCCTCTTCCTTCACCCAAAACCTCTTCTCCATCTTAGGTGCAGATGATTGCCTTAATTTTGGTAACTGAAAAAGGCTACTTATAGAGACATTCCAGGCATGATTCATCTTAAAATATTGCTGTTTTGTATTCAAGTAAAACTGACTCAATCACTTTTCTTTCTTTCTTTTTCTCTTCCTTCCTTCCTTCCTTCCTTCCTTCCTTCCTTCCTTCCTTCCTTCCTTCCTTCCTTCCTTCCTTCCTTCCTTCCTGTCAAGATTTTGTTTATTTATTTGACAGGAAGAAGCACAGCTAGAGAAGGAACAGAAGCAGGGGGAGTTGAGAGAGGGAAAAGCAGGCTTCCCTAAGCTGGGACACTGGGATCCTGACTCAAGCCATGAGCCACCCAGGAGCCCGTCAATCACTCTTCATTAGGCAAGCATGCTCTTTGACACTGTTGTGGTATGCAGAATGTTCGAGCAAATGTCTCCTGCCTTTCAGGGATTCACTTGCTTGATATTTAGAGATTAAAACAACCTTATGTTGATAGGGTTGCTGATGGACTAAAAACTATTGTTTCCCTGCTCCAAAGCCTCACAGGTAGAGATTTTAAAGTGTTATGTGAAGTTAGTGGGTTGTAGGTTTTTTACACATGAGTGTTTCCCCATGGGCTGATAATTAAAGGAGCAGTCCTACTATTCTCATAGATGGGAAACAATTTGAGATTTTTTTGGATTTTGTCTCAAAGGTTAGTTTTTTTGTGCATACACACTCTTTAGTGTAATTTTCTGATAGATACTATTCTCTGTGAAAATATTATTTACATAAATGTCAGATATAGGATATTGTAGGAATAAAACAAAGGTC
The DNA here is from genome assembly GCA_004023965.1 of Spilogale gracilis. Classification (NCBI taxonomy): domain Eukaryota; kingdom Metazoa; phylum Chordata; class Mammalia; order Carnivora; family Mephitidae; genus Spilogale; species Spilogale gracilis. The sequence continues at coordinate 53,158 of PITA01000015.1, forward strand.
AAAGACACATCTCTTAGTTGAATCCCTATAGCTCCTCTCTCAATTGATCTCCACAGGGACCTACTTGTGAGACCATAACATTATCAATTTTAAGTTGCTTCATCTCCATCCCCCCAAATTGCCATCACTTACTCAAGTAGGGTTAAGATACTGGTGGGTTTTATGAAGCAAAAGTCACTTTTAAAGTCTGGCATATTATACTGGCATTATTATTTTATTAAAAGTGTAAATATATATTAGAAAATCTATTTGAAATGCCAAAACCCAGATGTAAACATTTTAAAATATAAGATTACATAATAACTTACGTGGACAATTTTACAACAACTTTTTACAATGAAGAATATGTTTCATGTTCACAAATACAATATGAAAAAATCAATATCCCATTTTATTTTCAAAGTGATACATGAAAAGGAGTTTCAAGATTTATAGAATTTTAAATTCCATTAAATTTAAGTTACATTAAAAATCTTCAAGTCTAATGACCCCCTTCCAAAGCAGAATTTTGTCTACAATATTCAATTTCAGCTTATTTTTAGAGGCAGTCTTTATATAACAACTCGTCCCAATTTCAAGAAGTTTAAAGTGTTGGAAAGTTTTCTTTTTACTCTGTCGAAGCTAGCTTCACTGTGATTTCCACACACTGGCCCTGGTTCTATTCCCTAAAGCCACACAGGACACATTTCATCCTCTTCCCTATGACAGTCCTTCAAATATTTGTGACTAATGCTTCCCATAAGAATTTCTGCCCTGGCTAAACATGTCACTTAATTAAACCTTTCTTCATATAACAAGTTATCCAACGCTTTCATCATCATAGCTGCTCAATCCAGCATATGGGTTTTTTTTTCCTTTCTTTTTTTTTTTTTTTAGTGTTATGACCAAAATTTGTAACTGAATTTCCTCACAGAATGTGGAAACAGGCGCAGTGTAGTGAATGAGGCTAGGAATGAACTGCAAACAACACTTCAAATGATGTCTCACCAAAGAGACTATCCCAGACCAGTAGTTCCCTTCATCTCTACGTGCTGCTTTTATGAATGCAGCCCAAGGCTGTACCAGCTTCTAGAAAATCAACAAGAAAATGTAAGTTGATACTGAGTTTCTATTTTCTAAAGGTGATATTCAATTTTTGTAATACGATGATAAATTTATTCCAGTCTAACAATCATGTTCAAATTTATTTGTTAGATATGATTTATAAACAGGAAGAATTGCAGATATGTAGTTTCTTTTCTCTTTAAATCAGGCAAGCACCTTATCTGCCACTTCATTAATTTTTATTTTTGACTTAAGAGGATTTATCCTGTCATTCATGCCTGCACCCATTCACTGATTGATTTAGCAGATATTTATTGAGGTTTTCCTTGTGTCAGGTACTCTGACTTGATGCTGGAACTGTAATTGTGAACAAAACAGATGTCCCTTCTCTCACAGAATTCTTCTTCTAGAGTCTGTGTGGGAAGACTGCCATTACGGAGATAACTATTGATTGTCTTCAGTGCTGAGTGAGAAATAATGTGAGGTGACTTCTATTGACTCTAATATATAGCCAGAGTTGAGTACCTCTTTATTAGACTAACAGAGAAGTAGTCTATATTTTTTGTAATAGTTAAAAGTAAAAAAAAAAATATATATTACTTATGTAAGGAGATACAGCAATTTAATATTAACATTTTGTTGAATATCTTGTATCTGTAAACTCTTGGAGAGAGGCACATGTTCTGCTTTTTTAAACATTTGTTTATTTTTTAAAAAATTTGTTTAGGGGTGCCTGGTTGGTTCTGTCAGTTAGACATCTTGCCTTTGGATTGGGTCATGGTCCCTTGGTCCTGGGCTCCGGCCCCACATCGGGCTACCTGCTCAGGGGAGTCTCTTTCTCCCTCTTCCTTTGCACCTACCCATGTATTCTCTCTCTTGCTCACTAAAATAAAACTTTTTAAAAAATTTTGTTTATAAGTCAATTCAGTTTATTTAAGGTAAATGGCAGGGAGAGTTAGGTGTACCCTATAAGCCATAATCACTTAGCACTGAAATGATCATTTAAAACTGAAATATGGGGGCATCTGAGTGGTGCATATGGTTAATCATCCTACTCTTGGTTTTAGGTCAGGTCACAATCTCAGGGTCTTGGGATCCAGCCCCTGCACTCAGCAAGGAATCTGCTAAGGATTCTCTCCAGCTTTCCCCCCACCTTGCCCCCACCCCTTACACTCATGAGCTCATACTCTTTCAAATAAATCAATGAATCTTTTTAAGAAATAAAGTGTATATATATATATATGTATATATATATATGATGTCTCACCGAATATATATATATATATGAGACAATATAACATTTGGTCCTGGAGCTCCAGTTATATATATATATATATAACTTTTTACCTTTAAAACTGATTCACGGTGATATTAGCAGGAACGAAAGAATAAGGTTTCTCAAAATCCTCTCCTCCATAAAAGCACCAAGGACACTGGCAAAAGAATCTGAATCAACTCTTTTCAGGACTCTAGGAATCCATAAAGTTTTTCAGAAATCTATGGAGCATTTATTTAAGTAAAACAGTAGAATCTTTGTAAGACAGTGTGTTTTCTGATATTTTAACTTGTCTGTATCCATCCCCTTCTCCCCAGCTCCCCAATAGCTTTGAAAAGCAACAGCCCAAAGTTATAGTAAAAAAATCAGCATCCAGTCATCCACTGGAAGTGGTAGAATGGTCCTGGAGCTCCTTCAAAGCCCTGTTCCCTATGAATTGCTGTTATTTAGCCTATCCAGTAGTTCTTGGAAGAACAAACTTGCAGGTCTGTTCTTGACTTAATCTAATTCAGGGGTCTACAAGTCTTTTCCCCTGGGGGCATGTGTCAAAGTCATCAGCAGCAATTGTGTAGCATCAGAGCTGCTCAAGGGACTGGATAACATTTGGGATGAATGGTAGACAAACCAAAGAGTTGAAAAGGAAAATCTTGGGGGTGAGATATTTGTAAGGGCTTTGAAGAGCTCTGACATATTTATGGGAATCTAGAAGGTCATGCACATGTGTAGGGCTATACACACTTGTCCTGGACTATATGCATTCTCTGGAAAAACTTGAGAAGGAAAGCTCTCATCTCTGGCTTTCTTTGAGGCTTTCCATTAGGAAATGCCGATGAAGGCATTGTTATCAACTGCCTGGCTTCTTGTTAGAAACATGCCTCAATACAAACATAGAGCCCTTGGCAAAGACTGGCCCTGGACATTTAAAGAAATCATTGTCTAATAATCAGTTGACACCAAATTAATCAAGCAGATACCTCTGGCCCCAAATAATAAAGAATAAAGATATTACAGAATTAGTTTAGAAAATCACTAACAAAACAAATAGCATCACACAGACATACGCCCAAAGATACCACCACCAGCAACACCACCAAACTTAGGCAATAGGAAAGGATCTTCTGAGGTTTGTCATATTATATTGTTTAAAAAGTCTGGTTTTCAACAAGAACAACAAAAATATGACACACAAAAACAAGAAAATATGTCCTATGTAAAGGGGAGGAAAAAAGCAATCAATAGAAACTATCCCTGAAGAAACCCAGACATGGGATCTTCTCAATAAAAATGTAATATGTGCTATTTTAAATATATTCAAAGAACTAAAGGAAATTATATCTAAAGAACTAAAAGGAGTTATGTGAATAATATATCACAGAATAGGGAATATCAATAGATAGATATTATTTTAAAAAAACAAATAGAAATTCTGGAGTTGGAAAGTACAGGAACTAAAGTATAAAAAGAAAAAAAAGAAAGAAAGAAAAAGAAAATAACTCTGTAGCAGTATTCTCAAGTATATTTTAGGAGGCAGAAGAAAAGAATCTGTAAAATTAAATCTTGTCAATTGAGACGATCCAGTCTGAGGAACAGCAACAAAAGAAGACGACGACAATGAAGAAGAAGAAGAAGGAGAAAAAGACGAATGAACAGAGCCTCTGAGAACACGGGTGCCATCAGGTATACCAACATAGGTCTAATGGGAGTCCCAGAATGAGACAGAAGAGAGAAAAGGGCAGAAAGAATATTTTTTTTTTAAAGATTTTATTTATTTGACAGAGAGAAACACAGCCAGAGAGGGAACACAAGTAGGGGGAGTGAGAGAGGGAGAAGCAGGCTTCCCGCCGAGCAGGGAGCCCGATGTGGGACTTGATCCCGGGTCTCCGGGATCATGACCTGAGCCGAAGGCAGTCGCTTAACCAACTGAGCCACCCAGGCGCCCCAGAAAGAATATTTTTAAAAAAACATAGTCTGACAGATTATCGAATTTGATAAAAACTTGAATCTACAATTTAAGCTTAACGAACTCCAAGTAGGATAGCTGAAAAAACAAACAGAAAGAAGCCATATTTAAACACATAATCAAGCTGTCAAAAGCCAAATAGAGACTCTTTAAAAAAGAAAGAAATGGCTAATTGATTATGTACTAAGGTTGTCAATAAGATTAATAGCAGACTTCTGATAAAACAAAGCCAAAAAAACAATGGGTTGATATATTAAAGTTACCAAAGTAAAAAAACTTTCAGACAAGAGTTTTATATCCAATAAAACTGACTTTCAGGGGTGCCTGGGTGGCTCAGTCGTTAAGCATCTGCCTTCGGCTCAGGTCATGATCCTGGAGTCCCAGGATGGAGCCCCCCAGGATGGAGCCCCTGCCCGGCAAGAAGCCTGCTTCTCCCTCTCTTTCTTCCTGCTTGTGTTCCCTCTCTAGCTGTGTTTCATTATGTCAAATGAATAAATAAAATCTCTAAAAAACAAACAAACAAAAAAACTGACTTTCAAAAATGACGGATAAGTTAGGACATTAGCAGATAAACAAAAAGCTTAGTTTGTCACCAGCAGACATGTCCTACAAAAACACTAAGGGGAGTCTTTCAGGATGAAATGAAAGGACACTAACGGAAAGATCAAATCACTATACCAAAATAAAGACCACGGGTAAATGTAACTACATAGACAAATCTAAAATACAGTATAAACACATTATAGTTACTTATCTGCATCAGAAGGCATGAACATTATAGCTTTTAAGAGACACTAAAAAAGATTGTAGCAAGTTATACCTCCACCAGCACTTTATGTGACTTTCTATTTCCCTATAGTTTGTCCAGCATTGTATAGTAGTGACATTTTAATGATTGGCAATGTGCTGAAGCACATCACAATGACATATAGTTGCAATCATACAATATGTGGCCTTTTCATATTGGCTTCTTTTACTCAAGAATACACATTTAAGGTTCCTCCATGTTTTGTCATGATTTGATAGCTCATTTCTTTTTTGCATTGAATAATCCCATTATCTGGATATAGCACAGTTTATTTATTTATCTGTTCACCCACTGAAGGGCATCTTGGTTGCTTCCATGCTTTATATTATTTATACATATTGCTTACAAGATAATATAATTCCAATTATATATAAAGCTACTATAAATATGAGCGTATAGGTTTTTGTGTGAACATAATTTTTCAACTCATTTTGGTAGATATCAAGGAGTGCAGTTTCTGGATCATGTAAGAGTATGCTTAGTTTTGTAAGAAGCTCTCAAACTGTCTTCCAAAGTGACTCTTACAGTTTGTATTTCCACGACCAATGAATTAGAGGTTCCTGTTGCTACCCATCCTTGCCAGCATTTGGGGTTGTCAGTGTTTTGAATCTAATAGGTGTACAGTGGTACCTCCCTGCTGTTTTAATTTCATTTCCCTAATGATATAGAACTTGGAGCATGTTTTTATGTTTATTTGCCCTCTATATATCTTCTTTGATAAGGTGTTTCTTCAGGTCTTTTGCCCTCTACAAATGTAGGGCTGTTTGTTTTCTTAATTAATGAAAAATGTTGTCTTTTAAGAATTCTTTTGGTATTTTGTGAACAGTTCTTTTATCTTCTGTCTAATGCAAAGATTTACTCCCAGCCTTGACTTGTCTTTTCATTCTCTTGAATGGTTCAGCATTTTAGTTCTACATTTTTTAATCGCCCATATAAGAATTTTTGGGGGTGCCTGGCTGGCTCAGTCATTAAGTATCTGCCTTCAGCTTGGGTCATGATCCCGGAGTCCCAGGATCGAGCCCCTCATTGGGCTCCCTGCTCAGTGGGAAGCCTGCTTCTCCTTCTCTCACTGCCACTGCTTGTGTTCCCTCTCTAGCTGTGCTTTTCTCTGTCAAATAAATATGTAAAATATTAAAAAAAGACATTTTTGTTATGTTATTCAAGGATAATAGTCTTTTTCGGAAATATTTTGTTTTTTTAAAGATTTTATTTATTTTTTTAAAAAAATTATTTATTTGTATTTTGAATGATATATTTTTATGTGATATTTTATGTCATAAAGTGCTTTCAGACTAATTGTGCTTATTTTAAGTGATAATTTTTGTTGTTTTTTTGTTTTATTGGCTCCTTTGAAGTTCTATTCTTTGGCTCTGATGTTACTGAGTCTTACTATGCTGGTCTAGAAATATTTGTATTTTATAAATGCTTGTTTCTGTGGATTTATGTTTTCGACATTTTGGAAATTTTCTTTTTTTATCGATTCATATTCTATTTGGTTTTATCTTAACTCTTAGGTGGGACTCTCATTAGATAAGCATTTCTTTCTTCAGTCTCTTTTCTGTTTCATATTCTCTGCACTTTGCTTTCTCCTTTCTTTCATCTGTTTTATTGCTATCTCTCTCTCTTGCAAATGAAAACCAAATAATTTCAGGTGTTTCTTCCAGATCAAAGATCTTCACTGATGCTACCACTCACTTGTCCATCCACTGAGTTCTTAACTTAAGCTATTTTAGTCTTTATTTTTACATTTTTCTTTTTCTTTCTTCAAATTTCCTGGTCTTTGTTAGACCCTTTTTATGGCCATTTAAAAAAAATATGTATTTTCTGTCTTTTAACCTTGGCATGCATAGCTTTATTTTATTTTTTGTATTTGATATTTTTAATAGTAAAAGGCCTGAGAATCTAAATCTGTTTCTTGCTATTTTTACTGACTCTCACATGTTTGGCTTATTGCTTTACATGTTTTGTGCTTTTTTTGGTTTGTGTGTTTTCAGTTCCAATAATATTTATGTCTGTATATTGAATTAAAAAAATAGCAGAAATACCAGCCATGATTTAACACAAAGCGTACTCAAACAAAATCATTCTTGCAATATTTAATTCAGTTTGTATGGGCAGTCAACAGAGCTCTTTGCTTAGTTCAAAGGGCCTTAAATTTGTTTCCTTATCAACATATTATAATACAGTCGAATAATGCATTTGAAAAAAATATGATACTTTTATCTCCAGATGTTTTGTTTCATGATCACTTCTTAATTAAAGATAATTCTGGGGCACCAGGGTGGTTCAATTGGCTAAATGTCCGACTCTTAATTTTGGCTCAGGTCATGATCTCAGGGAACCAGGATCTAACCTGAGAAGGGCTCTGCTCTCAGCAGGGAGTCTGCTTGAAATTCTTTTGCTTGGAGTGCCTCAGTGGCTCAGTCTTTACGAATCAACCTTTGGCTCCGGTCATCAGGACTGAGCCCTGCATTGAGCTCCCTGCTCAGTGGGAAGCCTGTTTCTCCCCCTCTCACTCCCCCTGCTTGTGTTCCCTCTCTAGCTGTGTTTCTCTCTGTCAAATAAATAAATAAAATCTTTAACAAAAAATTCTTTCACTCTCTCTCCCTCTCACTCTGCACTTCCCCCTGCCATGAACTTGCTCTCTCAAATCAATCAATAAATCTTAAAAAAAAAAAAAAAAAAAAAGCTAGTTCCTTTCTTAAAGGAAGAGTCACAAACAATAGTATTTTCCTTTTACAAAGAGACTTACCCCCCCCCCCCTTTGGTAGTTTTAGTAATTATTTGTTGACTTTTTTCAAAAATGAACAGTACAATTCTTAGACTGAAAAGGACTTGAAGAAGTGGGAATGTTTATATCTGTTTATAGAAACAGGTATAACAATGGTTAAGATTCCTTTGATATTTTCTGAATGGATTTTGGCAACACTATATAACATTTAGAAAAATGACTGACTCTTGATTTAGTAATTCTACTTTTAGGTACTTTCACTAATATATGTGTAGAGATGTTCACTGTAGCATTTTTCATCAATAAGAGAATGATTTCTTGGGCACCTGGGTGGCTCAGTGGGTTAAAGCCTCTGCCTTTGCCTCAGGTTGTGATCTCAGGGTCCTGGGATCAAGGCCCACATGGGGCTCTCTGCTCAGCAGGGAGCCTGCTTCCTCCTCTTTCTCTGCCTGCCTCTTTGCCCACTTGTGATCTTTCTCTCTGTCAAATAAATGAATAAAATCTTAAAAAAAAAAGTAGGAGAATGATTTCTTAAAGTTGATATATCCAAACAATAGAAGACACAAAAAACTACTGGAAAGTAAGCATAACTTTATTTTTATTTATTTTTTATTTTTGGAATGTAAGTGTAATTTTTTATCTACTGGCATGGAAATATATCCACAATATGCTAACACTGGAAGAATATGTTTTGAATAAATATAATTTTTTAAAAACTATGTATGAAAGTAGATATAGTCATCAATTATGAACAGTTCCCCCTATTTTAACATAAGCCTAGGTGATTTTCCTTTCTAATTCCTTTTGCTATAGTACCAAGGAAGTCTTTATGTACATTTTGACCTCCATTTAGCCTTGTTACCATAGAAATACATAGAGAAAGAATCAATACTTGGCCTTGGCTATTAGAATTGACTTTTGGAGTCCATGGCAGAGAGAGGAGCTTTGAGAGGAACAAGGCTGTGTATTATGAGACCCATGATATATTGAGTTTGAAATGCAACATTTATACTATAAATAATAGCTTTGAGAAAAAAATTAGATAAAGCTAGGAGACCATATAAAAGGTAGGTAAACATACTGAAAGATGCATGATTTGGGGATTTCTTAGCATCTCAGTAGACAGGACCATGAAGAGAGAGCGTGGCCAGTAGGAAAATATATCTGGAAAGCTAAATCCCAAGAGTAAGTGACAGTTGCATCAGGAGTCCCTAGAGTAGAAAAACTTTTTTTTTATTTGAGTTTTTGCATGCCTTATATTTTTGGAAATTTACAATAAGTAAGAACTGCTTGTGTAATCTTAAAATAATCTTAAAAAATGTGAAACAGAAGGAAAGAAGTATTAAATTGGGGAAAGGGCAAGAATAGTCCAGTAAAACATCTGTGGTTTTGTGATTCATTGAGTTTTTAATGATGTTATTTAAAAAATGAATTTCATTACTTCTAGTTATTTTCCAGAAATTACTAAGTAATTCAATCACTAAAACAAAATGACATAGATATGAAACTTTTATAATTAGCAACGAGCTTCAGAAGGAAGTATATTCTTCTGTTCCCTGAAGTATTTTTGAGAGGTTAGACATTGGGGAAGTAAAGAAATGACAGATGAATACAAAAAGTACAGAGCAGTCCCAGGAAACTACTGGAAGAAGAGTGGAGGCTGGGAGACTGGGGAAGGATGGAAAAGGAGAACTCAAGATTGAAGAAAGTGAGCTTTCCTGAAAGAGCTTGCCAATTAACCTAATGGCAGCTGTTATCTATATCTTATGAACTGTTCAAGGGAAGGGGAAGTACATTTGATTTAAAAGACAGTTGAAACAACTCCACGTCCATGGATATCACTGAGTTTACCAGAACAGAGGTCAATTACCCTGTGGGGACATGGTTTTTAGAGTGCACAAGGAGCGGGTGGCGTGGACACAACGATGTGCTCAGATAATCTCTGCCACAGCATTCTGGGGAAAATACTTTTTTTCCTTTTACTAAAAATGTGATATAACCTAGAGCACAATATGCAACAGAATGATATTGCTAGTTTTGAAGATTACATTGTGACCATAGGCAAATTATCCAGACATCTGCTTTAGCTTCACCCTACTTAAAATGCCAGAAATGTTTGTTTCCCTAGCTGACACATGTATGTTCTTAGGGTAAATGTGGTGGCACTTTGAGAATGAGGGAGAGGACTTTAATGAATTGTTTTAGTTCACCATTTTTTTCATATCATTTCATCATCTCATTTCATCATATCATTTCCCATCGTTATTTAAAAAACAAAAAATTTCTAGGTGAGGAAACTGCCTCTCCTACCAGCTGGTGGTCAGTCCTCAGTATGGAATGGAATGGTGATGATAGAAGTATCACTTTTTTCCCCAGCGGTAAATATTGGAATGTTTGCAGGTGATGACCTTTATTAACCTAAACTTTATTGACACAAATTACTCTATTATTAATTTGATCTTGGGTAATAGCGTAGAGAAAATCTAATTAATTCTAATTAGTAAAATAGTCATTTTAAGCCTTTAATCCAAAAGGAAAACAATTTTTTTTTAGCTTTCAATGTATTCAGTACTTGAAAAATGATTGTTTTTCTCTTCCTTCTTCTAACCAAGAAATAATTGCTTCAGTAATTAGGCAAATAGTCTTAGTGCACTATAAGATTGTCCTCTTTGGAAAGGATTAAAAAATGCAGAATGATACATTAATCAACATATAACTGTATGCAGTGTTGAAGCTGACACTATTTTAGAGCATTTTATAAAAAACAGGAATGTATTTCTTGATCTCAATTCAGTTTTTCATTTTGCATTATGGCATATTATTTTTCACTTAACTAACATTTCTGCTGAGGATGCACATGTGAATATGAAACAAACTAATGTGTGACAGTGAACTGAAGTTGTAGAAAAGAGACAGGTGGACTGGAGAAATCTTTCAGAACCAAGCATGTTATTAAGCCACCTACATACTCCAGGCTTCATATCTCTAAAATGTCCTGCTGGCTTTGGTGGCAGATGTGCATCGGGTTTCCTGGATTGCTGGAAAATCATATGCCTTTGTGCAAATTCAGCACAGAGTTTTGAAAAATAACCACTGAACAGTTTTCTACTTAGTTTGTTTAGAATTGGCTACTCATGATTTAAACTACAGTATCGTGCACATTGTACTTCCTTGCAGTCTCTTATTCTGGATTATCTAATATTTAGAGCATGAATCTAGGTGTCCTTCAAAGCGTCTAATTTATTCTCACTAATTTATTCTTAAAACTGCCTCTCTTAAATACTCTGATATAATGTGCCATTTGATTTCTCCTCATTTAATGAATTGTTTTTCTGCTGTAGATAAAACTTAGCAGGAGAGAACCTGGCCTAATTTAGAAGTCTAATTTTATTTGAGCAGACTTTATAGTCCTGGTACCTTATGTAATTTCGTGGGTTTTGGAGGCTCCTCTGCCTCTAACATCTCCTGTCTAGAATACCTATCAAGTGCAAATGATCCCAGTAACTTTATCCTTGACTTTCCACCTTTTTTTTCACCCTGTGTGATCTCTTTGATTCTGGTTTCTCCTCCTCCAGTTTTCCATAGGTAGACCGTATGTATCTTTCTACAGTACAGTTTGATTCCCACTTAAGAAAAAGGAGAACCAAATGGAATTTAGTGTCCCAAAACATATAATAACCAAAATAAAAATTCAGTAGATGGGCTCAGCAGAAGAATGGAAGTGACAGAGGAAAATCGTAGAATTAAAAAACAGAATGATGTAAATCGTTCAGTGTGAATATAGAGAAAATAGACTGATTCTTCCTCTTCCACATTTGTTTTTATTGAGTTGTAATACTGAAGACCTAGGACGAATGGGGGGTACTTTATCTTGTCTAGAAGGGAAAGTCAGTGTCAAAAATCTGCATGAATCTCATTCTGACACCACTACCTAATATCTTTTGGGTTTTTTTGCACAATTTGCATTGTATCTTCTATCATTTGTGGTTTCAGTTTATCTGGAGTATAAAGAGAATTTAGCAATGCTTGCAGAACAATTCAAATGCATAATACTTCTGATTTCTAAAATTTTAGGGTTTTTCCCCCCACATATAACCAATCACACATTTCTTAAACCACTCACCTCTATTGAGGTATTTCAAAGAACTCAAATTATCTATAAAGAACATAGCTCTCTTTTCATACTTGTTACATACACATATACCTACATCCACACACATACATTTAAATTGAATAATTAAGAAAACCATAGTATTTCTTTATCCTATGGTACTTATACTAAAATTTACTACTGTAATCATTCGGGGCACATGTCAAAAATACCTTTGTTTAAGCCCACCCTGACAACATTAATTCAGATTTTGTGAGTAGGGCCGAGTTTGGGGTTAATTTTTAGAGATTCCCAGGTGATTGTAGAAGAGCCATAATAAGCATCATTGAAATAAATAACTTTATTACAAGTAGGATGGAAACAAAACCCAGCTTGTTTGAGACACATTCAATTCAGTTTGTTGACTCAAAAATACCCAAATGTATTCAAGAGAGCTTAGCCTGTCAGGCTTAACCACGTAGCCTGCTGTAAGCACGTTGAGCTAGATCTGGACTCTCGAGTCTAGCAAGGGGACAGCATATGACTTCTTTGCTCACCTACATCTTTAGGGTGAGGGTATGTTCACCTAAAGGTTTGTAATGAAGATTTTGAAGTCTCTCTTTTAATCAGTTCTAAATATTTGGTAAACTTATCTATGTTATTTTTAACTCTATTTCTGTACAAGGTGGCATTTACCCTCTTTTACTCAGTTGGTGAGGTGGGGCTTTGGATGCATCACATAGTTTTAAATGTCAAAACCATATTTAGAAATTCAAGTTTGGGGTGCCTGGGTGGCTCAGTCAGTTAAGCGTCTGCTTTCAGCTCAAGTCATGATCCCAAGGTATGGGATCTAGTCCTGCATTGGGCTCCTTGCTCAGCAGAAAGACTGCTTCTCTCTCTCCTGCTTCCCTTGCTTGTGTACACACAGATAAATAAATAAATCAATAAATCTGAAAAATAAATAAATAAAATCTTTAAAAAAAAGGAACCTCAATTTTTGAGTTTCCATTGCTCATTTGTTTTACTTATGTAAGAGTTTAGAAAGAAGAGCTCTGGGATTTATAAAAAGCAAGAAAGTAAACCATCAGATCTAGATTGTATAATACTATGTTATAGTTTATCTCTTTAGAAGAAAGAATTATATTTTAATCTGTAAAACACAAGTGACTAGAAGATGTATGGTTATTGCTCCTTTAATTTTCTATACGTCATCTGAGCTAGATCACTAGATGTAAACAAGAATGCACAAGGGCCATCTTATAATTGGTAATGATTCTCAAAATATTTATTTCATGCCTGAGAGAATGATTTATTCTCTTCAAGGTGAATAGTACATCACTTAGCTTTTGTCATGTTGTCTAAAAGGACCTTTTTTTTTTTTTAAGATTTCATTTATTTGACAGAGAGAAACACAGCTAGAGAGGGAACACAAGCAGGGGGAGTGAGAGAGGGAGAAGCAGGCTTCCCGCCGAGCAGGGAGCCCGATGTGGGACTCGATCCCGGGTCTCCGGGATCATGACCTGAGCCAAAGGCAGTTGCTTAACCAACTGAGCCACCCAGGCGTCCCTAAAAGGACCATTTTTATGCACTAAGGACACTCTTTGACATTTGCTTCTTTACTTGTTTTCCTAGAAATAGGAAGAAGTCTTGTCTAGGTTGGCGGATTCATCTGAAAGAGCTCAACTGCAGGCATGGCATAGAATTGTCAAATGAATTCAGGAAAAACAGGGAGTTTGAAGAGTTTTCCAATCCTAATGAATTAGACTCTCACCATGTGCTTTCACTTTTTTATTGGAACGATATTCCCAGAGTTTCAGTCAAATCTTTAAGTAAAAGCTAAAACTTCATTCTGAAACACTCCATTCTGAGACCCCTACTATGAAGACTTTGTGTCATTCTTGTTGCTTTTAACTGGTTTCCTGTTGTTCATTGGGAATAAAATGAAATGGGCTCTAAGAAGATAGGGAAAGATGTCCTATAGAATGAATGCTATATGAGTATTGTGGTGGCTAATGTTATGTGTCAACTTGATTCGGTGGCTGGTCGAATATTTTTTCTGTTTCTGCTTGTATCTGGAAGAGATTAATATTTGAGCGAGACTGAGTGATGAAGATTGCTGTCACCAATGTGGTCCACTCTGCTGAGGACCAGGTAGGACAAAAAGGCACAGGGAGGGTGAATCTAGACTCTTTGCTTGAGCTGAGACAACCATCTTTTCCTGCCCTTGAGCATTGGTGCTCCTTGTCCCCAGGTTTTCAGACTCAGCCTGAATCACACCATTGACTTTCTCAGGTCTCTACCTTGGAGAGAGCAGGTAGGACTTCTCAACTCCATATTAAATGAGCTGATTTTTGCTTCTGTTGGTCTCGTTTCTCTGGAGAACCAAGTACAGTTATATACCTATAAAAGAGAAAAGCATACGTTTCTCTTTATAAGAACAGTTATAAGTGATAACTTAACTGAGCTGAAAAAAATCATGCCAACATACCAGTACACAGTATCTGGTGACTAACTAAGTTTTTGCATTGTTTTTATTTGCGATATCCACACTATTTTATTCTTATCTGATTTCTGCTGCATGTTAAATTTCAAGCAGTTTTGAACTTTGGAGTATTGATTGGTGGGGTTTTTTGTTTGTTTATTTAAGAGGACCTGCCACTTAAGTTATAGAATATTAATCATTACTAACAAGACATTAAAGATATTTATATTTACAAAGGTGAACTTGGTGACAATTCTGATTGGAAAGTTTTATTTCTGGTCTGATGGTGAGAAATCTAGAGTTAAATGCCTATAAAACACTGGCAGTTTGCTAACATAACACATAAACAGGGCAAGTTCAACAACATTGATTTGCATGACTTAAGCAAAATTTGTTTTTTCTGCTGCAATTATCTTTCTAATGAAAGGTTGTTTTGAGTGACTCTAAACACATTTTAAGGAATAATCAGTGTAAATCCCATCACCATATAGTATTAAGCTAACAGATTAACATGGCAGTCTTGGGCCAATGATCAGTCTCTTGTCCATGCTTCTACCTCTCTCAATAAACCACATGTAGCAAGAGATTTTTGCAGTGATGCACTTATTCCTTTATGAATATATGTTGGTCTCTGGTGTTTCAAATATTCATGAAATTCAGCTTTAAAAAGCAATAGTTTTAAAATATAGAGGTACTATTGGAAGAGAGCATTATTTAATTGAGATTTAGAATTGCAAGTCATCTCCCCCATTCTGAGTGGCTTTCAAAGGACTTTTCAACTCTTACATTGAAATTCAAGGAAGCTAATTTAAAAGTGATTTCAAGATAAGAAACATATTATTTTTCCATATTGTTTTTTTAAAGTGCCTAAATAAATGCAACAAAGAAACCATATTTCCATAATAGAAGGGGGTATTTGGCCACTCCTCTAATTTTAACTGGTAAAATCTAATTATAATCCAAACGCTCTGGTGAAATTTGCTTGTATAAGAAGATCCTATCCTATTTCTTTTGGATGGCTGCATATACCATTCGAAAAAGTAAATAAAAAGTAGTCTTTATTGTGAGTTTGCCTGAAGATATTTGTCCAATATAACTAAAGCTAGGACAAAAAAAAAAAAAGATAATAAATAATAATGTCTTAATAAGAAGGACTTTACTTAGGAAATTCAATATAACTCATTGATAAATGATTTACATTAGAGGCTTATAACTAGGACTTAAATTACCCCAATATATTATAATGTAAGTTGTAATAATAATTCAATTTTAATATTTGTAGAACTAGAAAACTAAGAATGTAATTAGAAAACAGGAACAGTATACAGTGAGCCATTGTAAATGACATTTGGTTATGAATCATTTGATTTGTTAGATATAGGAAGTTTCATTGGCAGGTCTTTACAATCAAAATTATGTCTTCAAAATCAACATCATCTAAAATATATGTTCCGGCACTAAAATTATAAGTGAAGATAGAAATCCCTCAATGATGGTTTTTAAAGATAGAATATTTAGTAATTGAATAAGGAATACCAAATGTTTTCAATCTAGTATCATCAGTGAGATATTTTTTTGCATTGCTTCCTTGGAAAAATGTGGAAAACTCAATCACATGGGAATTCTGGATCTTTAAACTCCATGTGTATTGGGATGATACAGAGCTAACTTGAGGATGGGTAGAGAAAGTTCTTGAACGCATGCATTCATTCTTGAGTAGTTGAGAGTGTCTGAGAAGGCAGCCTTGCTGCTGGAAATGACCCAGAATAGAAGGAAGTGATAGGACACCTACTGTGGATTCTATTGCTGGCCCAAAAGAGGAGCCACAGTTTCAGCCGGGGATGGGGTTGGGGAGGTCAGCACAGTAAGAGAGAAATTAAGTCTGAGTATCTTAGCATCAGGGGCAAGAGTAGATAAAAGTTCATCTTTCAGTATGTTCCACCTAAGTAAAGAAATTACCCTGCCAGGAAATATGATGGGAACAGAAGCTTTAAAATGCTTTGGGTGAGCTGGGGGCAGCTGCAGAAACTAACTTGGAATTGAAACCCACGTCTTTGAGTTCAAATGGAAGATCTGGCTCAGACAAAGAACATTAAAAAACATACCTCACCACTCTTGATTTTCTTTATTTATATATTTTTCTCTTTTCACAAAGGGCAGGGCATTTTACTATTTCGAAGGTCAATGCCTAATGCAGGTGAAAAAGAGGATGTGTGACCTGGTGAGGAACTCTGCTGAATTTAAGAAGAGAACTCTGAAGAGAAGCTAGGATAGGCAAACAAAGGGAAGAGAAGAATTGCTTCAAACTCTGACAAGAACTCCTATCAAATTTTAGTTAAGAATGGTATTCAAGGGCGCCTGGTGGCTTAGTGGGTTAAAGCCCCTGCTTTCAGCTCAGGTCCTGATCTCAGGATCCTGGGATCAAGGCCTGCATTGGGCTCTCTGCTCAGCAGGGAGCCTGCTTCGTCCTCTCTCTGTGCCTGCCTCTCTGCCTACTTGTGATCGCTCTCTCTGTCAAATAAATAAATAAAATCTTAAAAAAAAAAAAAAAGAATGGTAGTCAACTTCAATGACTTTGAAGGAAGAGAGGATCTCAATTCATCTCTAAGCAAGAGTGAAGTTGAAAAATGGCTCCTTTTTATGTATATTATTTTTGTTTCTGGAATCCGGTGGCTGTATTCTTTTATCAAGGAGGAAAAATCTCTCCGTGATTTTGCAGTGTGTGTACCTGATGCAGCCCAGGATGAGGAGGCTTCCTGGTCCATTGGCACCAACATGACCCCTTTAACTCATAAGCTGTGGCTTGTGGTCTCAATTCTGCATTGCTGAACAGTTATATGCCTTTATTCACATCATTAACCTGCCTGTCCTCTGTGTTTTTTTTCTCTGCAAGAATAGGGCCTTGAATCAAGTGATTTCTATCATTTTCCATCGAAAATCATATAATTGAATCTCTCTTATTTTACTTACAAGGCTATTTGTTCTATGACATTTGCCATTATGAAAATAAAGTGTTTCCATAGGGCATAGTCCTGTCAGACTTGAGAATGACATTGGGGTTTTGTGCTGTCATTCAGCCTTGTCAACAGCCAATTGAGCTGTTAGTTTAGTATTGATTGAGGGAGCAAATATCTCCTTCAGCACTGATTACTAAAATAAGAAAGTCACACAACCCATCATGGTTGATTTGCCTTTTTTTTCCCCCTGCTAATCAATGTAAACTAGTGCACAAAATACTTTTATAAGCCCCACATTTTCTAAGTAATATTTATAATAAGTGATAAAACATCACTCTAAAATCACTGCTGGTATTTACTGGCCATCTATCTGTGATTTGCTAGCATACATGTTGTAGGTACACTCCACGTATTAACTCAGTTATCTCCTGTAGCCACTGTGAGTTGAGAGCATCTTTCCCCATTTTTTAAATAGTGAAGTATTAAGCCCACAGAACCATGAACATATTTAAGTCTATGAGAGGGGGAATTTGAACCAAGACCATCTTACTCCCAAGCCTGTTCTCTGAATCCCACACTGTGTTTCCATCAGAATAGGCTACTCATTTCTACCTTTCCCTCTCTGTTTTCTGCTTCTATTATCAAGGGCCTTAGTCAAGAGTTCCCACTTATCTTATCTCTTTTTATATCCTGCACATCACACACACAGATTTTTAAATGACTGCTGTTACTTTTGGCTTGGCTGGCCTGATGATGGAAACTCAGAATTACAGTGAAGCCTTCTATGTGTCAATTTTTAATAAATTAATTTCCTTCAAGACTCTAATGGCATTATTATTTTTTTTTTTCCCTAAAGCAGTAGCCATTTCTGTCTCTTGTTCATTTTCATTAAACGGAACAAGAAGTTCTACTGCAATTGCCACAGCAGATTTCTTCACTGTTGCTTCTAGACTTGGCACTCCCATTTTCACTGGCTTTATCTTTGCAGTTTTAACACACTCTACAAAAGAGCTCTGTTCCCTCTACTTCGGTAGTGCAGGCTGTTTTCACTGGTAACCCTGGGGAAATGCTCTGCCTCTTTGTCTCTAGGAGGCAACACTGGCTGTCAATCAATGGCTGTTGACAAGTTGCCTTCTAAGGGGACCAAAAAAAAAAAAAATCACTTTTAACAGAACATAACTTTGGAAGACAATTATGCAGAACTACCATTTCTCTACACTTCCAGATCGACAGTAATGGCATTTTAAAAGTAGATGCCTGCAGAGGGACTGCTCACAAAGAGTGAACTACAGACAATGAAATGACAGATCATCAGGAGAGATATTTTTGGGCAGGCAAGCTCTTTGGTGTCCCAGAAAGTGTACTGAATATATACCCCATTTTTGAAAGACACTTTGATAAAACACCTGTGAATAAAAAATTTTAGATTAAAAACAACAACAACAACAACAACAACAAAGCCCTATCAGTTCTATAGAGCCTTCATTTAAACAAGAAATACATTGTATTATAGCATTTTTCACTCTGTACCTAATCAAACAAAGGGATCTGGACACGTGTCGGTTTTATATTATTCACATAGATTATTTTAGTTTTCATTCTTAAACATGAAAGAAAAAATTTGTATTTCCTTGTGAAATCTTCAAACAAATTGAATAATCCATAATGACACATCATTTAATTTCTATTAATTAATATTTTAAATGGGCACAGAACATTGTAGTCCTAATGTCACATAAGAAAAGTTTTAGGCGCGCCTGGGTGGCTCAGTTGGTTAAGCAACTGCCTTCAGCTCAGGTCATGATCCCGGAGAGCCGGGATCGAGTCCCACATCGGGCTCCCTGCTCAACGGGAGGCCTGCTTCTCCCTCTCTCACTCCCCCTGCTTATGTTCCCTCTCTGGCTATTTCTCTCTGTCAAATAAATAAAATCTTTAAAAAAAAAAAAAAAGAAAGAAAAGTTTTAGTAAAATATAGCATTTCTCATTTGGATGATAAGATCTGCTTTTTGTTTTGTTTTGTTTCTGAAGAGAGAGTGTGCCTGCAATGGGAGTGGGCAGGGGGCAAGAAGAGAATCTTAAACAGGCTCCACGCCAGTGCAAGCCCAGTCTGAGCCCAACTTATGGGCTCATTCTCATGACCTTGAGATCATGATCTGCAATGGAATCAAGAGTTGGATGCATAACCTACTGAGTCACCCAGGCGCCCCAATAAGATATGGTTTAAATTCAAACATCAATTAATGCTTGAAAGTGTTTTTGAAATAATTTTTTTTCATGCTTGGTGACATGTATTTTTAAAATATAAATTAAAAATTTCATTTGTAGGTGTTAACATGCCTCCTTACATTCTTTTTTAGAGCCTAGGGATGGCTTTTGTAGCATTTTAAGCCCTGCAAAATTGAATGGAAAATTTTGTGTGAACATGAAATTTTCTTGATAAAAGTTTCATAGTTTTGGTAAGGTTCTTAATGAAACCTATGAACTGAAAGCTAAGAACAGCATAGGTGAAGCACTCCTAAGGAACTGTTTATTTTCCATTCCAAGACATGGTTTCTTCCCCCTCTCCAAATTCTGGAACATATGTTGCTAGGCTTTGTCTTAGGGATGATTTCATCACAAAAAGAATAAATCTGAGTTATCTTGAGAAAGGGTATGTCCTTTAAGAATCAGGAGATGTTGAGGAACTCACCGACAGGAAATGCAGTCATGCTTTGAGAGGGGCTAAAACCAAGCTTTGCTGAAGCCATGAGATAGGAAGTTCACTCTCTCATGTCCTCTTCACATCTTTGGTCACTGTGTGTCTATTTCATCCCACTACCTGTGTTATTTACTTATTTCTATCCAAACAAGGTTCACTTCTAAGAGTCAACGTTAAATGCCTTTGCAATAAGCTATTGTTCTGCATCAATAGCTTATTAAGCTGAGTTTCTACATATCAATTTGCGATTCCTAGGGGAGACAATATGATTGGATTAACTGATATTCACTTCTGGATCCAGGTGATGGGTTCCCATGAATCCTTGCTCCTTAAGGAAGGTCTGTGAAGGGAGTGAGCTTCAGAGAAATGCCTTTAGCACAATCTGTCATATTGCTAATGTTAAAAACCTGGGCTAAACATGGCCGATCAGAATCCAGTCAAGAGACTTAATTCTGAGAACCATTCCATTCAATGGGAATAGTTGATTAGAATCAAAATGCCAATTCTTCAAGGTTTCTAATGCTCCAGTACCACCTAGCCACCTCCCTAAAGGCATGACAGAGCATCCATAACTTAACTGCTGGTACCGGAGGTGGCCTCGGGAATCCTTTCCTGAATAGTAATTGTGCCTAAAGAGTTGTTAAGGGTTTTGTTTTTTTTTTTTTTTAATAACTCTGACCATTTTTAGAGCTCTCTATATGTCCTAATGGTTTTGAAAATTAAGATGAGAAATAGATTAATATGTTGTAGCTGCTGACTTATAAAGATACTCATTCCTGTTAAGACCAAAATAGATAAACTGGAACCTATATAGAGAAGGTAAAATGAACACATGGATGAAAGATTGTGAGAGGCAGGAGAGAGGCTTGCCAGGTTCCCCTGGAGCAAGAGAGCACTTCCTATCTATGACTTTCGGGATTTCCTCTGGTTCCTCACAAAAAAATCTCAGTCTGAAAAGAAGTCAATTGGGTGTCTTGATGAAATTGGGTGATTGATGAAAGACACAAAGACATCTTGTAGATGACAATCTGTTTTTATTTTTCACTTTTAGAGAAACTAGTAGGAATAGCAATTTCTCTATCTTGAAAAATATGTGTTCTCTCAACAGCCTACATTTCTTGTAAGCAAATCATTTCCAAAATAAGTGCAAACAAATTTACTCTAAAGATAAGGGGCTGGGCAAAACAAAATATTGGGATGAAGAAAGTAGCAGATTGAATACAGTTGAGAGGAAAATTAATAAGCAGACTACACTGGCGCCTGGGGTGTATGGGTGGCTCAGTCATTAAGCGACTGCCTTTGGCTCAGGTCATGGTCCCGGAGTCCCAGGATGGAGCCCTGCATCCAGCTTCCTCCTGGGTGGGAAGCCTGCTTCTCCCTCTCTCACTCCCCCTGCTGTGTTCCCTCTCTTGCTGTGTTTCTCTCTGTCAAATAAATAAATAAAATCTTTAAAAAAAATAAGCAGACTAGACTATGGGAAAAACTCAGAATTTAGCATACATAGATAAAAATATAGAAAATAAATATCAAAACAGAGTTTGAGGGTCTTGGATGATAGAGTTTCCAGCAAACACCTCACAGAAGTCTAGAAGGGGAAATGGAGGAACTAGAGTATGGGCATGTGGGTATTGGAAGATGAAGGTGAGTCCTGAGGATATCCTGATATTATTACTGGATTGATGAAAGACACAAATTCTCAGATTCAGTAATCCTGATAAAAAGAATAAAAATAAACATAGACTTAAGGATAACAGTGTGACACTGCAGAACTCCAGAGAGTAAAAAGAATCTTAATAGCTCCCAGAAAGAAAAGGCAGAATGCTTACAAAAGAATAATACTGATTTCTGTATCTTGTAGATGACAATCTGTTCTTATTTTTCACTTTTAGAGAAACTAGTAGGAATAGCAATTTCTCTATCTTGAAAAATATGTGTTCTCTCAACAGCCTACATATCTATATTTGCAACGTGTATTTGTAATGTAAGGCTTATATCCGTTTGTTTCTCTATAGACAGTGAGATCCTTTCAAGGAAAGTATGGTGTCTTATTCACTTACAGGAGCCTGGCAGCTAGCTGAAGCTCTTTCAGTGGTTGAAAGAATGAATGAATAACCAGTTCCAGGGATTTTGCTCAAACTGCTGAATGAAGATAGTTCAGTCTTCCCATAAGCACCATTAGTATACCCTCCTTATGAAAATTTGGTATATTTAGGAAGACCATCTATAGTGACACTTCTCATCTGCTAAGGATTAACTTTGATGATCTACAGTTATATATTTACTTTTTTTCATAGTTGTGATTCTATCTCAGGGCTTCAATCTACAAAAAAGCCAAACAATTGAATTTTTTACACTAGGGGTGAATTTATAGTATAGGTAAATTTTTGTTTGTTTGTTTGTTTTTTGGGCACTCTGAACATAGTGAGTAGAAAATGAGATTAACGAAGAAAGAAAAGGAACAAAATAAAGCAGGAAGGCTGAAGATCACATTTTCCTACTTTGTAATTTTGTGTAAGGTCAGTTTGCTTCTTGATAATTATAACTTTAAATATCTTTATATTGCCTTAAAGTCTCTTTCTGGCTCCATTTAATGTAGAAAACAAACAAACAAAGAAATGACTTCTTCAAGTGAAAAATTAGAGTGATGCAAGCTATGTGACATAAAATTATTTTAATCGCATTACAGGTTCAAATGTAGTAATCATGCTTCGTATCACTGAATCAATCAGTGGGTCATTGCTTATGTTAGAACTCAGTAGAAAACAGTTGTTTAACTGTATCTCTGTTTTGTTTTTAACTACACTATCCAGTGACATCTCAGAAGATCTCATTAATTTTTAGTCTTATTGACTTAGATGCTCTTTATGGTCTCCAAAATGTCAATTTATCTGGATGTCCAGGCAGAAATGCTTTAATCTTTCAAGAATTAAATCACAGAAAGCTAGTGAGATTTCTAGTGCTGTTACTTACTTTATTATAAGCAAACAAGTGTTCTCAATTGTTTTACCTCCTTGAGTTTAATCAGTTTTAGGAAAGTGAAATATTTGTATATTCTTGGCCAGTGTTCTTACATATTTTAATTTTTTTAAAACTCAGAGAAATTAGAGTCTTTATATTTCAATAAAGACCAGGTGTGCTTTTTAAAAAAAAATGCCTTAGAACTGCAGCATTTTCTCTACCATGCTTGATTTTATTTGGGTAATTTGCATTTTATCTTTGGACAATCAGTATGGAAATGCTTCCATTTACAAGTGGTCTAGACGATGAAAATCACAGCAACATATGCGACTTTGGAGACGTGCATGTTTTAGTGACTATTTGATACACTGTTCCTTATGTTTCATCAAGCAAAAGCCACCAGTGAAAGGAGAGGCTCTTCCCCTGAGTCTTTAAGTATGAAGTTCAAACCGGCAGTACTTGGGACCAACATTCGTTATTTACATTCAGCGCAGCTGTTCACACTCTGATAAAGTTACCTACTTTAAATGGGGGGAAAAGCTTAACTGGTTTTTGATTTTCCTTTTTCATTTGAACAGCGAAACAAAATAAAACTGCATGAGGATGGGAGGAACCTGTACTAAAAGAGCAGGTGAAATATAATACAATTATCTCTTTTTGAAATTTATAACTGTGTTCGTTCTCATTTATTTCCTAATGGGAGTTTCCTCCAAGGGATAATATAGCTCCGTTAAATCCAGGGATTTAACACTGCCATAACCTTTGCTGTTTTCAAGCCAGCCAAACATGACTGTAGAGAGCAGATCTGCAGCACTTTCTCTTTCAGGACAAATTTGAGTCTCAGCGTGAGACAGTGCTCCCTTCTACTTCCAGTCTGTTCGAATTTGAATCCATTTACCCCCCAGCCAACCTCGGAAGGAATGATCTCTCTCTTTCTGGTGCTTGACTTACTTTTGCAGCAGCAGACACATGTGAAATGAATCCATCGCTGCGGCCAAGCCTGCTCATAATTGCGAAGAGGCACGTTTCATCTTTGCCATCCTTTTCTTTTGAAGTCCTCTGTACTAGGAGCCACAGATATCTGGACTTCACATCCCAACCCTGATAATTCAAGACTCTCCACTACAATTCTCATATGTTAGGACCTTATAAACTCTTCCCTTTCACTGAAAATATTTGGCTAATTATATTCTGATCCAAATGGGTCACGGGGGGAGCTAATAGAGAAATAGGATGTTATAATATTGTCTAGATACTCCATGGTTCTACATTTAGAACACATGCTTTTGAAAGCTTTCTAGGGGTGCCTGGTAGCTCAGTGGGTTAAGCTCTGCCTTGGGATCCCAGGGTGCTGGATCCTAGCCAGGATCCTCCTCCTTTTCCCTCTCTCTCTGCCTGCTGTTCCCACTGCTCGCTCTCTCTCTGTCAAATAAATAAATAAAATTTTGTTGGAAAAAAAAATCTTTCTAAACAATATTCATTAAAATTGAGCACACTGATGATAGGCTTGCAGAATACTCCTGGGGTTTTTGAGTATCCTTAAAACACACTACACTGGCCTTTGCCACATTCCATTTTCACCAATATTTTTCTTGTATAAATTAATTC
Source organism: Spilogale gracilis (assembly GCA_004023965.1). Classification (NCBI taxonomy): domain Eukaryota; kingdom Metazoa; phylum Chordata; class Mammalia; order Carnivora; family Mephitidae; genus Spilogale; species Spilogale gracilis. The sequence goes on from PITA01000015.1 coordinate 77,770, forward strand.
AAACTTTAGATTTCTGCATAGGTTCAGCTATGCAGAAAGGGTCAGGTTGCTTTTGTTTCTACATTATAAAGATGTTGTTCCCTTGTTTGAGATATGTTCTGCTCTCAAGATTTTTCCTACATTTTTGGTTTTCATCAGTTTTTTATGCTCTCTCGGCATAGCTTTTCTAATATATAGTCTGCTTGGAGGCTAAATACGTGGTAAATCTGCAGATTTGCATCTTTCAACAAGTTGTGGAAACTTGCAGTCATTATTTCTTCAATTTTTTTCTGCCTCATTTATTGTTCTTTCCTTTTGAGACTAATTACATTAATATTAGGACATTTTAAATTGTGTTATAATGATTGTTGTAATAGAGATGTACAAAGGTATAAAGGGCAATAAACGGTAAAACCCACATTTCCACTTTTCTAAGTACTGAAAATAAAAGCGCTCCTCCTGCCTGGTTACATTGTAGCACTATCAAACATCTTTATGGTAACTAAAAATAGTCTTGATTCAAAGGCATAAGGAATTATTGTGACCATATATTTTTTTTTCACCCTTGCATACCCCAAATACTCCAAAACCCTTGAATTAGTAAATGAGTGTGTGTGTGTGTGTGTGTGTGTGTGTGTACACACACATACAAGTGTCTATAGTACATTAATTGGCCTTGTGGTGTTTTAGTACATTGTTTTGTAGTTGGCTTTTTTTTTTTTTTTTTTTTTTTTTTTTTTTTTTTTTTTTTTTTTTTTTTTTTTTTTTTTTTTTTTTTTTTTTTTTTTTTTTTTTTTTTTTTTTTTTTTTTTGCCCCTCTCTTAAGTGACCATGTGCCTGGAATGTTGAGATGTTAGAGTTAAGCAAAGTTGAACAAGTATTTTTCTTGATGCAAAACAAAAAAGAAAAATCCTGTTAGTGACTGGTGCTCCTGTCTATAAATATGCAGCAGGGGCTGACAAATGCAGAAAAGCCTGTGATACCAGTTGCTTTCTAAGTAATGAATATCAGAATACAAGTGACATGTTATCATGAGCAGTTCTTGCATATAGATAACACTCTTATTGTCTGTGTCTGGGTAATAGGAATGGCTCTGGACTACAGGATATAAATTATCAGTTGACTTGCTGTCACTACTGAAAGCTGCTTTACAGTTAATGGTAAGGTTTTCTTCAGAAAAATTGGAAAATACTAGCATTTCAGTATCACTCTTCTAAAATTGTCCAGACATTCTTACTAGTATGGTAAAAGCCCCTCACTCTGGATTCTTTTTTTCTTTTTAATTTAAATTCAATTAATTAACATATAATGTATTATTAGTTTCAGAGGTAGAGGCCAGTATTCATCAGTCTTATATGACACCCAGTGCTCATTATGTCACGTGCCCTCCTTAATGTCCACCGCGGAATTACCCCATCACCCCTCCCACTTCCCCTCCAGCAAACTTCGATTTGTTTCCTATGATTAAAAGTCTCTTATGGGGGCGCCTGGGTGGCTCAGTGGGTTAAAGCCTCTGCCTTCAGCTCAGGTCATGATGTCAGGGTCCTGGGATCTAGGCCAGGCTGGCTCTCTGCTCAGCAGGGACTCTGCTTCCTCCTCTCTCTCTCTGCCTGCCTCTCTGCCTACTTGTGATCTCTCTCTCTCTGTCAAATAAAAAAATAAAATCTTAAAAAAAAGTCTCTTATGGTTTTGCACTCTCTCTGATTTTTGTCTTGTTTTATTTTTTCCTCTCTTCCCTTAGGATCCTCTTTTTTTTTTTTTATTTCCTTAAATTCCATCTATGTCATTCTAAACTCTTGACTCTAGGCATTCCAGGTTGGTTAACTGGCTCAGGGCTTGATTTGGTCTCAATATTGAATAGTATTCAGTATTTTAAGGGAATTTTGCTTTTAATTTGGCATGTTTCTGAGACTATATTAATACTGCAAAACGACTTTGGAGGATGACATCACATTAGGTCACTGTATTCCTTTCCTAGGGCTGCTGTAACAGTTGCAAGGTGAGTGGCTGACACAACAGCAGACTTTTGTTTTGTAATTTGGAGGCTTGCAGTTTAAGCTCAGACTGTGGGTTAGGGACATGCTACTCTGGAGGCTCTAGGTAAAGATCTGTTCTGTGCTTCCCTCCTAGCATCTGCTGGTTGACCGGCATTCTAGACAACCTTTGGTTCATGGAACCATAACTCTAGTTTGCACATGACTTTTCTCCTGTGTGTATGTCTATGTCCAAATTTCCCTTTTTATAAGGACACCAGTCATACTGAATTCCACTCCACTCCGCTGTGAGCTCATCTGAACCTAACTAATTACCCCTGCAACTATGCTGTGTACAGAGGCCACATTCTGAGGTGCCAGAAATTAGTACTTCAACAAAAGTTCTTTAGGAGAGACAATTCAATCCATAACAGTAATCAACACAGTATCTTCATTCAAAACTGGCTTGTGATGGGACTTTGGTTCTTAAAGCTGAGAAGTGTGAAAAATATTCTGCTGTAAGAAAATATTGTCGGTCTAAACAAGAGGAGAGAGAATAAGAAGTACTGCAAGATGAGAAACAATTACTATGTCAGAACAAAAGTTAGAATCTATAGATTTTTTAAATTGCATGCAGTTATTGAGTGAATAAAAAGAAAATAGCAGAGCCTCTCTTTGCCAAGGAAGCATACAATGAAGGAACTTGAATTTTTAGATTATTTAAATTCTTTTTAAGAATGCTTGTTTTTTACATAAGAATGTTTGTATTTTTAAAATTATCCTTTTACTCCTTTGTTTTGAAGTAGAATTGTCATTCTTGTTCAACATAGACCTCTGTGCTAGAGAGATATGTGGTGTATTCTCTTCTGGGTTCAAAAAGTATTTACAGCTTTTAGTGTTGACAAAGTACTGTGAGTAGCATACCAAAAAAAAAAAAAGGCATAGATTTAATTTAAAAGGAAAACATTAGTTTCATTTAACAATACTTCTATTATACACTGTTCAGAATCTGAAGAAAATGCAAAGAATGATGTAAGAAAAGGGAAAGTCCCCTTTTGAGTAAAAATTACACCAAAAATAACATGAATTTTGTCTTGTTTCTCTTGCTTTCCAACACAAGTATTATTCACTGGGAAGAAAAGAGATGCCTTTTTATAAAGTACTTCTATCTCCTTAAATACCAGATTTCAAAACATTTAATTGATAGAAAAAAAATTTTTGTTGCTGTTATAATACAGTTGATCAATGATAAAAAAAATCCAAGAACAACAAAATAGCAAAGAATATATTTTGGATAGCTGAAATGAAACCAAATTCATTCTTACATAATTAATGCCACCATTATTTATTGAGACCCTAAATGTACAAGTCATTGTGTTGAAGTCTGTGATCTGCAGTCCATTTGTGGACTGCAATCTAGAAGGGTATCTACAAAATTCATAAACAAGAAATTATAATACAAGACTGTATGGAATGAAAATAAATTTCAAAAGTTTAAGGAGATGATTGACAATTTCCATGAGTTCTGGCATACCAAGAAATTCTTTTATCTGAAGAGAGCAGAGAAATCCTCATGGCCATGGTCCCTGTTGGGGTTTATAGATCAGGTACAATTTTAACAAACAATGGAGAAAAAACATTTTGAAGGGCTGAAAAGCATTAAACAGGGTCTGAAAAATAAAAATTAAAAGTGGTAAGGAACATCGAGGAATGAAATTTTTACTAACAGTCAGATACTGTTGATAAGACCCAGACAGGTCTGGGGGCAGAGGATAGAGGCTATAAAGGCCAGACCAGGGTGTTTGGAATCTATTTATTGGAAAATAATATGATAACTAATATTATTTTAATAGTGGAAATGTATTAAGAGCAATTTTAAGGATGATTGTATTAGCACTGTATAGCGCACACTTGACTGGAGGGATGATAATAATATCAAAATAATATTTGCTTTACCTACCATCCCAAGAAAGGAAATAATAATCTTACTGGTTCGCAAAAGTGAAAAAGGAAATAAGGGATAATGTGTCTTTGTTTTGTATGTATTTTTTTTAATTTGATCATACCTGTACTCATTTATTTCTGCAAATGAATTGTATGCATTTTGCCAGATCGTGTATCATCTGTGTTAGAAAGACCAGTTTTCCTGAGTTCTAGATCTTGAGGAATTTGTGGAGATTTATTACCCAGATAATTTAACTAGTTTGTGATGTAATGAATCAAGGGTCCCAGCTGCCACGCTTCCAACATCTGTGACAAGGCTGTGCTTCCTAGGAGCTGCTCCCAGCAGTGACTGTGCTACATGAACTCTTAAGGCAGACCTGTCCATCATAGACAGGAGAGTCCTCTGATGACCATCTGTGACTCCAGGATTCCTCAACAGTCTTGGTAAACCTTCCTTACATCCTACAGCAGCCTAGAGTACGTCCATCTGGCCTTTTCTTCTTCTCTTTTTCTTTCAAGGTTAGGCACAGCTCAGGATCTGACAGGTTTCACCAGCCTCACCCAGTACTCTCCCTATCTTATCACACAAAGACATTTTTCTTAATAAAATCACTGCATATTTAATCTTGTTTTGATATTGACTCCTCAGGGAGCCCAGTCTGCTGTGAGTAGTACTATGAGTGTTTAGCAAAACATGAAGCAAAGTGGGATTTGGGGCTGACTCTTACACCCCCTGATAGGCAAGTGGGACACAAGTAGGATGCTGTCCTGGTTGCTAGGTGGGGCACCCATGGTTTGGGGCACCAGTGGACAGCTCAAGTGTTACAAATATCCTTGGGGGTGTCTTGAGAAAATGTCCTGGTAGAGGGGAATGCTATGGCAGATATGATGAGGCAGACATTTGAAAAATAGGAGGGAACAGTGTTTACAAAGACAGCACTGCTGGCTGGTGACTGCTAATTTGCATTGATACCATGCCGATGATGACGGACTGAGAGCTGTTCCTAAGGACCCAATGGTCAGTTTGAGAACAAGAGAGCCTCTGTGGAGATGGCATATGAAGAGGCCCTTATTCTCTTTAGTGGAAGGGGAGGTGCAGTTGACTGGGAGGCAGTTCGAGGAATTTTGCTGCATGAAATATTCTGCCAAATATATAACAAATTTTAGGAAACACTATTTTAGGTTAGTGGGCCATATTGCCAAATAGTATAATATGAAATTAAATTTGGCAGGCATTACATGTATTCTTTTTTATCACTGTTATACTTGGTATTGATTATGCATTTTTAATCTTATATTTATTACCATACTGTTTTGTGAAGGTGTTTTTAGGAAATCCGCTTTCATGCAGGTAGATAATGTGACGTACAATGTTATAGAGAGCCTCTTCTTCTATATTTTGGAATTATGCTTTTTTAAATTTTATTTTATTTATTTTATTTTATTTTTATTTTTTCCAAATATTTTTTTTTATTGTTACTTAAATTTTTTTTGGCAGTGTTCCAAGATTCATTCCCCATTCCCCACACCCAGTGCTCCACGCAATAGGTGTCCCCAGTACCCACCACCAGGCTCTCCCATCCCTCCACCCCCCTCCCTACAAGTCCCTCAGTTTGTTTCTGTGTCCAAAGTCTCTGTTGTTTCATTTCTCTCCCTGGATTACCCTACTTCCCATTTACTTTCCTTCTCCCACTGTCCTCCAGGTTACCCCTCATGCTTATTTTTTACTCAAAATTTGATCATCATTTGAAAAACCTAGATTTAAATAGCCTCTGTTCACAATTATTCCATTACTTAAAAACTGTTTCTTAATAGCACAGAGCCCAAGCTGTTAATGGATTGAGAATCCAGACACAGTCTTTAGTTCAGAAGGCAAAAATTCATTTAAAATGAATTGAAGTCTAACTTTGAGAAACCTTATACTATTCTTTTTATTGAACCATCAGTCTGAGAAGTTATCCAAGGTGACCGAGTGACTAATCTGAGTATGTACGATTCCGTTAGGCAGAGTGTTTGTGATTATATTGTTGCTGGGCAGCCTGATGTGGTTTTTGTTTTTTGTTTTTGTTTTTGTTTTTGTTTTCTGAGACAACTTCTGTCTCCAGGTAACTAATTTTTCACTTCCTTGAAGATAACTTCCTCGTTTTACCCTCTCAGGACAAATTTCCTATGACACGGTCTCCTTTATAACATGTTGTCATAATTTTAATTTTACATTTTATTTATTTAGTTATGTGATCAGTGCCAGTCTCATCTACTAGATCCTTTCTACTTAATGTGTGGCCCATGCATATGACATCGTCAGCATCACCTGGGATCTTGTTAGAAAAGCAAAATATTGGGTTCAGTTGCAGACCTACTGAATCAATCTGCATTTTAACAATACTCTGTGATTCACATACACATTACAATTTAAGAAGCTATACACTAGGGGGCGCCTGGGTGGCTCAGAGGGTTAAGCCTCTGCCTTCAGCTCAGGTCATGATGTCAGGGTCCTGGGATGGAGTGCCACATCAGACTCTCTGCTCAGCAGGGAGCCTGCTTCCCCCTCTTTCTCTGCCTGCCTCTCTGCCTATTTGTGATCTCTCTCTCTGTCAAATAAATAAATAAAATCTTAAAAAAAAATAAACCATACACTAGATTATAAACTTCAAGAGGCCATCATCTGTCAATCCTCAGTTCTGAAACACTGTGCTAAGAATATATTTATTGAAGAAATGTATGGGTTGTACCAGAAAGTAGTCTCATTAAATAATGATTTAAAAACCCCCAACTAAACATGATTCTTTTTGAAATTTCGCTATTTATTTATTTGGCAAATATTTAATTAATGCAAACCACTGGCCAGGAATAGTAATCTTAATAGTTATTTGCAGTGACTTCAGTAAATTATCATCTAGCTTTTGCTAGCAAGCAGATAAGTATTAACATGTGCCAATGGTTTAAGAAAAGTATGTCAGAGAACTACTTAAATTTGGCCCATCAACTTAATATTCTACTAACTTGAAAGACTGTCAATATATTTTTAGTAGTGAAACACCTCAACTGATTTTATAGAACAAGATGAACTGAGAACAGGGTTTATAGACCACCCTTTTAAACTGTGAGTTCAGTAAGGTATGAGCTAAGATGAATGCATTCATCCTGATGTCTTTAGTTTGTTGTATGGCACCAACAGCTGCTCCATTTGATGGGGATAAGGCATGAGTTATAGAAAAGGAGGATAAGTGAAATAATTGGGGAAAAAATCCTTTAAATTGATATTAAGAAAGAAATTCTTTAATTTAGCTTATATTTCATTTCAAAAACACTTATTAAACTGTCATCCATATACTCTAGGGAACAGTACCAGATCTGTAACTTATTTTAAGTAACTAGGTCTTTTACGTTTTGAATTTTGAGTAGGTCTCAAAGGTCATGCCCTAGGAAAAAGACTAAGCCAGAATATATGTGATGGGAGTTAATACATATCTCTTGGTTTCACTGCTGCTCTACAATAAAATGAGATCAGTATGCAGAACATGCTACAAACTACAGGTTTTATGGAACTAGCAATCTTTAGCTCAAATTAAGCTGGAATACAGCAAACTTTTCTAAACTTATGCTATATACTCATGTAATTAGATTTTCTTGTCATAGAAAAGTTGTATATGTGGTAGAGCTTCAAAACTGTATGTATAACCATTTACATTTATCATGGCTAGAAATGTAAGTTTTTCTCAAAGGGTCTAATTAAAGTTCTGGATATCTGTCCTTTTGATGTGGTATATACTTTGAGATCACACGGGGCATAAATATGGTTGATAAGGTTTCTAAAAATATTTCAACAGTCTGATATCATTTTGACAGTTTTTAAATTTGCTGAAAGTGAAAATTCATAAAATTACATGAAATAAAATTTATACAGATATTATGTTATCATGTGCTCACATGCTTATAATTTATGGTTAAATTTTAATAATAAAATCCTGATCTTTTTTTTCCTGTAGCGGTTACTAAATGAAAAAAATATTCTCATAGGATATTATAGTGAAATAGTATCCCTTTTAACAGGCTTAACTTTTTAAGAGAAAACACTATCAGACTCAGTATAATTTGAATGAAAGTCAATTTCTAAATATTAAACATATGTAAGTTTTTAAATTTATGAGTTAAAAAGAAGGAAGGCCTTCAGAGATCATCCGGATAATGTTTTCATATCTTCACTCCAATTGGAGCATTCGCCGCTGTCTCCATCCCTTCATTTGCCCTGCAATCCCATTTAAAGCTCTAGTTTTAATTCCGTTTATCATGCTAACTCCCCAAACTATTCTATCTTCTCCTTTTCTGTCATTTTAAACTGCATGTTTCATTCACACGTGGAATCTACAATAACAAAAATAAATGAACAAACAAAGAGTGAGATCTGTAAACACAGAAAACAAGCTACTGGTTTCCAGAGGGAAGAGGGTAAGAGATAGGTAAAATAGGTGAGGAGAGTGGGGAATACAGGCTTCCAGTTATGGAATAAGTCACCAGAATAAAAGGTACAACATAGGGAACATAGTCAATGACATTGTAATAATGTTGTATGGTAACAGATGATAGCTACACTTGTAAGCATAGCAAAGACAGAAACTGAATCACTATGTTGTACACCGGAAACTAAGGTAATATTGTCAACTATACCCAAGTAAATTTTAATTTTAATAAATAAATTTGAATAAATACAAATTTTAAAAGGTGCGTTTTCCAGTGATAAGGGAAAAAGTGTACTCTAAGATGGCTGGCCATTCCAGCAAGGGAATTCCAGTCCCTGTAACAAAGCTCTTCCGGTTCTTCTTCCCTTTCCTGTTCGGGCCAAAACAACCAAGTGTGCAGAAGTAGAAATGTACAAATTACCCTCCCTGCTTGTGCTCGGGGCTCAGATCTTTGGGGAATAGTCCCCTCTGAGCCCGCCGCTGTTAAATAAACCTCGGATTCTCCAAAGTTTCGTAATACCAGGGGGACTTCCAGGGAAGATGGTGGAGCAGGGGGAGCTCATCTAGTCCCATAAATATCCCTAGATAATATCCACATCAGCGTAAATAACCCAGAAAATGACTGACAGAACTGACTCTTCACAGCTAAATGTGGAGAAGAGGCCACATTATAAAGGGTAGGAAGAGTGGAGTCATGGTTGGGGGCCAGACTGATCCTGTCTGGAGTTGAAGGGATGCTGTAGGGCAGGCAGAAGGGCGAGGAGCAGAATGCCACAGCAGGCGCCAGAGGCTTGGGGGACCCACTGGGAATATGATGGGAATAGGATTTCCCATAACATTAGGGAATTAGAGGGGCCTAATTTCACAAATTCTTGCAATCAGTGGGTCTTAACACCTGGAACTTTAAAAGCAGGGCTCCACTCTGGGAGAGCTGAGGGTAACAGGGAACTGAGTTCCCACCCAAAGAGGCTGCACAACAAAGGACCCTACTGAGATACAGTTTAGAAGCAGCAACTTAAAAAACACTTGGGGTAAACAGGAGGGAGATTTGTTTACTAGCCCCAGAACAAGGGCTGGAGGGGCAGGGATCTTTGGGACATTTCTCCAAGAACAAAAGAGCTGATGGGCACCCTTCCCCCACCTCCCAACCTCAGCCTAGATACACATGATGAGGGAACAGAAGGTAAGCTGAGGACAAAACAGAAGCTGACACTCCCCTCCGCAACGCTCTCCACCCCCGTGCCCCCCCCATGGGATATTTGTAACTTTCCTCATGTGCTCTTGGCTCCTGGCTGCCCTAAAGCTAAGGAAAGGAAAAACAAATAGTTAACTTAGAGATCACATCCTCCAAGACCTGAGTCTCCCTCAGTTTATAAATGTCTAAGCTATATACAAGAAGAAAGCATTTCTATCAGTAACCTAGCTTCCAAAAAGAAATGTAGAGAGAATTAAATGTCCTTATAACCTGCCGCCATTGACAGATACTTGAGGCAGGCAGTGTAATGTTCCTCTAGGAAGCACCCAACTATCTTCATGTTAATGCCTTGTCAGAGGGAAAAACAACCTTAACTTGACAGTGGCAAGGCCTCCAGTATTCTGTGAGTCTTCTTTAACACATGAAAATCTCTTGAGGGCGCCTGGGTGGCTCAGTGGGTTAAAGCCTCTGCCTTCAGGTCAGGTCATGATCTCAGGGTCCTGGGATTGAGGCCCGTGTTGGGCTCTCTTCCTGGGAGAGGGGAGCCTGCTTCCTCCTCTCTCTCTGCCTGCCTCTCTGCCTACTTGTGAGCTCTCTCTCTCTCTCTCTCCGTCAAATAAATAAATAAAAAATCTTAAAAAAAAAAAAAAAGAAAATCTTCTTGAAAACCTCTTTTCCTTACCTCTCTCAACTCCCAAGTATATACTCAGCCAGCCCTTACAACCTTAGGTAGCAGCTCTTTCTGCCCATGGGTCCTGTCCCTGTGCTTTAATAAACCATTTTGCACCAAAGACATCTCAAGAATTCTCTCTTGGTCATCAGATCTGGTCCTCACTCCACTGAATCTCGCCTATCTTTCAAAACCACATCACAGGGACACATGCCTCAGTGGGCATACTCTCCACCTAGCTTGCTGATGGCAGACTTTGCTGCTGTGCCCATCTGTCGATATGCACCCTCTAAGCCAGCCAGCCATGGCAGGAGTTTTCCCAGGAGGCTGTAGTTCCCTTCCTACAGTGGGCCTGCACAGACCTTGCTGCCATCTCACGTTCCATCCCTTTATTCTGCAGACTCCCCCACTCCATCCCAGGCTGGGCAGTTTTCCCAGGCCGCTGCGGGTCCCCTCCTGCACTCTCCTGCAGATTTGCCTCTTCAAGCCCAGCTGCAGGGACTCTAAAGTGGCTCCAGATCTCCTCCCACAGCAAACTGTACACATTTTGCTAATACCACGCGGTCTGCCCACATATTCTCCTGTGGACCTGCCCTTGGCAGGAGTCTCTCTGAAGCAGCTTCACAAGCATGGCTGTGTGCGAGCAGCCCTGACAGGGGCCAGAACCATTCCACAGGGACTCCTGCCCTAGAGAGAAGGGAAGACAGTGTACATACGGATCCAACTGTGGCCCCAGCAGAAGGCTGGGGGAAGAAACCTGGTCTGACTGCAATGAGAGCTTCTCAGGGGACAACACTGGAGGGTGCCCTAGAGTTTGGGGCTACCGAAGTTCGGGCAAATTCCAAGTCTGACTCAGTTCAAACCCAAGGCAGCTCCAGACTGACCCACTAACAACACTGGGATCACACCTTGCCCACATCAGGCAGTGAGAAAAATTGAAAATGACTGGACTGAAGGCAAAAGTGACTCAACCAAGTAGGGTGCATGCAACACACAAAGGAGACAGCATTGAAGTGTTAGATTCTGGTGAACAGAAACGTTACACTGTTGGGCACTATGGAACCTCTTCTTTATAAAGCTATTACCTTCAAGAGCAGATGTAGGTGACTTTCCTAATACATATGAATAGACACAGAGAATTAGTAAAAATGAGGACAGAGAGGAATATGTCCTAAATGAAAGAACAAAACAAAATCACATCAAGAGAGCTAAATGAAAAAGAGGTAAGTGATATGTCCGATAGAGAATTTAATAGTAAAGGTCATAAAGATACTCACTGAACTTGAGAAAAGAGTAGAGTATCTCAGTGAGACTCAACAAAGAGATAAAGCAAAAAATAATCAATGAGAGATGAAGAACTTAATAACTGAAATTAAATACATACTAGATGGAATAAATAGTAGACTAGAGGAAGCAGAAGAATGGACCAGGAAACTGGAGGATAGAGTGATCAAGCTGAACAGAAGAGAGAAAAAAATAATAATAAATGAAAATAAGGAAACTCAGGGACACCATCAAGGTTAATAACATTCACATTATAGGGATCCCAGAAGAAGAAAGAGAAAAGGGGGCAAAAATTTATTTCAAGAAATAATAGCTGAAAACTTTCTGAGTCAAGGAAACAGAAATCATAGTCAATAGTGAAAAACTGAGAGCTTTTTCTCTAATATCAGAGACAAGATAAAGATGTCTACTCCTACCACTTTTTTTGAACATGGTTCTGGAAGTCCTATCCATGGCTATCAGAAACAAGAAGAAATAGAAGCCGTCTTCACTTTGCTCTTCAGTCACTAATATTTGTAAATTCCATTTGTTTTCTTCCTAGCATTACACCTCATGAATTAAATCCTTTGCATTTTTCTTACAACTATGCTCTTTCGAATCCTACCATACATTCATAAATTAAGTTTTTTTCTTGTCTAAGTTCTTTCCACAGTTGTTAGATTATTTTTCATTAAGCAGTTTTTGTTATGTCATTCCACTGAGTTCCCTGAATGGATTTATACTCCTTACCCATTTCTGTCTAAATTTCTAGCTGAATCAGAACCCTTTGTTATTTTACCATCCTATGTCTAAATAGTATTCAAATGAATTTTTACACCTCAGTCTTTATTGATTACTATATGCTAGTCCTAATATACCTTTTATGTCTTTATATAAGACATCCTCCTCTTTTCTAACATCTCAAGTCCTTTTTTTCCAACTTAAAGCCTAGCAGAAATTGGAACTGCCCAGTGAAGCCTTTCTGATTATGCTAACATGTGAATTTTTTTTCCCACCTGTGAATTTAGGAACATACTCATTGTATGTATTACTTTGTACTGTTAGGATACTGGGTCTGCCACTTACCTGATGTGTAACCTTGAAAAAGTTATTTAATTCCTTTATCTCAATTTTAACATGTATAAAGTGAGCAACGTAATAGAATCTATCTCAAATAGCTAGAAAGGTTAAATAATATATGTAAAGTTCTTAGAATAGTTCCTGTCATATATTATGTGTTTAATAACAGTTCTCTTTTATTCTTACAATTATCATGTAAGTCATCCTATGTGCTTCGGTTCTATTGTGATGTGATATTGGAGTTCCAGACACTGAAGAGTAGTAGTCTCCTAGGCTCAAGTTCAGCTTGAGGTCATCTAACTTAGAGCAGAAGGCAGAGTCGAGGAGGAAAATGTCAACATTTCATGACAAACACAGAGGACTAGATAAAAGATTCAATTAGAATTTTTGCTTAAAAATTTCAAGGTAGAGGTCTAGGAAGAAGCCAGTTGTAAAATAAGGAAGTAATTCTGATATTCAATCACAGGACCAAAAAAGACTTTCATGTTCAAGAATTCTCCATTTTCTGTGGTTTTTCTGTATATGCTGCAGGGAAGCAGTTGGCTCTGCCCTCAAGTAAAGATGAGTATCTTCCTTCTTGGTCCATAGTTCACATCTCTAACAGTAGACCAGGGTTTCTGAGGCAAATTTCAATCTTTTGGGGAGTTTTTAAGTTCTGTCGGAATCTCAAGAGGTTCGCAATTCAAGAAATATGGTTCCATTTTGTCAACTTTAGACTTACCCCGTTAGCAGAATAGGAGAGTGTTTATTCTGTGCCAGCTACTCCATACAAATCCAGCACTTTGTGGAAGCCAGAGGGCTGTGAGATCCAAGCTTTTTTTTTTTTTTTTTAAAGATTTTTTTATTTATTTGACAGAGAGAAACGCAGCCAGAGAGGGAACACAAATAGGGGGAGGGAGAGAGGGAGAAACAGGCTTCCCGACGAGCAGGGAGCCCAATGTGGGGCTCAATCCCGAGTCTCTGGGATCATGACCTGAGCCGAAGGCAATCACTTAACCAACTGAGCCACCCAGGCGCCCCTAGAGACCCAAGCTTTGATGCATCTTCCAGTCCTCACACCTGAGTCGGCTCAGAGGACATGCACATCGGTTCTTCACCACCAGTGTTATTCTAAAAGAAGGACATGCAAGGCTGACTGGACTGCAAACGCAAAACCTTTTCGGTTCTGGAAGTGGTTATTTGTCTGTGTCAGCAAAGAAAACTTTACCCTGGAGCTCTGGAAGGAGACTTGAGGCAGGTTTTCTTAGCTCTTGTTTCTGTAATCATTTTCTACTGAACAAAATTCAGCCCACTTCTGTTGCCTTCCTTCATCTTAAACCTGCTTGATGATGACCACTTCAATTTATTGATTTCTGCTCTCCTATTTGCTAATGCCATCTTCCCTTTGTGTTCCTAGTTTCAATAAACTACAGTGAGTCAAATTTTATTATTTGTTATTCAATGTGAACTTGGATAAAGTTTTTGAACTTTATGCATTTAAGTTCTATTCAAAGGGGCCTACTTGGCAAGACTGTTGAGACTTAGCACAATACTGACTGACAGTTTTTAGCAAATTGAAAAATACTAAAAATATTAAGTCCTACCACATCAACTTTAATAATTATGGAGAAAACCTATCTAACTCTCTGGTCTTAAGTTGTCTCCATCAACTCTAGAAAAGATAACTTGGAATCACAGTATTTAAGCTCCAAGTTTATATCCTGAGCCCCATCAATACATAATGAATCACTTCAAAAATATGCAATTACCAGTGCAAATGACCTAGTTTTTGAGAAAAGGGTGATACTTTTCAAGAAAAATATGATAAAATTTTATTGTCCTCTCGCTCATTTTCTTTTTTCCTAAAACCTATTATATCCAGTTCTCTTTGTTTTCCTGTGTGTGTGTGTATGTGTGTGTGTGTGTGTGTGTGTGTGTGTGTGTGTGTAAAACTACCTTGTTAGCAATCAGAAGAGAATTTAGCTGTTTGAAGGACCTAAGCCCATGACAGTCTTACCAGATAACAAGCTCAACCTTTCTTGACCCATTTAGAGGAAGTAGTTAAGAAATTATTCTAATCCAATTACTTTCATTGAACTAGAATTGGCAGAGTAGAAAAAAAAACCTATAAAAATTATGTCCTAGCTATGAAAAGCAAAACGATATTGCTTTTGTTTTTAGTATACTGTTGCTCCTTTTTATCACACATAACACTACAAAATGCCACACTATTTTTGTGTTGCATTGAAAAATTGGCAGATTGAAAAACACAGTAACAAAAGTTTTTTAGCATCTTGCCCAGGATCTCAGACCTGCTGTTAAACTCCATTTCCTTTTTATTTTACTTTTAACACCTTCCCTTGTTCTGAGAGCTAATTCATAGATTGATTTCTTGCTCCACATATGGCAAATATCCATTGTGAGAAGTAAAATGATTAGATAATTTAAATAGATAAGAGACACTGTTCTGAGGCAGATTCCAAAGCTACAGCACTTTTGTAGAATTACTCTTTTTTTTTTTTTTAAAGATTTTATTTATTTGACAGAGAGAAACACAACTAGAGAGGGAACACAAGCAGAGGGAGTGAGAGAGGGAGAAGCAGGCTTCCCACCGAGCACGGAGCCCGATGTGGGACTCGATCCCGGGTCTCTGGGATCATGACCTGAGCCGAAGGCAGTCGCTTAACCAACTGAGCCACCTCAGCGCCTCGTAGAATTACTCTTTCCCTACATTTTACTCATTCATTCATTCATTCATTCATTCATTCAACTGGTACCAATTTCATGTAGTACAAATTACTTGCAGCCACGAAGAAGGAAGAAATTTTAATATATTTGGAACTATTGTTTAGCTTTGTTGTTAAAGCATTTTTGAGCCCATTAGGAAAAAACATGGACAGACCAAAACTAGTATTAGGTTGTTATTCTTTCTTTGTCTTGTCCTCCCTTTTTGGTTTTCTGTCTCATGCCCTCATTATTGTATATTCATCTTTTCAAAAACTAGGCACAGACATTCCCTTAAGCACTAGAACTGGATTTTCTCATATGCTTCCTACTGATGTAGAGTATACAGTTTCCCAGGCTATCCCATCCTCCCATTACCAGAACCACTGTGTTCGCATTCACACACACACACACACACACACACACACACACGCACACACACACCTACCTGAATTCATAGTATCCCAGAAGACATCAAAATGTCCTTTAGTAGATGATGTTCTATCAGTTTTTCACAAACATTTGCCTGTTGACCACCTGCATTAGCATTGCCCAATTTTCTTAAGCAAAAATATATATGGAACTCCACCCAGAATTACTAAATGGGAGTCTCTGGAAATAGACTGAAAACTTTTTTTAAAAGATTTTATTTATTTATTTGACAGAGAACAACATAGCTAGAGAGGGAACAGAAGCAGGAGGAGTGAAAGAGGGAAAAGCAGGCTTCCCGCAGAGTAGGGAGCCTGATGTGGGGCTCAATCCCAGGATTCTGGGATCATGACCTGAGCCAAAGGCAGACCCTTTACGACTGAGCCACCCAGACACCCCAAGCCTGAGAGCTTCTATTTTTAGCAGGATTCCAAAAAATTACAGTGCATCCATAGGTATGGTAAACTACTCTTATACTGTGTGTAAAACTCAACTATTTTTTTTTTTAAGATTTTATTTATTTGACAGAGAGAAACACAGCGAGAGAGGGAACACAAGCGGGGGGAGTGAGAGAGGGAGAAGCAGGCTTCCTGCCAAGCAGGGAGCCCGATGTGGGACTCGATCCTGGGTCTCCGGGATCATGACCTGAGCCAAAGGCAGTCGCTTAACCAACTGAGCCACCCAGGTGCCCCAACTCAACTATTTTTACTACTCATGTCAAAGCTCACTTACCATTTCTGATTGAATAAATGTATCAAAAGAAATCATCACTGTTAATGGTTCAGTGTTGCCGTAAGGGGAGTCTTCATTTGAAAAAAAGATACTTGAAGACAAATGTAACTAATTGGCCATAAGGCAATTTCACCATAAACGATTTTTAAAAATAGCTGGTTTGAGTTTGATTTGATAATTTGTTGATTTCATCAACTGGTTGACAGTTTTATTTCATTTCTCCATTGACAGTGCTTCCGTTTTTATATTATATAAATATTAGCCTCATAATGGTCTATACAGTGCTGCACAGTTGATATCTATACCAAAGAGCTTTGAAATATCTATCAACAGACAATATGTCCAGTACAAACAACAATGCAAAAGTTTCACAGTGCAATATAAAGCTTGGTTACAAACATGCATCCTAGTATTTGGAAACTGATACCTCTCTTCATGAAGGAAAAAAAATAGCAAAAAATAGAAAAAGTTGGATGCTAAATAACAAGAAAAATCAACAAGCAAAAAAGAAAAAAAAAGAAAGGGAAGGGAAGGGAAAGAAAGAGGGGAAGGGGAAGGGGTAGGGAAAAGAAAGGAAGGAAGGAGAAAATGAAAAAAATTGTAGAATCCCATAAATGGAAGACTTTGAAGACCAGTGCTTAAGTGCTCCACAAAATAAGATCACCATTTGTGCAGTTTGTCATGCTTCTAAACATATTTAAATGTATTCAAATTTAATTTAATTTTGTTACTCATTTTTCATTTTTAATTTATTAATTTTGTTACTCATTTTTCATGTTTCATTATATCATTTTAAGTGAATGTCTTTCTTTTATTTTTCATGACTTTTTATTTTAGGGCAAATTGCTTTATGGCCAATTAGTTATATGGCAAAAATGCTTATGGCAAAGATGCTTACAGTGAAATTACCTAGAACCTGGAGGAATAGATATGCATGTGGACATTTTAGGAACTGTAGTGTGCTAATAAAGAGCAATATTTTCGGGAAACCAAGATTGCTGGCATGACTCAAAATCCACCATGGAATGGGGATAGCTTCTTACTTACAAAGTAGAAGTATATATTATGTATGTATTTATAATCAATCATTTTTATTACTCAAGTTGTGGTATGTAATGGAAGGGGGAAAATATTTGAACAAGTCCATTAAGATGAAGTGGTTGAGTCACTGTTTGCAGAAATACATTAAAATGAGTTTGATGACTCATGTGCTGTTTCACTTTTCTGGCAAGAGGCAGCTGCTCACCATTAATGACCAACAACAGTGAGGAGTGCTCCTTCTGCCCAGTTCTGGCACAGGGGAACACACCACCTGTTCAATTTAGAAGTACAGCTTCTGCAAATCAACATGAAAATGGAGTCTCCAGATTCTTTTAAAAAGTGCTTGGGATTGCTGAACCAGAAGGGCAATGATGTGTATCTTTTATGTAAAAACATCAAGAAATTCAGAAGCCTTTGTTTGGTCTCCCTATTTAGTGCTTGGGCTTAATTGGAAGGAACAATGCTGTCACTGGGAGATGAAAATCTTCGACACAATGCAAATTATTAACTCAGGTGTTCCATATTAATAAAATGGTTTCAGATTGATTGGAGGCTATAAATTCCTTGTTGATCTATACTGACAAACACTGGTGGGAATAGCAGAGCATTCTGTGAGTGTGAATCTGGTATAAACTTTTTAGTCCTAGAGAAGTAACAATTCAATAAATATGAATAAGAAAATTGTTCACTAATTTTGAGATAATAATTTCACTGGATACTAAAGTTTAAGCCATATAAAATAATGGGCTAGATTTTGCTTTCTCTTGCTCACTCCAACTCAAGTTCTTATCTTTTCTAGAAATAAATGTCTCATTTTTTCTCTATAAATTTCTTTTTTCATAATTTTGCTTATAATATTCTCCCAGCTAGATTTACCTCATACCATAATCCATGTTATCAACGTCAGACACATTTCAAGACTATGTGTTTTCTCTGATGAGGTCTTAAAGCAGCCTAACTCAAGGGTATTTCTAGTACTTATAAATATTTACAGATTCAATTATTTTGCATTAACTTGGACTTTTAAGTTAAAAATAATAGAAACTCAGAAAATGACTAAAATATTTTTCATATGCTTTTTAGTATTTTATATAATGGGAAAACTGCCTTTATTGTTCTTTAAGTAGCTAAAATTTAGTAGAATTAATTGTACATATTTTTGTATATTCAAAATATTACTTGGTAATACTAAAATTAGTTCTGGCCTGGGTGTCTACCAAGTACTGTGAAGATTTAACCCTACCTGTAAACTAACAAGTCAGCCTGTCATAGTTTTATAAATCCTGGAAAAAGACATGAGACTCCTGGATCAGAGATAAAGAAATCTATTACTCATAGCACAGCAAGATGCATGAACATCTGTGCTTTTGCACCATTTCCCCTTATTGCCACGTCCCATGGGGATACTGCAGATGTCCCCAAATGGATGCCTGCACATGTACTGCCAGAGAGGGATTATGGTCTTGTCTTTCCACTTCAGGAGACCCCTTTATCATTTCTTGTAGGGCTGGTTTAGTGAATTCCTTCAACTTTTCTTTGCCTAGGAAATTCTTTACCACTCCAGCTATACTGAATGATAGCTTTGCTGGGTAGAGTATTCTTGGTTGCAGATTATTTTTCTTTCAGCATTTTGAATATATCATGGCATTCCTTTCTGGTCTGTAAAGCTTCTGCTGAAAAATCAGCTGGATGGCTTTATTGGATTTGCCTTATATGTAACTGTTTTCTTTTCTCTTGCTGCTTTTAAAAGTCTTTATCACAACGTTTTGCCATTTTAATTGCTATGTGTCTTGGTGTGGACCTCCTTGGAATTGTGCCTATGTTAACTTCTAAAGAATTTTTTTAAAGATTTTTTATTTATTTACTTGACAGAGAGAGAGAGAGAGAGAGAGTGCACAGGTAGGTAGAGCGGAAGGCAGAGAGAGAGGGGGAGCAGACTCCCTGCTGATCAGAGAGCCTGATGTGGGGTCTGAGATCATGACCTGAGCTGAAGGCAGAGGCTTTACCCTCTGAGCCACCCAGGCACCCTTAAAGAATTTTAAGTACACTATTATGTCTACCACGAGTAAATATGACCAAGAGAAACTGAAAGAACATCTGTTTGATTCATCTCAAACAGACTTTATTTAGGACTATTACCAGTATGGCTTCAAATATTAGGAAGAGGCCAACTCACAAGATTGACCTCATTTGTCCCTGTGTCTCCCAGGATCCCAGACCTAACTGAACAAATCTTATCAGGGTCTATCTTAGAAATACAAGTAGCTTTCTCCTTAAGTAATTGACATTTCTACTTGGACTAAGATGTTAAACAAAGCATTGTAGGAAATATTAGAATATTGCATAGACTCTACTTTGGCCAGCTAGAAAGAACTTTAGGACAGTTCTAGTACTCATAACCATCCTGACCATTGAATTGTGGATGGTCTGATTACCTTCCAAAGTTAAGGTAGTATAATTTGCAATGTCACATAACAGCAGGGACAAATGCAACAATACCCTTTCTAACTGGCGAACTACTATTGTAGGGATAAGTGCCTACTTGCTAAATATAAGTCATAGTAATATATGAGGTAGTTATGGCTTTTGGAATCTTTCTTCAGTAAACAAATAAACTTCATTTTTTATAGACTTCTACAGTAAACTGACTTTTACATGATATATTGGTGGTACTTTTATGATACTCCCTATAGTGTAAGCCACCATGTTTTGGGGAAGAGGGAAGATAATGACTGGCTTCCATGGAAGACGTAGTCTTAAGGGTGCACATAATATTCCTGGAAATAAAGTGTTGTTCACAATTGCTGATGCCCTGTAAGAAGACCACATCAGTTGGGGAGGGGCAGGTTGACTGCCTCCAACATGGCATTATAGCCAGCTGGTTGGCTTTAGAGTCTCAGTTCAGTTTGGATAATTGAGTTTAGTCTTTGATTTTGGAAGGACACCTGAGAATAAATCTACCCTATACTGATTAATTAT
Organism: Spilogale gracilis; assembly: GCA_004023965.1. Classification (NCBI taxonomy): domain Eukaryota; kingdom Metazoa; phylum Chordata; class Mammalia; order Carnivora; family Mephitidae; genus Spilogale; species Spilogale gracilis. The sequence goes on from PITA01000015.1 coordinate 98,218, forward strand.
TCCATCCTTCTGGTGGCGTTCATCTACCCACAGGACAATTGATGAATGACTTTGGGAATAGAGCTGGAGGGGACAACCAGAAGATGCTATAGTCATCTTTTTCTTGCCCCTCTTCTAAAATGGGAAGACTTTATATTTTATATCTATTCATATCTCTCTGTCCATCTGTGTGTCTATCTATCGATCTATCTATCTGTCATTATTTATCATCTATCTGTATCTAAAGAAGACATAAGAAATCTCTACAGCGAATAGGAGTGGACATTGGGGTGCCTGTCTCACTTCTAACTTAGTGAGAGATGTTTGGTGGGGAAAATAATATGTGTCCCCTAGTGGCAACATGAGTATTGACCTGCAATCTATGAGTTATTAGTGCAAAGGATATGTGTTTTACATGAACCGGATAGATAACAGGCCACGTGCTAAAGAGTACTTATGTGAAATTCTATTTCTGTTCTGTAAATTCACATGGAGAAGTGAGACATATTTAAGGTGTCGTATTTCTGGGGTTGATGAGGTATGAATTAACCAGGTAGAATTGGAATAAAATTTCCTGCATTAACATTACAGATTACAGAGTCCTAGTGATAGCGGAAATTCTATTAACCCAAGAAGGGATTGCTTGGGACTGAACCTATTACTGAATTGAGACTGTGTTCATTATTTTGGATGACTCTAAATTTTCTGTTTCATAAAACTGACTGGAGAATTTTACATCTTGAATTCAGTTTTTACAGAGGGGCAAGGAAAGATTAGCCCCAGTGTGCAAACTTAAAGGAGCAAAATAAAGTCATTTTTCTGATTGTATCTATGGAGTTATGTTTTTATAACATTCTGGTTCCATGATGTACTATGCGATCTACTTAGGATAAATAGGAATTAACACATGTTTCATATCATATATAATAATATATGGTATATATGCATCATATATTGGTGTTGACATAACTTCCAATTTCTCTCCATTAGTAGTTAATGAAAAACCTCTAACAAGGCATAGTGAAGAAAATTTTCTCTGTTATCATTTGGTTCATATGCTACTTTAACCTACATTTTTTTTCTTTACACACTCAGATTTATTGTTTTCATAGTAATTGTAAAGAAGTCAGTCTTACTTAATCTTCAGTAATTTTTAAACCCAAGTATGAATAAATAACCAAGTATATTGTCTGACTTAAAGTTTTTCCCCCCTTTTCCTTTTCTTTGGCTCACATTGAAAGATTTCTACTGCTAGCTATGTGTTTCCCTTAAATGAATTTTATTTTCTTTCTTGTGGCTCAATATCAATGATAGCATGTTTTCTCTGTTCAGAATAATTTGAGTTATGTGTCTTTGCCCTCATTTCAGCTCCTGCTGATGCTATGTTCTGCAACATAAAGTGGGTATTATGGCCCCACTTATTTAGTAGAAAGAGTAAGATTAGAGTTAGAGCTTCTAATAGCACCTGATTGACAGTTGTGGTGACTTTGGAAAGTCCTGTGTGTAACTCCATTAAATGTTGCTTAAACTATGGTATATTGAAATTTCATTAACTAATGAAAAATTGATTATTCTTCTCTTCCATATGTGTTGCATTTATCATGATCACATATTAATTCCCACACTTCCCAGAATAAATATTGTCTGTTTTCTACACTGAATCCATATACAGGGATATTGGAAAAAATAATTTTGTTCCTTTTTTTTTTTTTTTAAGATTTTATTTATTTGACAGAGAGAAACACAGCCAGAGAGGGAACACAAGCAGGAGGAGTGAGAGAGGGAGAAGCAGGCTTCCTGCCGAGCAGGGAGCCTGATGTGGGACTCGATCCTGGGTCTCCGGGATCATGACCTGAGCCGAAGGCAGTCGCTTAACCAACTGAGCCACTCAGGCACCCCTGTTCATTTTTAAAAATGTAAAGATGCTTTTGAAATAGATAAGTTATTTGACAAGGAATGATAACTGTTGTGTATGTTTTTAAGAAACCCTCAACCTAAGGCTTGATTTATGAAAGAGTTGTATTAGAGAACCACTGTTCGTATTTTTCATATTAAATGATTTTTCTGTCCTATAACTTGGAACTTTTTCAGTTTAGTTCAGTTTTCTGTGATGTTGCTCTAGCAGGAGTGCAGGTCGCTAAACAGAAGCTGAAATCATAATGAAATGCGAGTGTGTGACTATTCTCAGTCCTTTCTCATCTTGCCTCCCGGTTGTCCCTGGAGAACAGCCCTGGAGAGCAATAGAGACATGTGTGATGATTCAGTGGACCCCATTTTGCCTGGCACTGTGCAGCTGAGTGGTGCTTCTAATCTCAGGGCTTGTCTGCTCACTCACAGAGAACTCTGTCTGGTCTGTTTTCTGAACCTGGATATGAATCAGTCATTTGCAGTTTACTTGACCTTGCTTACTTCTAATCATGTTTAAGAGAGTTCTGAAAATTGTCATTGAGAAATTAAATTGGAAAAATAATGTATTGTCAAAAACCCAGCCTACAGTTAGATTGATTTTATTAGTCATGGTGTACTTCACTGCTACTTATTGTTTATAGATTCTGAAATTATGAAATGCTCCATTTAACCCAGATATCCCCTTTGACTTCAATGCCTCCAAACTGCAGGGCTGTATTTAAGACATGTCAGAGTATCTTCAAATATTTTGCCATTTTATGAGATCAATCTGTGATCTTCTTATGATTTATTTGCAAGTAGACTGACATTTCCAAGCAAAGGTAACATGTATATTTTTGGGATACTCAATATGCATCTGTTTATTTATTTTGATATCTCTTCCAGATTCATTTGGTCACTGGAAATTTACTACGTCACTGGAATGGGAAATTTTTTTTTAAAAGATTTATTTATTTATTTTAGAGACAGCACACATGTATGATGTGAGTGGGGGGAGGGACAAACACGAGGGAAAGAATCTCAGGCAGACTCCCCAAAGAGCATGGAACTCAACATGGGCTTCAATCTCATGACCCTGAGACCATGACCTGAACTGAAAGCAAGAATTGGAAGTTTAACTGACTGAGCCACCTTGATGTCCCTGGAATGGGAAAGTTTAAATCCTATGCACTAACTGCTATGCCTTCTCCACTGTTGGGTGCCTTACTTTTGCTAGTCAGGAAAATGTAGTGTTGCTCAATCTGACTTCCCTGTAGCTTCTGAGAAATTTGTAAGAATTTGTGTACATACTTGCTGTTATTTTTACATTTGTTTCAAAGTATCAGTAAAAAATTGGGGACACATTGTATTTTAATGTTAAAACTCAGTTATAAATCTCTAAGTAGGAATACTCTACCACAAGTATTTAACTGTCTTATTATGGGGGAAGAGGGGGGAGAGAGACAGAGATAGAGAGAGATTATATATGACTAAAACATCTGAAAATGGAAAAATGGCTAGGATTAGGCAATGATCACCTGCAGAGCTAGAAGAACAAGCAAAGTTTTTGCTGGTTTATATTCACTGCATCATTCTTAGGGTTAAAAAAGACAGAAGTCCCTTTCCTGAAAAAGAAAGACATCTGACTTTTTGCCATCATCACTGTTTTGAACAGCATCAGGTGCTGCACACCTGTTTCATGGATACATTCTGCCTGTACTCATAACTGAACCCAAATGCTCAGGAATGAAAGCCCATTATTTGTACCTGAGATGCTAGGTTTTGATCTGAATTTTTTGTTGTCATTATTTTGTTCTATATTTTTAAAATAGAACTCCTTTTACAGTATCCTGAAAATACACTCCCAGTAATTGAAGTTCTGAGTCCCAGAGAATAGACATTTTTGCTTTTTTAGTATGAATGTTTGAAATAGCAGTTTTCCAAGCATATTTTTATGTGTGTTTTAAAATATTTTAGTTTATATTATAAAAAACACAATACAAGGAGAAGACTATATAAAATACATGTATACCCTTTTAAAATAATACAATAAAATACTCATGTCACCATTATACAGATTAATAAAATACTGGCAGTGCCTTAGAAAATCTTCCTTCCTTCCTTCCTTCCTTCCTTCCTTCCTTCCTTCCTTCTTTCCTTCCTTCCTTTTCCTTCTTCTCAGTATGTCTCTCTGTCTCTCTCAGACCCGCTCTTACTTTCTAACACACATGGGATTCTGTGAGAACATAGACTCTGAATTTCGTTTGGCTATGTACCAAAGGAGCCTTGGCTTCTTGCTTGCTGTATGATCGTATGATCTTGGGTACAATATTTAACTTCCCTGTGCCTCATCTTATGATTTATAAGAAAGGTAATTATAGTAGTACCTAACTCAAGAGATGTTTTATCATTGCTCTGAGAACAATACTGACATATCCTTAAACACTCCTTAAAAGTTCACTTTGAAAATTCTCTTTGCATGTTGTATTGTCTGTTATAACATTGGGGGTAGAATTTGAATTGAAATGAATCTATTTTACAGTTACATTGATATGAAAGAGATAGTCTTCTTCATATTAGGTTCAAAGAGATTTTTGAAACCAGTGCTTTGGTTAATATATGAGAGATAAGGATTATTAATAGAAATATAAAAGTATGTGGAATACCTCAAATATGGTTTTAAATGAATATACAAGTTACAGAAGAGTAGATATAGAAAAAATGAAATTGTCAGCCCTCATACTATCTTGGTAAATTGTGTTTTTACTTCTAAGTATTTTGATTCCACTTATGTAATAATACTTAGGCTTAAAATATGTTAAAATAAGGCATTCATATTTTTCTCACATCTTTCACAAGAATGCCTACAGAAATTGTACTGGCTTGAGAAAGTAAATTTCACACCCACTTAAACTATTTTAAATTTTCATCTCAGAATTACAATACTTATGTCTTAGTTGAAAATCGATTTTATCTGATTACTATGGCAATTCAGTTATGTTACTATGCAGTTACTAACAGATCTGATTCTTTCTGAAAAATAGAGTAAAAGTTAAAGTTTATCATTTTTTCAGGCTTTCATCTTCTGATCTTAATTTATCTTGATTTGAAAATACCAGTTTCCTGATGCATTTGAGAGAATTGTCACTAAGTATGTCATATTGAAATGTGTTATATTAATGATAATGTCATGGAAAATAATTGGCATTATTTCTGAAACGGTACTGTCTATTGACTAAAATAATCCATGTAAAGAGATTTAAGATACTTTACACACTATCAGCATTCTTTTTTTTTCTTTCTTTTTTTTTTTTTTAAAGATTTTATTTATTTGACAGCGAGAAACACAGCCAGAGAGGGAACACAAGCAGCGGGAGTGAGAAAGGGAGAAGCAGGCTTCCCGCCGAGCAGGGAGCCCGATGTGGGGCTCGATCCCGGTTCTCCGGGATCATGCCCTGAGCCGAAGGCAGTCGCTTAACTAACTGAGCCACCCAGGCGCCCCCACTATCAGCATTCTATTGATAATGTTATTTTTTTTAAGACATGGGGGAAAAACAGCCTAGCACACAAATAGTGGGTAAATCCAGATTGAAGAAAACTGAAGAGATTTACCTCAGTGTATGTCCCACTTATGTAGAATGGCCCCGACTCATCAGAAAAGTCAGTATTAACCAAATGTACTTGACATCCTGTGATTAAAGAGAGTAAAGACACTTTGCCTTACTCAGGAGAAAAGATGGAAGACGAACAAGATGTCATAGGCTTAGCCACTAGATGGAGAGTCAGTTCCTAGCCCGGTAGCCAGCTTCTGAGGTGACCAGCTCTGAGACTCCCTAATCTGCCTTTTAAAAAATATCCCTTTAATATATTTTTTCCTGGTTCTCTCCAGTCCCTTAGGTGACAGTCATCATAATTAATTGTATGACATTTCACAGAGAGGCTACTGGCAGATCGAAAAGACCGATAAAGGCATCTGAAGACATCAAAGTATATAGTTTACCCTTGAACAATAGCTCAGGTCTACTTATATGTGGACTTCTTACAGCACAGAACTATAAGTGTCTTTCCTTGTGATTTTCTTAAGAACATTGTCCTTTCTCTACTTTACTTTATTATAAGAATACAGTATATAATACATAAAACATACAAAATATGTCTCATCAACTGTGTGTATTATCAGTAAGGCTTCCGTCAACAGTAGGCTAGTAAGAGTTAAGTGTTTCAGAAGTCAAAAGTTATGTCCCAATTTTTAATAGTACAGGGGATTGGCACCCCTAACCCCCACATGATTGAAGGATCAACTGTTCTTAAATTCCACATGCCGACACTAAACGATAGGCCATAATCACTGTTAACTCCATTCTAGCTCATTCCTAATATTTTTTCTTTTGGAAGATATTATAGGTGCTGGTGGTCAACATAGATAGATCCCTTAAGGAAGGACATTGTGGAGAGAAGTCTGTTGTTTTTTCCAAGATTCAAAAATAAGATAAAAAAGGAGACCCAGTGGAAAAAAAAAAAAAAAGGAGACCCAGTACGAACACGTACACATAGATAATTTGGTGGTCTACCCTAGAGGGACAACAACAAAGCCAAAATGACCAGAGGTGTAAGAATGCAGCAATTCAAATCATAATTATTAGTGATACCTTTCTGCACACAGCTTTTAATGCAAGATGGGAGGTCTAAAGGTAACTAAGTATGAGTTCTCTAGTAAGCAATGTCTTTGAAGGCAAAAGCGGCAAACAGAACAGAATGTTAATATATGCGGGTCTAGGCACACCATCGTCAAGAGTACACTTTTTATTGAGGCACAGCAATTGTGTGACAACATCTTGTCAACTGAAGAACTTAATAGTGGCAATTTTCTTTTGTAAAGAATTATAATACACCTTGGATTCAAAAGTCATATACTTTTTTTGGCAAAAGTATTGAGATGCTTCGAATTTTTAAAAAACGATTGCTTCTAATATGAATAGATTTAAAGTGCAATGTATTTGAAGATGCTGGGGCTGTGAGTATGAATGACAGAGGCAGAGAGGTGAATCACACTTAATGACTGTGTGGCGGGTGGCCGGTGGTAGAACAGGTATGTGGAGGAAATACAGTCTCTCTCTTGACTTGGGCGGAGGAGAGGGCTAAACTGAGTTTAAAAGAGGACATAAATGATGAAGGGTAGGAGCCATGAATGTGAGAGCAGGAAAGGGGCATTCGGAGAACTGCAGGCCCTTTGAAGTAGAGGGCCTGGGAGAGTCATGCCCAAAGAAGTTTCCGGGAAAATAACCAAGGGTCAGGTGCGTAGGGAAAAAAGAGGGTACTTTGTATGCCACATTTATTCCTTTTTGTGTCACACTTTTAAATACCTTTGTTTATGAGAAATGAAGGAAATCAGCCCAGTACCCTGTATCCCTTAGTCCTACCTAGACGGACTCTTTGATTACGTGTAGCTCACTAAAATAGTTACTTTGTCATTATTTTTTCTAGGTTTTGACTCCCGACATTTAATGACAGGTGCTAAAAGCGGCCTGTGAAGCGTGATTGACATGAAAAAGGCAACAACAGTATTAGTAGCCTGAGTAAAGGGGCTATTTGGAGTCCCGAAGCACTTTATTTTTTGAATTTTCACAGATGTGGGTGAGGATTTTTGAGCTTTAGGTGAGAAGAAGAATCATTCTGAAAAAAAAAAAATACACTGCTTATTTTCAGAGGATGACGATGCATCAGGATTTAGGAAGGCAGTTTTTCTTTTAGGTGATGACAGCTTAAAATTAAAGCTATTATTTTTCTCCTAGATGCGTATCTGGTCTATTAATTATACATTCAACATGTCATGTGCAAAATGAGTTAAGGGGTAAGGATTAATGGATCAAGAAAATCACAGCTGTAAATAGTAAAAATGTTCTCTTAAATTATTTCATAATTTTATGCCAATTTTAATGTAACATTTTTATTAAATACATTTTTATCCAGAAAAAAATTGCAGCTCAAAGTAAGTAAACAGTGCATTGTGATTGTAGCCAAAAGTACTCACTCAAAATATATTCTGGCATAGATTGAACAGATTTCTGTAGCTGGAATTTCTTTCTGTCATACCTGTTGGACATTCATGAAAGGCCAACCCTACTTTATTTGGTACCCCACACTCAGCATCTGCCACTAAATTGCTGTGGGACATTAGGCGCCATCAAGCCGATCACTGTTGGTATTATCTAGAACTGCAGTCTACTAATATGATAGCCACCAACCCCATATGACTGAGTCCTGACGTGTGGCTAGTCCAAATGAAAATGTAAGTGTAAAATACACACCAGATTGCCAATATTTAGTTAAAAAAAAAAGAAAGAAAGAAAGGAAAAAGAAAGAAATGTAAAAGATCTTACTAATAATTATTTATATATTGATTATATCTTAAAATAATAGCATTTTAAATATATAATATTTGGATTAATATAATACTGGATCTGTGTACTATTTGGGATATTATTAAAATTAATTTCACCTGTTTCTTTTTACTTTTTACTTTTTAAATAGGGCTACTCAAAACTTGAAATTCCTACAAAGCTCCCATCTGTGGCTTACATTATATTTCTACTGGGCAGCAGCAATCTGGAATATTTTTGTTGGGTTTTTAATGGTATACATTATGTTTTTTTCCTGATTTTTAAGAAAACATTGTAATTTACAACATTGTGACTTATACCTCTATTTCTCAGTTTGCTTATGTCATCTTCATAACTTTATTTCTTTCCTGACCAAGCTCATTTTTCTAGGAAAGATTTCTAAGAGTTTGCCTATTACAGACTTTTGAGAATTTTATGATTGAAAATATTCTTATTTTACCTTTTAATCAAAAAATATTTGGCTGTAAAATTCTATATTCAAAGTTCTTTTCCTTTACACTTTCAAACTATTTTTTTCTTTTTTTTAGCATCCTGATTTGCCATTTAAATGTCTGATTTGCAAGTTAATTCTCATGTGTGAATGTGTATGTGTGTGTGTGTGTGTGTGTGTGTGTGGTGTACTGGAGGTTGTGATAGTTAATTGTATATGTCAACTTGACTGGATTCTCATGCCCAGGTATGTGCTCAGTCATTATTCTAAATGTGTCTGTAACGGTGATTTTGGAAGAAATTAACATTAGCATTTAAATTGGTTGATTTGGAATAAATAAGATTGCCCTCCAGAAAGTGGGTAGATTTCATCTAATCAGTCGAAAGTCTTTGTAGACCCAAAGACTCATGCCCCAACCTCAGCTAGAGGGAGTTCTGCAGAGCCTGCCTTTGGCTTTTAACTGCATTCATCAGTTGTCTTCTGGGTGTCCACTGTGCCAGCCCACCCTACAGATTTTGGGCTTGCCAGCCTCCATAATTGTGTGAGCCCACTTCCTAAAATATATTTCTTTCTCTATATATACACATTCTATGGATTCCATCCTCTGGAGAACCCTGACTAATTCATAATTACTTATGAACTACTTTAGGAACTTCTTGAATTGATGTCTTAACAATTCTCAAACTCTTTCTGAGGTTTTTTTGGTTTTTTTTCTGCTTTTTTGTTTTTTAACCATGTTCATGACCAACCTTTTCAGTTCTCTTTTATTCAGAATAATTATTGGTCAACACTTCTTCAAATATTTCCTTAATTTGTTTTTTCCTCAAACAAATGTTGATGATTCATTTTTTTTTGGCATTTCTAATTTTTGTTCTATTTCTTTCTCTTTTTTTTTTTGATATAACTTTCTAACTTATTAAATCATTCTTTGGTTATTTAGCTTATCTGTTTTATTCCTTATTCAGACTATTACAGTTCTCATAGACAATATTTATTTTTTGCCATGTATAACTTCTTATACTTGTTTCATTTACATATATCTTTTCCCTGTGTCTTTGAAATGATTACTTAAAATTCTTACTCTATATTCTGTTATTTCTGCTTTCTCTGGCACAAGTCTATATAGAGTGTTCAATTTTTTGGTTTTTTTTTTTTAACTTTTCTAAATACATGTTATGTCCCTTACATGGCTTTTTTATTTCTTTCTCTCAGGAGTATCCACTGTCTTCGTGGACAATATGTCGTAGGGAGTTCTTAAGTCCAGAAGTTTGTACATCTTCTACTAAATCTACCGAATGTGTACTGCAAGTGAGAGGTCATCTCAGGCCTTACAATCTGGTGTCTGGCCACTCTCAGTTTGCCTCCTCCTCTCTACTAGACTACTTTGTAGTCATGAAACATCCACATAGCTCAGTCATAGGATAACCAGCAGCTAAATAACTTTTGCCATTTGTGATACCTCTTCAGCAATACCTTAGCTCATTACTCAGTCGGCTAATCATCTGTCTTCAGCTCAGGTTGTGATCCCAGGGTCCTGGGGTAGAGTCCCATATGGAGCTTCCTGCACAGTGGGGAGTCTACTGCTCCCTCTGCCCCCACCCACCATGCCCGCTCTCTCCCTTTTTCTCTCTCTTTCTGTCTTGCAAAAATAAATAAATAAAATGGTAAAAAAATTAAATAAAACAATTCCTTATTTTTCTCCTCTGATTTGACTTTATAAAAAGTTTCTCCCCCAATATCTCAAGAGACCATAGCGTTGGGGTCCTTTGCAGTGCAGATTAAAATTTAAATTTGAAAATGGACACTAAATTAAAGCTGAGTCATCTCAACAGAGTACTTGAAGGTTGGCATTGATGTCCTTCCACAAACCCCTCAATCGTCCTTACTGGAAAAATGCTTCTATTCTATCTCTGAAACCAGTAAACGAAAGCATCTTACTGTTAGCTCTGCCCTTGGTGTGAGAGCCAAGTTTCTTGTTTGTTCTCTGATGCTTTGTTCTCTATTCCCTAATGTGATTTTGTTACTGCACATCTTTCTTGAACTGTCAGATAAAATGGATTGGGCCAAGGTCCCTGAACCAGACAATTTCTCTGCCTGAAGTTGCGACTTCAGCTCAAGCTGTTCCAGTTGGCTTTTTCCTGCCTTTTTAGCCTCCACTCAAGGTGATTAATTTTCATCCTTTTATCTATTTAGCTAGAGGAACATTGTCAGTGGTCAGGAATTTTCATATTGACCCTGAAATCTCTCTTTGATTTAACTCATGCTCTTAAATCTTTCATTTCTTCACATGCATATTTTCGATCTGGTTTTATTATAAACCTCACTAAGGCTAGTTACATGCAGATTATGCATTCCAGAAGTTGTAGCCAAATATTCCCCTAATTTCTCCAATAGTAATGATCTAGGAAGACCTGCAAATCATGCTAAAAAATAGAGAAGAGGGGAGATTAGCTGATAGCCTGTCAGAAAATGCTGTAGAAAAATATCCTCAAAGACCAATATTTTGTTAAAAGTTGGAAAAATTTGGGATGCCTAGATGGCTCAGTTGGTTAAGTTGATTAAGTGTCTGCCTTCAGCTCAGGTCATGATCTCAGGGTCCTGGAATCAGAGTCCAGCATAAGGCTCCTTGCTCAGTGGGGAGCCTTCTTTTTCCTTTTCCTGCCACTCCTCCTGCTTGTACTCTCTTTCTCTTGGACAAATAAATAACATCTTTTTTTAAAAAATTAAAAAAATAAACCTTGGAAAAATTTTAAATATAACTTAAATTCTTTTCTAGACCCCAAGACACTGCTGTCTAACTATATATTTACTGATTCTTCCTTTGTTATGCTATTTTCACCATAATCTAAATGTGTTGTAAGATGTTTTTCCAAAAAATTTTCTAAGGTGCATCATCTCTGGAGACATGAATTTAAAAGATGACCATTTTGTTTATGTAATTGCTGTAGAAATATTTTGCAAAAGCTCTTCCTATAACCAAGCTCAGAATTTTAAATGAACAAGGAAAGCTGCTTGAACTTCAAATTCTTTGTCACAACTGGCTTAATTTACATATTTTGCTCACTAATAAGAATGCCACTCAAGTCATTATTCAAAGGGCATTTTCCCCAGAGTGCCTGGGTGGCCCAGTCAGTCAAGCTTCCAGCTCTTGATTTCAGCTCAGGTCCTGGTCTCAGAGTCCTGAGATCAAGGGTTTGTGAGATCAAGCCCCAAGTCATAGAGCTCCAAATCTGGCTCCCAGATCAGCAGGGAGCCTGCCTGAGATTTTCTCTCTCTACCTCTGTCCTCTCCCCCAACACTTACATGCTTGCTCTCTCCCAAATAAATAAATAAATCTTTAAAAAAGAGAGTATTTTCCTATTGTACATATAATTTGAATATGCATGGGTATCTTTGTCAGAAAGATTAGATACAGAAGTTTAAAAGGATGGAGAAGGGAACTGTCAATCAATGATATTATTGTTTACAATGAGAAGGTAATAACTTAATAGAAAGAAAAAGACAGTAAATGGAGACAAATACATTTCTCACAGATGCTAACATGCGTACTTCCACATAGACACTTACTTATCCACAGAGCACATGTAACACTCACCTGTAAACATCCATCTCAATGCATAGGATGTCTTCCTAACATCCATACACATACACACACAACCCCCAATCCTTGTGTACACATAATACATATTTATATACATACTATTCTAAATCCCAACATACATGCAGATAGTACACCCATTGCATACATATAAACACACAGACTTCAGCCAATATCAGCTTATAACTATTATTCACAATCCCTACATACATACTTCTTAACACTTACATATCAATACTGACATGCATCAGCATACTTCCTCTCTTCTCTCTTCTACCTTCTATGAAATTGAGCTTTTCCTCCACATTTCATGAACTATTCCCCCATCACTCTTCTATACCGTTCTCCTATATCTTCTCTCCCACATCAATTACCCACATGCACCCCGTTCCATCATTCACATGCAAGTATAACTGAATACATACACGTAACATTTAGTGAATGACTGATGTCCCTACCAACTTCAAGGGTATCCCTTCAAGAGCATTCTAGTATACATCAGCATATTCTCATAAGCTGATGATCCAGAAAGATTAAATCACATCCATTCTACTTCATTTTAGAAGGTAAGAGGATATTTAGTATGTTTCAAGAAGAATCCCATTAAATCTATGGCATAACAAAACACTGTAACGTTTAAAAATCTGTGGGGAAAATTTGTAATGATCCAGAGAGGTATACATCTTAAGATTTTCCATTTGTGGATATATTATTTCATGGATAATCACATATCCTTACCTTCCACTCTAATAATTACAACATTTATATCTCAATCCCTACCTCTTATCACAGGGCGATCATACAATGTGAACACTTTTGAATTCAAAAGGGGATACTATCTATAACTTTACCATAACAACAGACATAACTCACACACTTAGGGAAAATTATGGTCACTCTTCTTATACACAAACTGTAGATACTCACTTCAGCACTTTCCATTCACTGTTGCCCCCGCTCAAAACCGGTCTTGTCCTTTTTACTCTATGAAAATTACATGCGGAATAACCTATAGTTAGGTCTTAATGTGGAAGATATCCAATGAACACATTGTTCAACTTCTTGACATCACAGTTGAATACGTTATCCATGAAAACCTCCTTTCTCTTTGCTTCATGATGTCATGCTTTCTTGCCTTTCTACTTCCTTTCTGGACCATTTTGTCCTTCCTTTCTGCTTTATTGATATGTACTGGAGTATCCTTAGACCTTGTTCTTACACTACATTTTTGTTTTCTCGGTGTGTTTGTTTCTCTGGTTACATCATCCACTCTTTGGAGCTAAATATGACCTCTCCAGTGCCAGTGACCACCAAATTTGTGTCTCTGTCTCAGAAAGTTACAGAGGTGAAGCTGTGGGTGTCTTGTAGGCATCTCAAATATAAGGTGGCAAAACTGAACTCTACTTTCTTTCCCAACACCTCACCTCTAACCCTTTTCTTTCCCTGGTGTTTTCCATTTCAAAAATATCACCTGGATGCACACATACCAAAAGTACCCCATAAATCTTTTTTCTCTATATGTTATCCCTCACTAAATCCTTCCCATTTTATGACAACAATGTCTCTTGAACACATTCCTTTTTCTCCATCTTCATCGACACTCCCCTTGTGTGAGATATCATGGTCCCTGCTACAAAAAAACTAAATGAAACTCTTTTATTCTTTCTATCCTTCTTCACCTCCTTGTAATTAGTGATGTTGTAGCTCAAGTAGTTATCATGTCTTTGCCATAGGAAGAGGCCAGCATGGACATACAGGTAAACCATGAAGGGATATAGATCATATAGAAGTGATCTATATGTGGGGGGATAATAAAGCCCTGGGAGCTTTGTCATGGGAAAGGATCAAGGACACAAGTACAGAAATACACCTGGAATAGAAGAACATTTTTTTTTTTTGACACTGCAGGAAAAGATATAATTTTGAAGACAGATAATTATAGCTTTATAGATAAGTAAAGAGTGGGGGTAATGAAATGGTTTTTACTCTTGACAACTTCATTTTATTCTCTTGGAATTTGGAGGCAATATCATCAGTTGATGGAGTGTGTGGGTTATGAGTTGTTAGAGCAAAATTTCTTAGAAAAATTGATCTTGAGCACATGTCAAAGTATATTAACTTGTTGATGAAGGAACTCACAAGAAGATAATAATGTGTCAGGTCAAAGAAGTATTGGAGAAAAGGATTTTATATATTATAAATGAGAAAATGTTTATATAAATAGCTAGGTTGCTAAGGGCAGTTGCTTATTTACTTCCTGTGGTTATAAATCTGTTATAGCTGGAAAATTACCTTATTTTATCAGTTGGCATGGGTTAAACTTGGGAGCTCAGCAATTAGAGCCAAGTTCCCAGTGTTGCCAGGCATGAATCATTATTCAAAAATAACAAGTCATATAGCTGAGAAGCAGACAATATGCAATTGACCTGTGGCTGTTAATCAGACACATTAAGTTAGAAGTTTCTGTTCCCTTTCAAGGATATATTTAACACAGAAATACCAAACGGCAGTCATCATTAAATTTCTCCAGCATGCATCCAAAAATATTAATGACACAATTTGCTTATTTTTCAGGTTTATAATAATTTTTTTTTTTTAGTCTTGGTCCCTTTTTTGGAGCTAGACAACCATAGATGTATCTTGGCCATGAATATAATAGTTCTCATTAAAATTTTGTGTTAAAGCCCTTAAGGAAATTTCCTGACTATTAATCCCATTCTGAAATTCTTAAGTGCAATGGGAAATTAAAACAGGTTCACCTAATACAATAAGATTACAATTATGATTATCATTAACACTGTTACAAATTTGTTATTATTCCTTTAGCTCAATTTATAATATCAGGGAGGTGGATTTCCTTGTAAAGTGCAAACATTTAATTTGAAACTGAAAGAAAAGAGAAAGATACAGAAAAGGGGCTTTATAGGCAATAGGCTAGTGGGGAGGAAACCCTCAAAAGTTACTTATCAGCCTCATTTTTTTTTTCATTGAGTTTGGAGATAATAGCAGGAGCTGATGGGATTTTGGACTTGTACTATAGTGGCATTAAAGAGAATAACATTTAACTTGTCCTCAAGAAATATTCTTTTGGCTGTTCTTTTCCTGTTGGGTGACCGTTGATCATATACTTCTCTGATCCTAATTATTTCACAAAGATTCATTTATTTAATTCAGAGAGAGTGGGAAGGGGCAGAGGGAGGGGATAGTCTTAGGCACACTCCATGCTCAGCACAGAGCCAATGCAGGGCTCAGTCTCATGACCCTGGGATCAGGACCTGAGCCAAAACCAAGAGCTGATGCTTATTGACTATGCCACCTGGGAACCTCTCTATTCCCCCCGCCCCTTTTTTAAAAATCTCTACTTCCCGATAGGAACGGATAGGTAGAGGAGAAGTTCAGCCGGGTTTCCTTTTGTATATAGTCAACTTCACTAGGAACAGTAGAGTCAGAGATTCCCACTAAAGCTAATGCTTATTTCCACAAGCCCTAAATAGGCCTGAACTGGTAGAGATGAGCTAGGCTGTGTACTGATAAGAGAAGGCCCCTAAATCTCAAGGGCTTTAACAGACAAGCTTTTGTTTCTTACTCATGTAGTGTGTCCTCTATGGTTTCAATGTCATCCTCTATTCTCATCCTCCAGGATCAGGGAACTATTAACTCATTTCAGTTTCATACGGTTACAGACTTCTAATCTGATTTTTGATCTTTTTGTCAGTATGATGTTTTCAAGATTCTAGTAGGCTTCTTAGCTATTTAAATGTGACTTTCTATCAATATTCACATTTCAGATGTACTTCTTAGATTTGCTGCATTTCTTTGTGCATCAGTCAGGTTCTCCAGAGAAACCGAAACAAGTGAGAGATTTATAGAATTGGTTCATGAGATCTTGGGGCTGGCAAGTCTGAAATCTGTGGAGTAGATCAGCAGGCTGGAAATTCTGGGGAGAGCTGATTGTGCAGGTTGTGTCTGAACTCAGGCATGTTTTCTCTGTTGTAGCATTGAGGTAGAATTGTTTCCTTTTTGGGAAGCCTTGAAGGCCTTCAAGTAATTGGATGAGGCCCATCCACAATATGGAGATTAATGTATTTGGCTCAAAGTCTACTGATTTGAATTTTAACCACATTTAAAAAAAAATACCTTCACAGAAACATCTAAACGGGTATTTGACCAATCAACAGAGGACTACAGCTTAGCCACTCTGACACTTAAAATTAACTGTCACACGTCTCTTTGCTCCTCCGTGCTCCTCTCACCTTATCTGTGGCTACATTGGCATTGTAGAGGTCCCACTCCTTTAGTCCTTTATCCTTGATCGATTTTATTCAGTTGGGAAGCACCACTTATTGAGCACCACTTAAATCCAGTGCAAAATTTTTACTATGAGGGTAAAAGTAATACTGAAATAATCCTGTAGGGTTTTAATGGACTTTGTCATTCAATTTTAATTTCTACTCTTTGGAGGTGAGAAGCAGTTACCTCCTCCAGATACTCAACTCTAATTATGTCCTGTCATTTTTGCTTACAAATCAGACAATTCATTTCTATGTTAAAATCTTTCTTCATACCTTCTTGCCGAATAGAGGCAACGGCGTTCACCCCAGGCTAATAATTTGTAGTCATCAGGCACACAAAATCATTGTATACATATGTCTTTGACAAGCTTTTTCATATTGTATACACGCATGACTATCGCTCTAGCCACTCCAATAACTGTATCTTTGTCTCCTGTGTCATTTCTATTTTGTATGAAGTTTCTGTCATTGTATTAGCACCCACTTCCTGTACTCATTCTTGTATCAGCCAGGTTAGGTTAGGTTTTGCCACATCATATACATGATACAGCTGGCTCTTTACTCTCACTACCTAGAACATTGCTTGTGTCTATGGCAGAGGAATAGCACTTTGGAGAAAGTGCACACCAAAAAACAACAGCCATAAATTCTGTTATCCGCTCTTTGGACAGAACTAATCACACGTTCTGTGCCAACCACAGTGGTGCTAAGATGTACAATGTCAGTCCATATCCAGAATGCAGAAAGACAAAAATGTTCAGTGAACAGTAGTGATCGACACTGCAAGTCCTACTATCTCTATCTACAGTCATGCACTATTGTAAATTCCTAAGGGAAATTACACTTCAACAAATAATTTTCATCTTCTCACATAATTATTTGGTAAATGTTATATACTGAGCTGTGTCTTTCTCCCCTGACCCAGCCCCCCCTGACTTATAAGTTAAAACCTTGACCCCAATGTAACTGTGTTTGGACATGAAGCCTTTCAAGACATAATTAGAATAAATGAGGTCATAGAAGTGGGGTCCTAATCCAATAGGACTAGTGTCGTTATAAGAAGAGGAAGGTACATCAAGAGTGTGAGCGCACAGAGAAAAAGGCTGTGTGAGGACTGAGAGAAGGTGGAAGTCTATAAGCAGGAAGTAGACCTTAGGAAACCCAAGCCTACTGGCAACGTGATCTTGGACTTCCAGCCTCCAGAAGTGTTACCGCCAGAGGACCAGCCTCAGCAGAGATGTGGGTCCCGAACCGAGGGATGTCTGGCGGGTGAAATAATAATGACTCGGACACGGAGATCTGATGCAAGCTGACAGACCCGAGGTCAGTTAGGAGAGACCTATGAAGTAGGCTCAGCCTCACGCTCTGGCTTTTTAGCATTGGCTCTCTAGCTCTAGCTCTCTAGCTCTGGCTTTGGCCTTCTTGCTCTACTTCTCTTCTTCTGTCTCTCTAACTCTGTCTGCTTCTTTTTCTGCTGCTTTCTTTGCTTCTTTGCTTCTGTCTCTCTTTTCAGGCTCTCTTGCGGTTTGCCAGCTCTCTTGCTCTCTAGCTGCCTCTGGCTGCCTCCTTGCAGGCTCTCTGCTTTTGTCTCTCTTGACTGACAGGGGCCCCAGTCTTTTATTATTCAAAAGTGAGGAAGTTGGGTGGTGCAGTTAAATCTTCAACTGCTTTTGCACCCACCCTAGAGACAGGATTAGTATTGTACTGCAGGGTACAGAGTGATTGCTTAAACTCACAGAAGTTGAGACCACTGAGGCACAGGGATCAAGAAATACAGATAAGAGATACAGAGATATGATTACCGGGAGGAGGACTGAATGGAACTATATGTTTTGAATAAGCACACAAAGGACAAATTGCCCTAACCCACAGGGTATGTGGCTTTCCGGATTATAGGTGGGGAAAGCCCAGAGGGGCTTTCATTCACATTCACAGGTACCTCCACCTAAGTTTTCCGGTGGCTTGGGCATGACGGGAGGGGCGGATCAAGCACCATCCCAACACAGAAATGTGAGAAAATAGATTTTTGTTGTATAAACCACCCAGTCTGTAGTGTTTTGTTATAGCAGCCCAAGCTGACTAATATAGTAAACATGGTCATTTTAACAAATAGTTTGTTAAATATATTTACAATTAAGTCTTCCTCCTCATAGGCTTTCCAGAGGTGTTTGTTATTTTATGAATTTTCTAGGGAAATCTGTAATTGAGTTTGAAATATGCGGCCTCATTTGCATTGTGTAATTGAATTGCCCAAAGGACTGCGGCAAAAATTATCTGGCAGTATTTGTGTGAGTTGTGTGGGATCATGAAATCAATGTAATGTAATGTACCTTTCAATAGTTATAGGATTCTCTGCTTTAAAATCTTATTTTTATAAAAAGACTTAGCAAGATATGTGCATCTGTCACCACTGAACTGAGATTTAATGAAAGAAATGTGTTGACATGTTTCTTAAACCCATTTATATTTAAAAACACGTTAGTGATTGCACTGTTAAATATATTTACATTGCCACAAATTTTTGAGGTTTTAGAATAGCAAAAATATTTTTTATAAGGTCATTTTGTTTTTTAAATAAAGTCAAGGCATTCTATTATGTAAAAGGACATTTTCAACACAGCATAGTGGATATGAAACATTTTCTATTTCAGCATTATATTTAAATTTTTTCTCATTACAAACTTTTTAAAAGTCAGTATTGAGATGAACAAGGTAATGACTGCATCTTCCATAAGAATTTTTCTTCCAAAATATCTTTTTATGTCTGTTATATGTTATACAGTTGAATCACTTAAATACATTAAATACGGGCCTTGCTTTTATGCTATACATTTATTTTCAACTGTCAGGGACTTGGACTCTGTAAATGAACTTTCAGGAGAATGCTTTCTTTTGTACTTTTCTTAGTTACAACTAGTTCAGAGTAATAACGATAATAGAAGTAATACTTTTAATTCTGATAAGGCAGCCAACATTTAGTGAGCGCTCTCTATAAGGTAGCCCTTATGCTAAGTACTTTATATTGTTTCACTTAATCTTATCAAAAACTACATAATATAGAAATTATTACTAACATCTTATTATATAAGAGAAAATGGAAACTAGCAGAATTAATGTGAATTTTCTGAGATTACACATCTAGTAAGTAGAGTCCAGATTGGAACTGAAACAGGCCATTTCATGATCCTTGTTGAAAATTATGCATTGGTCTTCCAGTGTAGTATGCCCATATAGCCCTGGGGAGTTTGCTTCATTGTCCCTTCCCAGACTTTATACGTGGAGATTCCGATTCAAAAAGTCTTGACTCATAGATTACCATCCTTGGAACTACAGTTGAATGACTACCAGGAAGTGGTATTTGGCTTTCCAAAATAGTGAACTTTTACTTCCAACCAAATGAAGTTTGAAAATTTTGTACACTTACACTGTGGTATAGAATAATGGCCCCCAAATATGTCTACATCCTAATCTCTAGAACCTGTGAATGTTATTTTATTAACAAATACTTTGAACATGTGATGAAGTTAAGGATCTTGAAATGGGGATATTATCCTGAGTTTTCTGGCTGAGCCCTAAATGCAACTATAGGTGTCCTTTTAGGTGGGAGGCAGAGGGAAATTTCGGATGGCAGAGAAGGTAATGTGATCACAGAGACTGAGATGAGAGTGATGAAGTCACAGATCAAGGAAGGCTGGGAACCACCAGAACTGTGGGAGAATACATTTATTAGGCTGCCAAGTTTGTGGTTATTTGTTAAAGCATCTCTAGGATTCCAATACACAGACCACATGATGACTTGATATGTTTGCATGTTGTTCTTGAAATTCATCAACATTTAACATGTGTTGAAGTTCACTTTGAGAATATTTGTGAAGAAAAACTTTATCAAACCAGTGTTCTAGATTCTGCTTTCTACCTCCCTGCATATGGATGAGTTGCCAGATTTAGCAAAAACGAAAAGCCAAAACAACAGTAACTACAACAAAAATGTATAGGTGGTTCAGTTAAATTTGAATTTCAGAAAAACAACAAAGAATTTTTATAAATACTCTCCAGGCAGTATAGAGTAAAACAAATGTTATTTATCTAAAATTTAAAATTAACTGGGTATTCTGTATTTTGCTGGCATACGGAGAGAAGTTAGAAAAGGAGCAGATGTTCTTGTCTTCTATCAGGGCTGATGTTCTGAGTGTAGGCCCATGCTACTGAGTTCATAGCCCATGAGAAATCTCACCAGAGTAAACATTTTAGAAGGTTGGGGCAGATAGGATGTGATGAAATAAAATCTATTTCTGGCCTTTCATGGGAAAAAAAAAAAAAATCCAGAGTGAAGAGATAAAGGCAGAGCCCTGACCCACGTTAGGTCACGGCTGAGGCTGAGCTGTTCCTTCTCACTTGGAGAAATCCAAGCAACAACACTGCAGGGTGGCCTCTTAGAGAGGCAGAGAGAATGGCACTCTACTATTATCAGGCTCCGAGTACTAATTAATAAAAAGCAGCTACTTCCTTTAAGCTCAAGCCACAAAAAAACCCTGACAGTAAAGCATTAATTACTGCCCCATCCGCACTGAGGGCTAAGGAGGAAAGGGAGTATCTATCTAGTAGTCTTGTTTTGATTTTGGCAGGTAGTATTTCATACCAAAGTTATGACTCAAAACTCAACAAATTAGAATCGTTATTCAACCCCCTCCCATCACTGAAGAGAGCAATGTTTTCTTTTATGTGCTGGGAGTGCAACAGACCAAATGTGTCTAGAATTGACTTGAGAAGTCACAATGTGAGATCAAGATGTCCTACAGACTCTGAACTGCAGTCACACCTGTGAAAAGTCAAATACACTAATGATTGTTTAATTTTTTGGTGAGATGCAGCAAATTATAACCTTGTTCTCCTTTGAATTTCAGTGAGACATTTTGAAATGTTTGGTTCTTCGTAATCGTTTACTTAATTTGCATGTAGCTTCAACTACATGCACTGAGTACATGAAAGAGATGCACCGAGTCACAA
Source organism: Spilogale gracilis (assembly GCA_004023965.1). Lineage (NCBI taxonomy): Eukaryota > Metazoa > Chordata > Mammalia > Carnivora > Mephitidae > Spilogale > Spilogale gracilis. The sequence goes on from PITA01000015.1 coordinate 119,812, forward strand.
AATATCTTGCTTATCTATTCAATCCTTTATAAAGATTAGGATTTAGGATTAAATCTGCCTGGACTCAAAGGTCAGTAGTGACAGTGGTACCCAAGAGCAGGGAATGGTTAAAAGATGGTTCTGAACAATACACAGGGCTGTTTTTGACTCACAGCACTATTTACTGTCTCATTGTTATTGTTTACTTTTATTGGGTTTTCGTTGGATCCAGACTGTTTTATGTTTAGGGATTCTTTGATGTTCTTTTAGAGAAAAGTTTGCTTTTCTTCCTGAGAGGATAGTGGGATATTTGTTTTTGAGTTTGTGTCCAGACGATGCTGGCGAGAGGGACACTTGGACCTGCATGCTTGGAACAAAGTCCTTGATGCATGAAAAGATAGTTGAATAAAAAAAAAGGAAAAGAGATGCTGCTAAATTCAAATTTCAAAATACATTTGGCATTTTAACATGTAACAGGGTACTTTAAAGTTACTGAAATGAAAGAAAAGTTAATTAATGAGAGATTCAGAAAAGTCAGATGCCGCAGGTTTCGCGAATACTTTGACCAATGTATCTATCTTAAATTTCCACTTTATTCATGCCTAAAGGTCATATGTGATAAAAGTTTATTACATCGAATGAGGTCTAAAAAACTAGTCCAATAAATATAAAATTATTCTAAATGATAAAACATTAAGGGATATTTTAACTGGCAGCATCTTTGACTTGTTTAGCAACACAAACTATAATGGCTTATAACAATTATTATCTCTATTTCAGAGTTGAGAATGTTGAAATCTGGTGTAGTTTCATTTTGAACAACGCCACACTGCTAGGAGGAAATAGTGGCATGGCTTTACTTTCAAATTCATCCCACACCTGACATGAGCTGTTCCAGTCCACATTGTGTCACTCCTACATACAAAGGAAGGGTTACAAGCCTTTGAAAGAGGGAGAAAGTGTACCTTATTAGAGAATAAAGCATTCATGTTTTCCTTCCCGCTTAGCCTTAAATTAATCAAAAGTCCTCCCTTGTAAGACCTTTCCTGTTTGCATCACCTAGCAGCAAGTTATTTTTGCAATGGGAAGAAGACAGAAGAACCGGTTTCAGAATGGAAACTGAAAATTCAAGAAGGCTTGAGCATATAATGCACAAAACAGAAAAGCTTCTGAGCAGGACCAAGACATTTGTGTGTCCCATCAGTGTTGTAGTATCTTCAGGGACAATTATTGATGATGTTCTCCTTGTTGGCAATAGATATGCCGATCTGAATAAAAATAGGTCAGTATAAAATTCATCAGTGAAGCCTGGATCCAGATGTCTAGCTGCCATCCTGGAACATGTTTCATAGTATCTGCCTCTCAAAAAAGTGGTGTTCACTGAAGGCTTGCCAGTTGAGGCCAGTGAAATGCAAATTCCCACTGCTCTAAGCAAGCATTGTAACTCTGGATACACGTCTATACTGGGGATCGTTTTTGCCCATTTCATCATGACCCCATGAAATTTTACTGTATAATAAGTTAGAGTCCATATTCAAAAGTAAATTGATTATAACTTTTGATCTAAGTTCAATTCTCAGTTTTATATGCAAAAATTCTAAATATGATACACAGATAGGGATATTAATCCTCTAACAATCAGATCAGACCTGTATCAATTTGAATTACTAATTTACAGATATGTATTTAGTCTCCATGATTAATAATTAAACAATTAAAAACCCTTCTCATAAGGGAGACAGCTTAGCTCTTACATCTTTCAAAGTGATCTGAGAAAAATTTCTAATGTTTCTATGTTCCACAAATATTAGTTAATAACATTACTATTTTATACTTTCAGTTACTTTACATCCTCTTAGTGGCATGTCTTGAAAGCATACTGATTGCAGAAGCAGAACATCTAGGATCTAATTATGTTTTTTCTCCATATATTGATTGTGAGTTTGAATTTAAACTTTCTGGACTTGTTTCTATATCTGTAAGATGAGAGACTTAATTGAATTATCCTGTAAACCTTTTCTAACTCTTAAATAAAATAAAATAAAATAAGACAATAAAAAATAACATTACTATTTTATACTATTTAATAAAACTCATAAATACTTACATTTGCATAGGAATAGGCAGTTTTTCTTTCAGTCTATGATTACATTTTCCCTGTCTGTTTAATCAGCCAAAATTTATAAACACATTAAAAATTAGATGGATTCTAAGTCGGTGTTTCTGAGTCATCTCCTCTGCACAGCCATGAATGAAAATTACCAATTTAAAACAAATAGGTAAAAACTCTCTTTTAAATTCAGTGCCATTCCACCTGATTTAAGTCCAGGCTGAACTGAATAGTTGAAGAAATTGCCTGTCTATAAGAGCTACAGGACTATGATTAGTTATGATGAAGGAGGAAAGCTTAGATGGGATTCATCAGTACTTTCAAGTATGAGAAACTTTTATATCAAGAATTTAGTCCCCATTTCTTTTTGTAGAAAATCAACTAATTTTAGATCCCAATGTGATGGATTATGACCTGCAGTTGGGAGAAAATTTTCCAAGAAGTCAAAAATAGTAGCAGGATGGGTCAGATTTTATTTAATTTTATTCACTAGAATTTGGGAGCTTTAAGATAAATTCTAAGATTTTTTATAGCTTTATGTGAGAACACACACAGTACTGATGAACTTGCTGCTGATGTGAGATATAAATAAAAATGGGTTCTTCTCCAGCTCCATGTCTCTTTGACCCCCCAATTTTGTATCATTAGAAGGTTATAATTTAGGATATTAAATTTTTTGTTTCCAGGATCTCTACCTAATGTCAAATACTTTTGCAGGGTTTCAAGTCTTTGTCAAAGCCTTATCAGTGAACATCTTAGAGTAGGACATATTTTCTTATTTCTGACTTTTCTCTTGTAGTCAAGGCCATTAGAGAATAGGGCCAGAGGAACAAGTGTAGAAATGCTATGAATAGGCCCCTGGAACTTACTATAATATTGGCTAATAAGCATTTACTAATTATAAGTATGTGCAATAGTAGTTATCAAAGGGGATGCTATGTATATGTGAATATACGTACATAGATGATATGTTTAATATATAAGGTCTAATAAAAGAGAAATCATTTCTGTCAGAAGATACTTCATTACTGGCACTTCTTAAGAATTTGTTGTCTGGATTTAGATAAATCTGAGTTTGAATTCTGGTCCCCCTAATGTTTAACTTTCTCATTTATATGATACAGATAATAATATCTATCTGGTGATATTTTCTTGAGGGTAAATCAATTATTTATTATATATTTCATAAGGTGGCTGTAAAGATTAGATGGCATAATACTTATAAACTACTTAGTACTTATCTGACTCAGAGAAATTGCTCAATAAACACTGCTCTAATTACTATTTACTTCAAAACTGCCAAGACTGATCCTTAGCACTGTGAATGATGGGTACAATGAGCAGAGATAGTGGAGATGTGCAAAGCACTGTATGCATAGAGCAGGGACTCTCAAGACAAAGTCACTTAGGAATGCAGAGAACAGAGGTTAATTAAGAGAGTCAAGAAACATTTCTCAAGAATTGATGGAATTCAAGGAATATTTAAAGGGAATATAATAATTATTCAGATAAACAGTACAGGTGAGAACATTCTATGAAGTTGGATTCGTAGGTGTGAAAACACAGAGATGTAAGGATTGAGGTACCTTTAGGGAGCTATAAATTATTCTGTGTGGAGGTAGCATCAGAAAGGGATAAGGTAACTTAAGAGATCTGCAGACATGGGCAAGAGCCATGCTGTGAGGAAGAATTGTTGATGGAACAAATACAGTTGGCTTGACCAGAAAAAAACAAAGAAACTCTAAAATTAAAATATTTTAAGGGAGAGATTGGTATGATTGGATTTGGAACCATTGTAGAAGTAGGGAGAATAATGAAGTAAATATAACAGCACCAACCACAAGATAATCCATTAGTGATCAAAGGTCCAGATGTGGGTGTATAGCTATAGTCTTTATGGAGCTCAAAAGGAATCATACTGTATGAAAGTATGCATGAGGTAAGACAGGAATTAATAATGGAGAAGATAAGGGAAATGGAAGACAGAGAGACTTCTCACATGACTTTCAGACTTCTGGCTTTCATGGTTGAATTCTGCCTTTCACCAAGATAAAAATTAAGATGGGTCGGATGAGTTTGAGAAGATAATCACGATTTTAAGGAAGGAACATACCTCAGAAGTTGAAGACTTTCTCTTCCTTTTTTCTACTTTTCTGATTCTTGAATACTAACAAGCATTTTAAAAGTGATTTTTATTATTCGACTCATAAGCATATTGATTGGTAACTTAAAAAATATGAATACAGGGGTGCCTGGGTGGCTCAGTTGGTTAAGCGACTGCCTTCGGCTCAGGTCATGATCCCAGAGACCCGGGATTGAGTCCCACATCGGGCTCCCTGCTCGGCAGGAAGCCTGCTTCTCCCTCTCTCACTCCCCCTGCTTGTGTTCCCTCTCTGGCTCTGTTCCTCTCTGTCAAATAAATAAAATATTAAAAAAAAATATGAATACTAAAGTTTGATATTGCTACTTTTAATTGTCTTGCTTTATTTTATTTGTATTTATTCCCTCACAGTATATTAAGATTTTCTTCTTTTCTACAAAAAGAAAGGTCATACTGGATATCCTCTTCAGTTCAATACTCGTCATATTACTAAGATTCTCACAGAAATTCCTTTTGAAAATCTAAACAAGGAACAAATTATCTCAATGAAGAGGTCAACTTAGGAAGAACTTAGACAAATTTGGAAAGTTAACCAACTCTGATCACACTAAGTTACTTAGATTCGAGCATAAAACACTTGAATGACTATCCCTTGAAATTGTTAGACTACAATTTTTAGCTTCAAATATACAGTAGAAATGGGTCCATGTGTGTCATGCATATATGCTGATCGGTGAGTCTGTACTGTGCAATGAAAGTTGAAGTTATCATCATGGCGCTAGTTTCTTATTTTACAGCTGATGGATTTCACTAGGTGTTGTAATTATTGATATGTTCAGGGTGAAATCTGCCTAATTAATTGTTTTCTCTGCTTCTCATTCTTCTTCTTCTTTTTTTCTTTTCTTTTTTCTCATATTCCTGTGGATTACTTGAACATTTTTTAAGAAGGGAGTGGATGGAAGAGAGGATTGTAAGGGTTGGGAGGGGGTGGATGGAGGAGAGGGTTGTAAGTTGTAAGACACCCTGTCCTCATGTTGTTCCCCCAGTCCTGGGATCCCTAGCCCATGTGCCTTCCTTTTCCCACCCTCCAATTTCTTTGGTTTCCAGGGGGTATAGTTGTGGGCTTAGTGGAGAGGAGCAGGGAGATACTAATCCATGATATCTTGTGCAGGTTGGAAGTCACATGAAATTAATATTATGACCTTAAACCCATTTTGGGGAAATTCTAAAATGTTATTAAAATTACTGTAGGATATAGGTACACGCTTCCATTATTTTCTTAATATTTAGTTCCCAAATTTATGAGATTGTATAGGGAAGAAACACTCATATTAAGAAGATATTTACTAATAAATAATACAGTTATAAAATGTTTCCCAGTCTCCTCTATCCTCCCCTCCCCCATCGGCCAGATATCAATACTATCGAATTAGGTATTTGTGTCTCTTGCTGTCATGAGGTGCTTTTTAAATCCAATTCACTTGGTATGTGAAGCTAAGTTATGGTGAAAATAAAGAGCATTTGAGAAACAAATCATGAAATCAAGGGAGGTCATAATGAAAAACTGGTTGCATCACAAGCAATATCCATGGTGTTGTAAGACCTGATAGAGTTGCACCAAATAACCTGGACACAATTCCACAAGATAATACAACTAAGATAAACGTTAAAGGAACTATTGGATCTTTGAAGTTTGAAGTGGAAGTCCTTCTGAAAATGAAGTTTTCTCAAATACTTTTGCAAAAATGATACTTTTTAGAGTTATATGAAGTGGAGAATTATGAGTTATGGTTATATCATTTTACTAGAAACTTGAGACTGACCCTTTAGGACTTATTTTTACTCTTTCATTCTAATAATTAGTGTACAGTCCCTAATTTAACTTTTGAGAACAATAAAAAATAAACACCTTATCAGTTAAGATTGGCTAGACTCTGGCATGGTAACAAATACATTTTTAAATCTTGATGGCTTAACACAATAAACATGTACTCCTCCTTCAAGATCCAGTCTGATGGGACCAGGACCCCACCCTGAGCTCTTGTAGTTTGATCTCTTGCAGCACATGCTTTCATGGTTTCTGTGACAGGGGACGAGAGGGCTGTTATTTCATAGGAATAGTTTATGGACCGGGCCTCTACTTGGCTTACATGCCTTTGATCTACAAGGTATTGACTTATTCCCAGTCACTGGACCCTAACTCATGCACAGAAGGCTGAAAAAGAAAAAAGTTTCCTTTTGGCTTTGCATGTATAAACACAGAGCACTTATTCTGTCACCATAATATATAGATATCTATTTTTATAAGATATAATGGAAAACAAGCTTTTTGTTTTCCATTATATCTATTACTCTGATCTTCTAGATGCAGTTTTAATTTCATATTTAGGAAAGTTTTACATAATAATTTTTCTACAATAATAAAAATCTCCTGTGTACATGAGTATTTTTGTTGTAAAAAAACAAAACAAAACAAACCTCTATTTAAATAGTACTTGTTCTATAAGATTTCATAAACACTAAGTTTCAACCAACAATGTCAATTTAATATGCTGGGGAAATATAGCTAATTAATTAACATTATATTAAGCCACTTCAGAAAGGTAACATAGACGTATGCTACTCTTAAGGCAATATGTAGTTACTGTTTAGAGCCAGTCATATCAGAATCCTTCACTAAAATGTAAAAACTGACTCAGCATAAAAAAAAGTAATTGCTATTACTTGCATTGCCACCTACACAGACAACCTTTTTTTTTTTTTTTTTTTTTTTTTTTGGTCTGTTCCCAAGAAATTAATGAACAGATTTGATTCTGCTTAGCTTGGAGAACTGATAAAATCTCACTCTAAGGTAATGTGAAGAGAGATATAACCTTTCATTTTCTATTCTTTCAAGAATAATTAAAAGACTTAATTTAAAAAATCTCTACCACATTCAAAGCTCTTTTCTACTTCAAATAATAATAATGCTGATTTATCAGATAAACCCAACTATCTATACCCTAGGCTATAATAATCTTTTCTCTGTATTCTGACTTTGTGAAAGGTTGATTTTTTTTTGGTAAAGTGACTTTTCTTACTTCTATTTTAACTTGTAGTCTAATTCATGAAAAGAATGAGACTGCTCTTTTTTCTCCTCATAGAGGAGAAAATTAAATAGAACTGCATATCCTAACACCATACATACAGAAAAAAATAGGAATAACTAATTTTCCAGAATGAAAATGTATTTAATTATGTTATTTTAAAATTCAGTGCTAAGAATATACAAATGGGGGGCCAATTAATTTGGCCAGGAAGGGAAGGGCTACAAAATATGGAGAAATTGTTAAATTGTTACCAGTTTTTGAAAAATGAATATGAGAATGCTAAGCAATTAAGAATGAAAGGCAACATTTCACCATAAAGGTATCAAAGATATAAACTATGTCTAATCTGTTGTTAGAATATGGGCCATATGAATGTACATGGAGATAAAACAGGGAAACCAATATTCCAGAAACTTGTCAATATAATTGAAATGTTATTTGAATCCTTTCTTAGTGAATAGTCACACTATGCGATCTAAAAGATTCAATTATAAATCAGCTTCCTAGAAATGAAGGAGAACATATCAGGCATTTCTGTTCTTTATTTTGATACAGCAACTTGCACCATCATTTAGTTGCTATGACAAAATTCTACATCTGTTTTTAGGGTAATTTCCAAATTGAATGTCAGAAGTCTCCCTGATTTATTCATATCAATGCTTAGACTATTGCAGAAAGGCATCAGAATGTGAAACGTATGTTGCTGTGTCAAGATAAAGTCAGTGTCATAAGTTGACCACATGAAATCCGTTGACACCAGTACCCCAATGTCAACATGCTAATATTGGTTAGATTTGTGATGAAGAATTGAGAGGAACTTGCAGGGGTTTATCATTCAAGGGGGTCTCAAATGGGTGGCTCAACTTACATGTTCTAAATGAGGGCATTAATGGTAAATTGGATAATAGCGTAATCTAAAATCATTGCTATAGATCTGCATATATTATTCATTTATTCATTCCTCCACCTATTTCCTCATTCATCTACACACACACACACACACACACACACACACACACACACACAATCAAGTATGTTCAAGGCATTATGCCAGGTAAAGATGATTATGGTGAACTTGCTCCAAGGAACTGATAAGTTATTATTGGGAGATAAATGTAGGTACATTACACAATTCTTATGGAAAGAAAAGTAAAGATCTCTGGGAGAAAACCAAGAAAGATTAATTTAAATTAGACCTTAAGGGATAAGGGAAATGTTAAGGTGTTGGAAAGGTATCCGAGGCAGTAGTGAAGGAAAGTGGGAACTTCCTAAAGGGCTATAGACTGGATTTGGTGATCTGGTGATCAGGGGTAGGTTAGGCTGTGTGGTAGTGTTCCAGCTGTCATCGAAATCACAAAGTAGAAAAAGTTATGCTGGGTGGGTGAAGTTTTTGTGTTCCCAACACATTATAAATTAGAAAGAATCAAAGAGATTTCAGATCAAAAAAATATTTTTATGTTGCACTATTAATATTAATTTTATGTTGCTTTGCATGTTATTATTAATAATATTTTTATGTTGCATTTTGTTATGATTAAATATACATACATATTTTCCATGAAAGGATGCAAACATTGTGCACTTTGAAATTTTTCTAATTTGTTCCCAGAAACTCTTTGCTTTCCATGTTAGGATTCACCTGATATTTGTCAATTTACTTTCATTTTATGAGGAGGACTTCATTCCTTTGATTTCCATTAAATGTGTGCAGGTGATGTGTAGCTTCAGTCCTTTTTAATCACAGAAGCTTTGAAAACATTTGATTTTGATTACCTTAATCATCACCATCCATTGATGGTCAAGTCAGACACATTATCAAAATCATTGAGTGACTAGATTTTCTACTGATAGTCTGCAAGACTATTTTAAAGTTATTTTATTTTCCTCAAAAAAGTAACTTTAAAATGAGTGAGAAAAATCTGTTCTATGTTCTATTTTATGATTGAAACTAAACTGAAGCTTCAGTTTCTCAAAAGCTTGTCTTGAAAAATGATAGCATAATTTGACATTAATAGAGTGCCCGTTCACAAAATCCAGATTTTTATTTTTCTGTTATCCTCTATAGACCAGGATTTTCAAGTGTTAAATAGAGGTTATTGCTTTTTGGTGGGCTTCTTTTGTTGTTGTTTTCCAAATTTTTGATGTTTCACAATAAATATATTTTCCCTCATCATCCAGTACACACACACACACACACACACACACACACACACACACGCACAGAGACAAAGGTTTCATGAAACAGTATTGTGATGTTACCTGATATTTTCCATTTTATTTTACTTCGCTTGGTTTTACTTCATTTTGTGAAAAGCATTCTAGTTGAGATCCACTTAATTTATTTCAACCTTCACTAGTGAGTTGAAGCTTATAATTTGGAAAATTTAAGGCAGTCTGATTTTCTTTCCTCTTCTCTCAATTTAAAAATAAGCTTATATTCCTTTTGATTTATTTATTTATTTGTCAAAGAGAGAGAGGAGGAGATAGAGAAAGAGAACACAAGCAGGAGGAGCAGCTGGCAGAAGGAGAAGCAGGCTCTCCACTGAGCCAGGAGTTGGATGTGGGATTTGATCTCAGTACCATGAGATCATGACCTGAGCTAAAGGTAAATGTTTAACCAACTGAGCCACCCAGGCGTCTTAGGATTGCATTTTTAATCAGCTGCTTTTCTGCTTTAAATAGTCCTCTTAACTATAATGCATTCAATTTACTTTTTTGCTTTTTGTTAAAATGAAAATAATTTGGGGCGCCTGGGTGGCTCAGTTGGTTAAGCGACTGCCTTTGGCTCAGGTCATGATCCCGGAGATCTGGGATCGAGTCCCACATCGGGCTCCCTGCTTGGCGGGAAGCCTGCTTCTCCCTCTCTCACTCCCCCTGCTTGTGTTCCCTCTCTGGCTGTGTTTCTCTCTCTCAAATAAATAAAATCTTTAAAAAAAAAAAAAAAGAAAAGAATTTTATCTTGACTTGAGTTTACATGTTTACAAAAAAAAAGAAGAAATTTTGTATTAAGAACCAAATTGTAGTATTTTTCTCCTTGTCAGCAACAATGAATTATTTTAATTATTTTGATACTAAGAATTATTTTAGATTTGAAGGATATAACATTGAAGAATAATATGTTTGGTTAGCTTCTGTGGAAAATTGATTCAGTGAGCTAAATCAAAATGCCAGAAAGAGCTTGAGGTACCCATGAGTTTTCTCATTGCATGTTTTTACATTAATGAAAACTGCTGTTGTGTGGAACAAAAACAAGTCACATACCTATAGGAAAAATTACATTCTGAAAACTTTTGGTCATTGCACTTAGAGTATCATCATTTTATAATTTGTTTTATCTGTTGAGCTTGATATTGATCTCGCTTCTTAAAACTTTGAAACCTAAAAATGATAAAATAGATTTTTTTTAGGGAACTATAAACAAAGTATTTCTGTGCCATGAAAGAAAATATTTTGGTGTTGATTCTCACATAGACCAATATTCCTTTAAAAATCTGAAGTGAAAGATTAAAATAATGCAATTTACAAGTCTTTCAAAATGCTAGCTATGTTAGGTAATATGCTAAGCATTTAAATAAATAATCAACCCTCACAAAAACTTTACTTTATTTTTTAAAATATTTACCTATTTATTATTTGAGAGAGAAAGAGAGAGGTGGAGAGAGGCAGAGGGAGAGGGAGAGAGAGAATTTCAATGGACTCCGTGCTAAGGATGGAACCCCATGCAGGGCTCCATCCCAGGACCCTGAGACCATGACCTCAGCCAAAATCAAGAGCCTGAGCCACCAGGTGACCCCTCACAAACACCTTTAAGGAAAATACTATTTTCTTCATTCTTTGAAGGTGATTATCTTTAAAGGCAATAGTACTTAAACATTTCGAATTCAGTTACATCTGAACTCTTAACCATTACACTGTACTGGTACATTTATCACCATTTAATTATAATCATAGATTCAGACAATTATGGTGCTAGCCACTGAACAACCTTTAGAATGAAAAATATATGGCCACTACACTGTAATTTTTTTTTTTAAGATTTTATTTATTTATTTAACAGAAACACAGCTAAAGAGGGAACACAAACAGAGGGAGTGAGAGAGGGAGAAGCAGGCTTCCCGCCTAGCAGGGAACCTGATGTGGGGCTTGATCCCAGGACTGCAGGATCACAACCTGAGCCAAAGGCAGTTGCTTAACCAGATGAGCCACCCAGGCGCCCCTACACTGTAACTTTTTCACTTCAGTGTGTTACTCACTTCTCCAGAACATATACAAAACCACATTTTCCTTTCTCAACTTGGGACCTCAGAGTATGACCTCATCAAAGGAATAAGAAATGGTAGTCTGAAGAATAATAGGAATCCAAAAAGTTTTTTGAGCGTCTTAATACTGCTAATGCCCAAGGGAAATTGAGAAATTAATAAACATCTGTCATGCAAATGTATGTAAATATGTTCACCTTCATAAAACTCAGGGGGGACATATAAACGAATGTTTATTTACCTGTTACTCCCTTGAAATAAATACATGATTCAAGATTATTTCTCTAATATCATTACTTTGATTCAGTCACCACAGTCATCTTTTTAGTATAGGTTACATAGTAATATGTTACTAGGAGTGAAGTTTTAAAAAAGAAATAAGGATGGTTAAGTATTGCCATGAATTAGAAAGCATGATTTAACAAACTAGCCTCTCAAATTATCTTCCTTTATCTGATTTTTTCCTCCATTTCACCAATCTTCCTAAATATTTATAATTTAAAGCATTAATGAATGCACACTGGATTTAAAAATGTTTCTTAATAAGAGGAATTCACTGAGTCCTTTTCCTCCTTAGGGTATGTTACAACTTTTACCAAGGACCAAAAAGTCATTTTGAATTGATTTAAGACGAGTTATTTGCAACGTATTTTATTCACTTTTTAAAAAGATTTTATTTATTTATTTAACAGAGAGAGAGGTCACAAGTAGGCAGACAGGCGGCAGAACAGCGGAGGAAACAGGCTCCCTGCTGAGCAGAGAGCCCAACACCGGCCTCGATCCGAGGACCCTGAGATCATGACCTGAGCGGAAGATAGAGGCTTTAACCCACTGAGCCACCAGGTGCCCCGTATTTTATTTATTTTAAGTCATTCTATTTTATTGTTTTTCATGAAGATAGTGAAGAAGATACATAAATGCAACTTACATAAATTATTAGAAGTGAGTACCTGTTAGTTTGGTTTATTATCATATATGAATAAAAATTTACATAGGGCATTTTTAGAATATAAGCCATATATTATTCAGGCACATTATGTATCATGTACATTTAACAAAAATTTTATTCTTAGCCAATATGCCCTCTACTTCACACAGCTAAAATAGATAACATAATGGTATAGTATCTATAAAGAAAATGAAATTTTAGGAAAGTATTTCCATAGACAGAATAGATTACTTTCTGAATGATGTAGTATTGATAATATACTTGAAAATACATTGTATCTCTTAAATTCTATGCGAATTAAGATTACACAGTTAATTTGGCTTCTGCAATTAGTATGTAAAGTATATAGTATAAAAAAGATAAATTCTAGTAAAAATTGTTTTAATACAAATATATGACAATTAGGAAAAGATTCTATATGTATGTATTCTTAGTTTCTCAGTTGCAGTAGTTGAGAAAAAAAGCATTTCTCCATTTTTCTGTGCCTGAAACTATCATTCTCCAGGTGAACAGCTTGGCAAACAGATTGCTTCAATCAACATGCTCTTACAGCAAAATCCCTTACAAAAGATTTATAGAACATACACCAAATGAGTCTAAGGGCTTCATTGATTTTTATCATGCATTTTCCTGTTTCCAGTAATTCACAAAGATGAATATCATATTTCATCTTTCATCCCTTCTTAAGCAAGATATTATAAGTACACGTTGGTGGGGCACCTGGGTGGCTCAGTTGGTTAAGCGACTGCCTTTGGCTCAGGTCATGATCCCGGAGACCCAGGTTCGAGTCCCGCATCGGGCTCCCTGCTCGGCGGGAAACCTGCTTCTCCCTCTCTCACTCCCCCTGCTTGTGTTCCCTCTCTGGCTGTGTTTCTCTCTCTCAAATAAATAAAATCTTAAAAAAAAAATAAGTACACTTTGGTGTCTTCATAGGGTTGGGAATAGTAACAAATGTGGCAACAGGATTGTGCGGGTTTTATTGTGCTGTTTTGGTTTGGTTGGCTCTTGCTTTGCCATGCTCAGACATTTAGCTGGACAGTCATCCTGACAGGAGAGAATTACAGCGGAGTGACTGGGGTGGACATTTAAACGTCAACAGCAAGGAGAGGTCTATCCTCTCCAATTTCACAGGCACTGAAGTAGCCTTATGTAAATCACTACAAAAGATGAGTCTGTATGAGAGCTATCCAGCTGCATTGTGAACTCACATTTTATTAAAGTATTTGACTCGGACAGATGTAATTTTTAAATACAACTGTTTGCTACCAGAGGGCTTGATTTTATGCTAGATATTCAAGCAACTTTAAGAACTGTTTGTGTCTTCTAGATGGATTAACCTTTACAGTTGGTTACTAATTATCCAGAAAAGACAACCAAAAAAAGAAGTGATATTATTTTTACTTTTTTCTTTCTCCTAAGCCATATATTTTATGTCTCTGAGTGTAATTATTTTAGTTTCAGAATATTATAATAGTATATTATTGAATTAGATTTCAAGTGGGATTCTCTTTAAATAATGTAAAAATAGTCAATAGCAAAGCTTAAAAACGTAAATTGAAAGAAAAGAGGAAAGTCTGGGAAAAATAATGATGCTTGCCTCTTTTTATGCTTAAAAGTGGAATAGAAACATTATCCTTACTTAAATTTATTTAACTAGCTTCCAATGCTTCGTGGAAATTTAAGTTACTCTCCTTCCAAATGTATCCTCATATATTAAAGTGTCTGAAACAAATGTGCAATATACAAATCAGCTTGGGGAGAAAGCATTTCATGAGTGCTTCATCAATAAAACTGTTACCACATAAGCACTTCCTGATCACCTCACGAGAGGCTTTAAAAGTTCTGAATTCAGTGTCTTCTTTCTTTTCCTTAAGCCTGCAGTGGCCATCTGTTCTCATGAAATTTCTCTCTTTATCCCCTCTTGCTCAGATTTTTTTCCGCACAGTTATTTCTTTGGTTGATGAAAGGTTGATTTTAATCAGTGGATCCCTCAGGATCTTTAGTTGGCTTGTGAACACAGGGAAATGAATGATTTAGGGAAGAAAGAACTCTACTCCCCCTTCTTCATCATGATCTTGTTCATCTTGTCCAGTTCCAGACTTGGGGATCACCCGTGTGTTCAATTCATCTGCATGGGAAGAGATGTGAACCATTGAAAATGAAAAAAAAAAAAGAAAAGAAAATGAAAGCCACTGTAAATAGAGCCATGAACAGAAACCTACTTTTATCTGTCCCTCCTTCTCTCTTCACCCTTCCCCCTCTCCTTTCTCTTTCTTTCTAAAACGTACATGTGCTCAGCTTTTGTTACAATATTCTGCCATACCCTCCAGCATTAAAATTCTATATTGTTTTATTTCTCTGAATGCTTTCACAATCTGCCAGGTCTACTCTTCATTTAACTTCTTACTCTTAAACTTTATTTTCTGTGCTCTCTCACGTTCTTCTGACCTAAAGACCTAATACATTCATGAGACCTTATCAAATGTATAATCTGATCCCAAGAGTGAACTATTCTGTAATTAGTTCTGTGCCAGCAGGCATTAATATACTTTATTTATTTATTTATTTTAATTGTTACTTAAATTTTTTTTCCAGTGTTCCAAGATTCATTTCCCATTCCCCACACCCAGTGCTCCACGCAATAGGTCCCCCCAGTTCCCACCACCAGGCTCTCCCATCCCTCCACCCCCATCCCTCCAAGTCCCTCAGTTTGTTTCTGTGTCCAAAGTCTCTGTTGTTTCGTTTTTCTCCCTAGATTACCCTACTTCCCATTTACTTTCCTTCTCCCACTGTCCCCCAATTTACCGCTCATGCACCGCAAGTAAGTGAAACCATGTGATACTTGACTTTCTCTACTTGGCTTATTTCACTCAGCATAATCTCTTCCAATCCAGTCCATGTTGCTACAAAAGTTGGATATTCATCCTTTCTGATGGAGGCATAGTATTCTATTGTATATATGTACCACATCTTCTTTATCCATTCATCTGTTGATGGGCACCTTGGCTCTTTCCACCTTTTGGTGATTGTGGCCATTGCTGCGATGAACATTGGGGTACATATGGCCCTTCTTTTCACTACATCTGTATCTTTGGGGTAAATGCCCAGTAGTGTAATTGCAGGGTCATAGTGTAGCTCTATTTTTAAAATACGTATATATATATGTGCACATTTACAATGTTACGTATATTTTGCACCCACAATGCGATGTCTGAACTACCTATCAATATGAAGTATCTACATAAATAAATCTCTACAAATAGTTTAAAAAGGATGCCACATATGAAGTTAGCTTGTTTAATGATCTTTTAAGAAAATCAGATTAAAAATGTAATTTTGAAAAGGTTTTTCATCAATTTCTGGAGCTTTCTAAATTTAAATCCTTTCAAAATTAGCTTCTTTTTTTTTTGTACATGAGACTTGCGATTAAGCATCATAAATGTATGATTGCTGATAAGTTAATGTATCATGAATGCATTGGTCTCTGTGTATTCAACACTACTGGGTTTCAGTAGAAAATCACAAAAGAGAGAAGGTGAAAAGAGACATATTACAGTCAGCAATCTTGTGCTCGCTTAGGAACTGGAAGCTGCTGCTGTGTCCTAATGAGGTTAAAGGCGATTCACCTTTCCTGCCTTTGTCTTCCTTGAAAGAAATTTATTTTCTATTCTTGACCCCTACCTTCCTCTTCGAACTTTATTTTCTCTTGTTTTCCTTGATTGTTCCCAGCTCAGTTCTACTTTACCTCTCTAGAGGCTTCTTTTAGTATAATTTTCCTCTCTCTTAATACCTGGATCATATCAAAATTATCTGACAATTTTTTAACAGAAAACTTCTAGGTGTCTGCATTGAAAATCCATGTTAGCTGATCTGGGATGGTATTGATTTGCTGGAGCTAGGCCACATAGTGCCATAGACTAGATGGCTAAATAACAGAAATTTATTTTCTCCCAGTTCTAGAGGTCAGTCATCAGGGTTGGTTCCTTCTGAGGCTGTGGGTGAGGATCAACTTCCAGGTCTCTCTTGGTTTGTAAATGACCATCTTCACCCTGTGTCTCTTCACATTGTTTTCCTCGTATGTGTCTATCTGTGTGTCTGCACCCAAATTTCCACTTTTTATAAGGATACCAGTCCTATTAGTACCCACCTTCAGGACCCATTTTAACTTGATCACATGAAGACCTAGTTCTAAATAAGGTTACATTATAAGGTTTGAGGAATTAGGACTTCAACATATGAATTTGGGGGACACAACTCAATCCATAACAGAGTCTTCTGAAGATCAGTATGTTACAATTGTATTAAGTCTAATGGAGAAATTGGGAAATGTCCTAAGACTGTCTTTGGTCTTACCCTTGTTTGTTTGGTGCGTGTTCCCAGCACATGTGAACTGAGCCTGTCCTTTAGTAATACACGTTTCTCCATAGCACTCCTGTTGGCATTGCTGGCGTATGCAACAAGGAGCTGGCGAGGGGGAGGTTGGGGAAGGAGAGAGTGAGAATGCTCCCATTGTTCCTCCTGCAGGCAGCCGCGGTAGTGGGGCAGAGAGGTCTACTAGAATGATCGGAGAAATGGGCTTTGAACTCTAAAGTCTACTGAGACTTTAACTATATTAGTTGATATCTTTGCACCATCTGAATCTCCTCCCCTCCCCACTAAAATTCAGGCAACGGAATCTTATAAGACTTGCTATTGATCATTAGAAAAAAAAAAAAACCCAAAACAAAACCACTCCATGCTGTACCTCGCTGTGTTGAGGCTGATCAAAATAAATATTTATAATTAGTTTTCAATACAATTTTCCTTTTAGCTGTACTGCCCAGGATTTGGGTAAATAATCAAACAAAAATTTTTGTAATTATTTAATGTTTTTTCTTATGCCAGTCTTACTTCAAAATCCCCCTTTTTGCTTTCTATATGTGTGTGTCCATGTGCGTGTGCATTCAGAAATTTTCTCTGGGACACAGGATTCACAGACATAAAGGCAAATGAATTTTACCTCTCTAACACCTTCCATGTGTTGAATCAGTAATGATGATAACTGTAGCTCTTATTCAATAATCACAATCATCTCCTGGGTTAGATAGTCTGTCAATGTTTTATAGATTTTAAAAAATGAGATTCAGAGAGTGAATAACTATTCTCTCAAGAGAACATAGTTTTGAGGTCAGAGCTATACAAAGTTCTCATAACTCCAAAGACCATGATTTCAACCACTGAATATTTTGCTAACTTGAGTTAGAAGAGCATTTTATCAGTCCAAGGCACTACTCCATCAGATCACAATAAACTCTCATCTGCTCAGGACAGATATTTCTAATGTTTTAGAGAGACAAGAAAGCTGAGTTTTAGAAAATTAAACGATCTTCCCAAGCCATGCCATCATTGCATGGCAAGAACCAATGTAGGTGCCTGGTTTCAGATAATTCTTGCTTAACATCTATTTTGTTTGACCTGTTTTACAAATTATCTTTTTAAAAAATATTTTATTTATTTATATGACAGAGAGAAATACAGCTAGAGAGGGAACACAGGCAGGGGGAGTGAGAGAGGGAGAAGCAGACTTTCTGCAGAGCAGCGAGCCCGACGTGGAGCTCGATGTGGGGCTCGATCCCCAGTCTCTGGGATCATGACCTGAGTCGATGGCAGTTGATTAACCAACTGAGCCACCCAGGTGCCCCTACAAATTATCTTAATGTAAACCTTAATTTTATTTTGGTGAAATTTTAGGAAAATGTAATTCAGCATTTTTTCTTCCCTTGGCTTAAGAATGAATGTTTTCCCCAATAAATCTACTGAAAAATTATCTGCATAAATCTTATTAAAGTGACTCTGTTTCTGGGAATTATGTAAATCATGACATCTCTTCATCAATTTAATGTATTAACACATTAATATATAAGTAGTTTGTAAAAATGAAAGTGAAGAGAACAGATTTTGGACATTGCAGTTTTAAAAGTGAGGGGTATTTAAAAACATGGAACATATGTGGAAGATACTTTAAAAAAAATGACATCTGTGATATAAGAAAACTTGATTCTATTTTCCAATTTGTCCTTAGATATTTTCCCCTGATTACTAAGTGAATGCTTTTATTATATGAAAGTGAATGTTTTTATTATTCATTTATCTATGTTTCTCTAATGATTTATAAATTTTATATGCTTAGAAAACTTGAGGGAGGCCTGTTGTGTATCTCAGAGTTAGTGGAACTGAGCAATGTAGTCCCAATCACAGTAATTAGAGAATCTGAAACTTACCTCTCCATTCAACTCTAGTTATTTTTCTTTTTAGTGATTCCCAAGATCTGTTTGGATAGAAGTCTTGTAGTTTTCTTAGTGAAGCTTGGAAATAATATATACCCTTCATGGAGACCCCAGTGACTGCCCAGGGAAAGGAAAATTTACAATAGTTGATTGTAACCATGGATCCAGATGTCCTTCCAAATATTTATAAAGATTGTAAAACAGCCCTGTGATGGCTTTTGGCTTTTCTAAATTTAAGTATCTTTCTAGGCTTTGGGTAAATGATCCTACAAAATACACTATTGTAACTGGCTACTATTTTCTTTCTTACATATCTATTAGACTTTTACATAGAAGCAAGTAAGAAAGGCAGAAGTAAAAGGTAGGTGATGATATTCAGGAGAAACTGAAGAAGAAAATGTAACTAGAAATGTCCTTTTGGTTGAATAAGAGGATACTGTTTTCCCTTTAGAAAATGTAGTGGAAAACTTGAAGGAGTCTTAGTGATCATCTGGAGAACTCCTCATTTCAGTGAATGATCAAACTGATGGCTAATCATGTAAAATAGAATTCCTGCTGTGTGTCTCCTGCTGGCCCATCCAGTGGAATTTGCTTAAGGTCATATTATTAACTAGTTAGAGATTGATTTTAGAATATTTTTTATGGTTCATAACCAATGTAAAGAAAATTAACTCAGGCTTAGATTATAATTCTAAACCATATTTAATTGTTATTGAATATCATTCTTATATGCATCAGATTTATAGTTTTATTGATTCTCTTAAAATTGCTTTTTCATAAGAAGTGCTGACCAATTCCTCCTTCTAGAAATGCTCTCCTCTTATGACTTCTGCCTTGTTTTCTACTTCACCAGTCATTTTTCTTATGACACTCAGTCAGTTCACAGTTTTCCCTGAAACGTCTCTATTTTTGAAAACTGTAGTGTGAATCTTGGAACTTTCCCACCTTTCTAAACATTTCCTGCATTTCTTTAGGTGGGTTCATACATTATCAAGGATTAAATTATCTATCGTATGTTTATAATGCACAAAATCTTAGTCTAGACTATATATATATATATATATATATATATATCCAGCAACCTACTTGGGTAACCTACAAGGGTGCCTTATGAACTTCAAAAGTATATGCCATAAGTGTCTATTCCCTTCACATACATCTTCTACCTCTGTCTAACTATCCATCCACCACCATCCATTTTTCTCTGTACCTTGCTTCAACCAGTAGTGCCTGCCTTCAGCCAATTGCTCAAGGCAGAAGACAAAAATTGTCTTTTATTTATCTCTTTTTCCTTCACATCTGTTGGATTTGTCACGAAATCCATGGGCTTTGTACTATTATGGTGGAAAAAGAAGAAAATGTTGAGGTAAATAAGCTAATATGATAATTTCAAAATATGTTGTCATGCAGAAATAAATTGTGTACCATGATCAAACATAATAAAAGTTAATCTTTTTAAATATGATGGTTAAGAAAGGACTCTTCTGAACCGAGAACTGAATGATGAGACCAATCAGTCCTAAAAAAATGTCCTGAGAAAGGGCATATCTCATATTTGTATTGTAAGCTTCATTGTCTTCTTATTGTAAACTTTAATTTCCTTATAATGACCCTTGGGTTCCTGCAGGAATTGGCACCTGCCAAGCATACATACTGTAAATGTGTCAAGTAGTATCTAAAATATAGCTGCAAATAAGACAGAGAAGTGGAGTCATTGCAGTACTTATTTTCTATTGGGGAGTTAGAAATAAACTAAGAATAACAAATCAAAAAGAATGTCAGACAGTGAAAGACTCAGTGGAATCTCTGGAAGGTCAAGGGGGGCCTTCAGAGACATGACATTTAAAAGTGAGATTTGAATGAAAGAAGAGGTCGATCATACTAAGGGAAATGCCCAAGCAAAGGTGTTAAGGCCAACAAAGCTTAGCGTATTTGGATCCCAGTATGGGGCAGCTTGCCGGGAGGGTGGGGGATGGTAGGAGAGGGTGCAAGATGAGGCCATAACATAGTCAGTAGGTAATCATGGTGGGAGTGTGGATAAGAGTATGCGTAGCAATAATTTATTGCATATAAAACATCATAGAAATTACTATGCTAATATGATAATTTCAAAATATGTTGTCATGCAGAAATAAATTGTGTGCCATGATCAAACATAATAAGAGTTCATCTTTTTCAATATGATGGTTAAGAAAGGACTCTTCTGAACTGAGAACTGAATGATGAGACCAAATCAGCCATAAAAAAATGTCCTGACAAAGGGCATGTCTCACATTTGTATTGTAAGCTTCATTGTCTTCTTATTGTAAACTTTAGTTTCTTTATAATGACCCTTTGATTCCTGCAGGAATTGGCACCTGCCAAGCATGTAACCAAATGTGGATCATTTCTGATCACATAACTATCATGTGCATTCTCTCATGTTTTCTTTTTTTACAAAAATATATTGTTCTATGCACAATTCTAATTAATTAGTTTAACAAGGAAACTTGCTTATTCTGATAGAATTTTAAAACCCTTATGTTATTAATTATTTAGCAAATATATAGCTTCCATAATTGGGCTGTGTTTTGGGTTTTTCCATAAAGAATTATAAATTTCCCTCTACTTCACTTACAGAACAAAACCGCAACTATTGCGAGGCAGTGTTACATTTTGCAATTTCATCTAGAATTTGACATTTGAATTTGTTGACCTCATTAAAAAGTGCTGCTATAGTAACAGAAGAAATAGATACCAAATGAGTTACTACACACCTGGATCTTCAGAAGAGCAGATGTTGGCTCACTTAGAAGAAATGGCAATGTTAAGTACCATCAAACAAATTCACCACGGATATACTGCTATTTACTTTCCCTAAAACGGATTCATATTCAAACAGTTGGAAGTGAACAATGCTACAAATGTTTTAGAAATTAAGGAAAAATCTTAATATGGTTTGTATCAACCAAAATATTTTCAAAACCATATTTTGCCTTTTTAAGTGTTACATATTTTCGAAGGTAAAACATACACAGAGGAATGAAGCTGTTGGCCACAGTTCACATATGTCATTTATGAGGTTAAACTTGAACTTATTTATTTTTCGCTTCCTAGAATTTACTGAGTTATGAATATACCTTTGTTATCTGAATTGTAGGAGTTGTAAAATGGAATAAACAAACACAGCAGGGCATCCCTATTCTTTATAAATATGTATGCAGAGAAATGAAAGTCTCTTCAATTTCCCAGGCAATTCTCTCAATTATCAGATAAGTTAAAAATACATTTTGGAGTCAATTAAAACAGAACATGCCATTTACTCTTTAGG
The DNA here is from genome assembly GCA_004023965.1 of Spilogale gracilis. NCBI lineage: Eukaryota > Metazoa > Chordata > Mammalia > Carnivora > Mephitidae > Spilogale > Spilogale gracilis. Next base: position 141,875 of record PITA01000015.1, read on the forward strand.
ACTCATAAAGCAATAAAGACACATCTCATTTGCTAGGTATAAATTTTAACTAATGCAACTACCACAATAGCATTGGAATCATTATGGAAAGGAAAAGTTTATAATTGGATTAATGTCCAGAATCTTGGGTGACTACTTTGTTTGCAAGCAAACAATTCTAAACAATGTTTGAGGAAGACTTAAGATAAATAGAAGTATTGAAATAATCATCAAAAGGATGATCTTATCCCCTCTATCTGTTTCTAAGGTTTTACCTCCTTCATAGTGTGGGACCATTACCAGATATAACTAAGGTTCTTTTAGTTCTGAAAATATATTAATATAACAAAGTTATTGTACATGTTAATTAAAATTTAAGAGGAATTGGCTGGTATTTGATCTTTGAAATTGATACAAAAACAAAAGAAAGATGTTACTAAGTTCTAAACAAAAATTTGGTAGTTCTTTAAAAAGAGAGAGGGGCTTCAGAGTAGAACTTTAATTATGGATTATTTATTTTGAGACAGTTTATTAAGTCTCCAAAAACAGCTAGAGAGTTAGGAATGTTACCTAAGTGAAAGGACATAAATGTAAATACAAGTTTGCAACTCATTTAGCATCAGTGCAGATTGAAATACTGGGACTAGATGAATTCCTTAAGAATAGAGGCAAAAGAAGATGATGGCTTTGGAGATCCTAACTGTTAAGAAAGAAAAGAAGGAAGAGATCCTGAGAAAAGGGAAAGGATGTGGGAGAATGGGAAAATCTTAGCGATGCATGGTATATACTACTTAAAAAAAGAGAGAGAGAGAGAACATTGAGTCATAGAAACTGCCATCAAAATATTTTGGGGGAATCTAGATTCAAATCCCTTTCTGGTCCTATTTTGTTGAAGGTTTAGATCATTAAAGATGTTGAATTTTGTCAAATGCTTTTTCTGTTTTCATTGAGATAATCATGTGGGCTTTGTTTCTCATTTTATTAACATGGTATTGATACTGATTGATTTTCATATATGGAATCAACCTTCCATTCCTGGGGTAACTTACACTTGGTCATGGTGTATAATCCTTTATATAGGTTGCTGGATTCAGTTTCCTAGTATTGAGAATTTCTGCATCAGTATTCTTTAGGAATGCTGGTCTCTAGGTTTCTTCCCTTGTGATGTCTTTGTTTAATTTTGGTATCAGGATAATACTGACTCCATAGTATGAGTTGAGAAGCATTCCCTCGTCCTCTATTTTTTAGAAGGGTTTGTTTGGAAGAGTTCATTTTATCTAGGTTATCTAAGTTTTTGGCATAAAATGGTTTATAGTATTCTCTTTTAATTGTTTTTCTCCCCTGTGATGTCTGTCAGTAGCAGTAGTACCCTATCTTTAGTAATTAGAGCCTTCTTTCTTCTTTTGTGGTCAAAATAAGTGTTTTATTTTTTATTATTTTTTATTTTTTTTAAAAAATAAAAATTTTATTTATTCAACAGAGAGAAACACAGCCAGAGAGGGAACACAAGCAGGGGGAGTGAGAGAGGGAAAAAGCAGGCTTCCCGCGGAGCAGCGAGCCCGATGCGGGACCCGATCCTGGATCCCGGGATCATGCCCTGAGCCGAAGGTAGTTGCCCAACCAACTGAACCACCCAGGCGCCCCAAAATAAGTGTTTTAAAAAGATAATATGGAAATGAGAAAAATCACAACGAAATAACCACTTTGAAAAACTGATGCTCTTTAATAAAGTTAAAACATACTACTACCAATGATATAGTCTCTTCTAAGTCTTCACCAACAATAATTTTAAGAAGATACTCAAAATAACCTATGCAAGAATATACATAGGTTTTTTACATAATATTATTATAACCAGTAGTTTTTAAATAAGAGAATAATTTTTTCAAATGGAGTATATTCATATGATTTCTATACAACAATGCAAAAACAATGAGTGACAAAGGCAGCATCTTCAATATTCAAAAATAATATGTTGAGCAAGAAAAGTCAATCTCAATAGGTAAATACTATAAGATCTTATTTATATGAGGCTCAAGGAAAAGAAAAGACTAATTTATATTAATGGAAATGGAAAAGAGGTGAGACTCACTGAATATTGGCTATAAGATGCACTTTGCCATGATAGAAATGCTTTATATTTGATTAGGGTGGCAGTTCATGAATGTGTGTATTTCTCAAAGTTCATCAACATATAATTAAGATATGCACTTTTCACCAAATACAAATTTGCTTTCTAATTTCTATCCATGTTATATTTTTACTACAGTTTATATATTCCTCTAAAACAATAATAATATTATTTTGCATATTTAAAGACATATGATTGAAAGGATAATACATTTATTCTTCTGTATTTGTTTTATTATATGTTGTTTTGTGATATTCATTATGAAATGTGTAGCTATACCTAATTTGTGTATGAGTTTCTCTATATGATTAAAATAAAATTTATTTATTTTTCCTCCACTTGTAGATAACTGTGTTATTTCATTTTATGTAAAATTAAGAGAAACACTCCTATTATGGCCAATATTTTTTGTAAATGTTGAGTAATTTGGAAATTTTCCTAGACATTGAGATTATGTTGCAGCAACTCTATATTCTGTTATATTCCTTCAAAGATTGTGGTCTTGTTTTGTTTTAGGTGGCAGTTAAGTTGGTTAGATTCAACCTTCATACTCTGTTTTTATCAGTAAAAGCTCAAATTTCACTTCAACTATTTTAATCTTTAGTTGTGCTTCTTTTCATCTGTTCTTTGTTTTCATGTTTGAAGAGTTGACAAAAGATGTGTAAAGAATTTATACACAGATCTATAGATAACTCTCAGCATCTTTCTCTTCTCTGAAAGTAACCCCATTCCATTTTAATGGCTGTGATTACTCTAAACATTTTCCCTCTTTCTTCAGATCAGAGTCTGCTGTAGTTCTTGCTACAGCAAGACTCTGTAAGCTGTAGTTCTTGCTACAGCAAGCTCCCCTGTAGTTCTTGCCACCCTGTGGGGTGCTGCTTGCAGCCAGTCTTCAGGCTAAAAACTGAGAAAAATGGTAAACTCACCCCATGCCCTTTATTTTTTCCAATTATTCACTCTGTTATAGAATTAGTCTGCTTTTGTTCATTCTACATTGTTTTATTTATTTTAGCTAAGGTCAATAAATTTGATATATGTGATCATAATTCTGGTAGGAAACTAGCCCTACAAAAAGTGGATAGACACATTTTAACTTTTAATGTGTTGCTAATTGTGCCTACCATCCATTATATTGTCATTTCCTAGTGTCAAAATTTCAATAGTTGTTTAATATTTACCTTTAAAATATGTAAAATATTTTACCTTAAGATAAAACTTTTATTTGGTAATTGTACACGTTTGATGAAATATGACTTTGGTTTTTTAAGTAAATTAGAATTTTGAGCTGACACTATGAAAGTAACAATATTGGAGAGTGATTTCCAATTTTAATTGTCACAGGATAATGAGAAAATTCAGACATGAACTCAAAATGTAAATTACATGTTTCTGCCAAATGAAGGGGAAACATTTTCAGAGTGTGCTGTATAAATGAGAATTTTTTATTAGGTCAAATATTGAAATTTGAAGATAAAACAGAAATGAAAACTTAATTTACATTCACATGACTTCCAAAATGGTTTGGAATATTTATAGCAGAATTTGCTGATGTTCTTCAACCAAGTAACTTCTGTGTCTAAGTATCTACCCTCAGTTCTACAATAATAAATATTAAATTTAAACATTAAGTTCTAGTTCAGAATCCTAGTTATTAACAATCCTAGGAGTCATTAATAAAGAAATAATACTAAAGTTCAAGTGAATAAGACACTATACAGAGCTATGTGATACCTAATTATAATTGAATTTGAGAAGTATTCATTTAGAATTATTCTGATTAAATAGGAGGTCCAATTATTCTGAATTAGATGTTAATTTGAAACTGAACTTTGATGTTAATAATTTCATTCCAATACCAAAACGTTTCTATATTTATGTTACTGATTTCAAAATTTATAAAATATTAAATGTGGTACAAGTCTTGCCCTAATACATTTTTTCTGTAAAACCCATTCAGTGTATCACTTGAAATTAATGCTGTTAATTTGAATGTTACTGACTTTTAGGTTTTGTTTATAGCTACTCTGCAAATTAGTTTTTTAAACAGAGCCAAAAGAGTAATACATTTCTATCCAATTTAGATTTATACCCATTTGTATCATGTTTCATTAATAATATTAAAATATAAACCACCACTATAATTCTTCATATATCATTTTCCATTAATAAATGACACTTTTCTTTAACAGTTGCTCTTTCTCAAAGCTAGGGGGAAATGATGTACTCTGAAGCCTACCTCCAAATCCAACTTCATCATCTACTGGATGTATGATGCTTGATAATTATGAAAAGTCCCTGTGCTGCATCTCCCTGGTGTAGAAAATGGTGGACTTCATAAGGTGTTATGAAGATTAAATGACAGTTGTAAAACCCTTAGACCAGTGCTTGACATGTAGCATATATCCTGTACATTTTAGTAAGTTCAAGTATTACTAGTCAAGAAGGAGAAACCCCTTTTAGATAATATCTGGGGAGGGGAGATGCAAGAGAGGGGAAATGCAGCATAACAAAGAGTTCATTTTTATGGGAGAAACTTTGAAACAAAAGCTTTTCATAGAAACTAAAGAGCCATCAATGCGCAGAAATCAGTTGCATTCTTTTTTTTTTTTTTTTTAAAGATTTTATTTATTTGACAGAGAGAAACACAGCCAGAGAGGGAACACAAGCAGGGGGAGTGAGAGAGGGAGAAGCAGGCTTCCTGCCAAGCAGGGAGCCCGATGTGGGACTCGATCCTGGGTCTCCGGGATCATGACCTGAGCCGAAGGCAGTCGCTTAACCAACTGAGCCACCCAGGCGTCCCTCAGTTGCATTCTTATACACCAACAATGAAAATATAGAAAGGGAAATCAGAGAATCGATTCCATTTACTATAGCACCAAAAACCATAAGATATTTAGGAATAAACTGAACCGACAGAAGTCAAGGATCTGTACTTGAGGAACTGCAGAACACTCATGAAAGAAACTGAAGACACAAAAAGATGGAAGAGCATTCCATGCTCATGGATCGGAAGAATAAACATTGTCAAAATGTCTATACTGCCAAGAGCAATCTGTACTTTCAATGTCATTCTGATCAAAATTCCACCAACATTCTCCAAAGCATAGGAACAAACAACCTAAAATATATATATGGAACCAAAAAAGACCCCAAATCACTAAGGAATTGCTGAAGAAGAAAAACAAAGCTGGGGGCATCTCATTACCTGACTTCAGGTTTTATTACAAAGCTGTGATTACCAAGACAGCAAGGTACTAGCACAAAAACAGAGAAATAGACCAATGGAACAGAGTAGAGAGACCAGATATTGACCCACAAATCTATGGTCAAATCATCTTCGACAAAGAAGGAAAAAATATCCAGTGAAAAAAAGACAGTCTCTTCAATAAATGGTGCTGGGAAAATTGGACAGCTACATATAGAAGAATGAAACTAGACCATTCTCTTACACCACAAATAAGACAAACTCCAAATGGATGAAAGACCTCAATGTGAGACAGGAATCCATCCAAATCCTGGAAAAGAACATAGGCAGTAACCTCTTTGACATTGGCCACAGCAACTTCTTTCAAGACATGTCTCCAAAGGCAAAGGAGGCAAAAGCAAAAATGAACTTTTGGGACTTCATCAAAATAAAAAGCTTCTGTACAGCAAAGGAAACAGTCAACAAAACAAAGAGGCAATCCACGGAATGGGAGAGGATATTTGCAAATGACACTACAGACAAAGGGCTGATCTGCAAGATCTATAAAGAACTACTCAAACTCAACATCCAAAAAGAAGATGAACACATCAAAAAATGGGCAAGAGACATGAAGAGGCACTTCTCCATAGAAGATATACAAATGGCTAAAGACACATGAAGAAATGTTCAGTGTCACTATCAGGGAAATTTAAATCAAAACCACAGTGAGATACCACCTTATACCAGTCAGAATGGCCAAAATTAACAAGTCAGGAAACAACACGTATTGGAGAGGATGCGGAGAAAGGGGAACCCTCTTATACTGTTGGTGGGAATGCAAGTTGGTACAGCCGCTTTGGAAAACAGTGTGGAGATTCCTTAAAAACATTAAAAATAGAACTACTCTATGACCCTGCAATTGCACTACTGGGCATTTACCCCAAAGATACAGATGTAGTGAAAAGAAGGGCCATATGTACCCCAATGTTCATAGAAGCAATGGCCACAATCGCCAAACTGTGGAAGGAGTCAAGGTGTCCTTCGACAGATGAATGGATAAAGAAGATGTGGTACATACATACAATGGAATACTATGCCTCCATCAGAAAGGATGAATATCCAACTTTTGTAGCAACATGGACTGGATTGGAAGCGATTATGCTGAGGGAAATAAGCCAAGTAGAGAAAGTCAAGTATCACATGGTTTTCACTTACTTTTCATGCATAAGGGGTAATATAGAGGACAGTAGGAGAAGGAAAGGAAATGGGAAGTAGGGTAATTCAGGAAGAGAAATGAAACATGAGAGACTTTGGACACAGAAACAAACTGAGGGACTTGGAAGGAGAGGGTGAGGGTTGGGATAGCCTGGTGGTGGGCACTGAGGGCACCTATTGCATGGAGCACTGGGTGTGGGGCATGGGCAATGAATCTTGGAACACTGAAAAAATAAAATAAATTTAAAGTAAAAAAAAATAAATAAACATCCAAAAAAATAAAAAAAGAAACTAAAGAGCCATCAGTCCTTACAGAAGATGTTAGTAGAAAAAACACAGAAGGATCAAACAATATTTACCTCTTCCTTAATGCACCCCAATGCCACTGTCACATTATGTGTATCTAACATGGAAGGTCAGTTTGTTGGGTTGCCAGTTCATCTGCAGCACCTATCACCTGGTTCCCCAATGTGCTTCATCAAGGATTTTATTTTGCCTCCACTGTCTCCCAAAATCACGGGGTATTATTAACAACCGGCACCACAGCAAGGCTTGTCAAAGTTTCTCATTTGAAATCTCAGAACATCCTAACATGTGATTTAGAGGGCAGTAGGGAGATGTGATCATCCACAAACATGGTAGTAAGGCATGAGGGAAGGGAAATGCACAAACTCCATCTATTCTGGTCTCCGTGTGTTCTCTGCAGGCTATCTGGATTTATGCAATGGCATGGTGAGCCCAGTTTAGGAAGCCACTGGCCCTTTTTCGTAAAGATACATTCTTACCATGTGTGAGTAAGAAGGTAAACAAGAGGGGCACCTGGGTGGCTCAGTCCTTAAGTGTCTGCCTTTGGCTCAGGTCATGATCCCAGAGTCCGGGGTTCAAGTCCCGCATTGGCGCTCCCTGCTGGGCCGGAAACCTGCTTCTCCCTCTTTCATTCCCCCTTGCTTGTGTTCCCTCTCTAGCTGTGTTTCTCTTGGGCAAATATATAAATAAAGTCTTAAAAAAAAAAAAAAGGTATAGGGGGGACAAGAACCTCACTAAGTCCATATGTAGAATTGAAGGTTTTGGTCTCTATAGATTTAAGTAATAGTAAGTGGTGGGGAAGAAATTGACACCTTTGGTTTGTCTTAGCAAAATATCTTCATTAAAATTTCACAATTATCCTATTGAAATAGGTTAAAAAATGAACTTTCTAATCAGCCATACTTTGGGGATGGTGGCAGTTACAGAAAAACTCTCAGGTTAATAGTCAGAGAAGCAGTGCTGATCAATAAATATTAACTGGCAACCTCAGCATAGTGGAGCCAAGTAAGATACTTTAAAACTAAAAATTCCCAAACAAGATACAGAGAATGTATTACTGACTTTTTTTATCAGTATTCTCTATCCCTGTCCCTGTGACATAACATGAGTATATATATTTTTTGTAATAGAGCAAAAGAACAATATTATTATGATTTTATAAAAAGAGAGATATCCATTATTTATATTTATAAACTTAATAGATTAGTCCAAAATGGATCCTTGCTGGGGAAGTAGGAATGTAGTCAAGAACCCCCAAATCATTGTCCTTCATTTTAAAAAAGAGCCTGAGAATTGTTAGAGATATCATGTGGGGCATACTGATCCTTTTATTTTTACTTTTCTCATAGAGATGACTTTATATCACACCCAAATGAATGAAATCACTTCATTGGGGCGCCTGGGTGGCTCAGTTGGTTAAGCGACTGCCTTCAGCTCAGGTCATGATCCCAGAGACCCGGGATCGAGCCCCACATTGGGCTCCCTGCTCAGCGGGAAGCCTCCTTCTTCCTTTCTCACTCCCCCTGCTTGTGTTCCTTCCCTGGCTGTGTTTCTCACTGTCAAATAAATAAAATCTTTAAAAAACAAACAAACAAACAAACAAACAAACAAAAGAAATCACTTCATTACAGATTTGTTGCATTTAGTGTCCTCAATCTGGATGAAAAGTTTTTCTTTAATCCAAATGGAATTCTCTATTTTGTCCGAATTATATTTATAATTACACTGAAGTTACTATTTGTTTATAATTGGGCCATAATACACGACACAAACTCAGAGGAAATAACTAGCTGAGTTACAAACCATTAATTTTCATGGACAAAGTTGACACTCTACAGATGTAATTTGCAAGTCAAATCTATGCTTTTTCCCTCTTGGATCCTTTTTTATTTACAAGAAGTCTTGGTTGAATTAATAAATAAACAGTAGCTGAAATATTTCACTTTAATTAGTATTAGGTGGCATTTGTGGAGGAATGTTTAACCAAGAGATGTGAGATGCTGTCAGACGAGGGATTAACACCAGAACAAAGATCTGAATAAATATGTGGTTTTTCCAGCCAAATTCAGTAAACACACAGGGGATCACACTTTAGATAAGAATCTCACATTTAATATGAGATGATATATCCATGCTCTTTGAACTGTGGTAAATTTCTCAGCAGGTGTCTTTGGGGACATGTGACGACAAGATATTATTCTTACCCCTGAAACTGTCAAACCCTATTATTTTCTAAGAAGCTATACAGTTTTGGAAGTGAAACAAAAAGACTGTTGGTTGAAATTAGAACATTCTACAGGTACTTTTTTTTTAGTACTTACACAAAATTAGCATCAAGGTCATTCTTTTACAGAATGCATGGTAGTGGTAAATGGGAAAGCATAGATCTCCTTTAAGGTTGATAAGTGAGCAAAACTTTACACTGTTGGTATTGTTTTTATTTTTTGAATTCCCAGTTTGTTTTTTAAATTCCAAATTTTGGAGTGACTAGCCACTTTATGCATTATAAAAAGTGTTCTTATCTGCCCCTTTCCCTCTACACTTTCTATCCATACTAAAAGATAAGGCTGCCTCATTCTTATATTTTTCATTTTGGCAATTGCAGCATGTTCATCTGTGGGACAATTGTACTCAGAGTCATGTCTTTACTCAAAGATTTTCTGAGTACTGTCTAGAATTTAAAGATGGATAAGATGTGATTTCTATCTTCAATGAATTTCCCATATACTTGAGGCAGTAAGACAGGTATACATAATATTGCAGTAGAAGTATTATAAAGGTCTTATAAATAATGCTAAAAGAGTTCACCAGAGGCAGACTAGAATTCTAGCTGAAGCAATCAAGGAGAGATTTATTTATTAATTTGGGGGGCTATACAGCTGTCTAAAACTTCATGCATGCAACATTCACATCCATTGCATGAACATTAGATTTCAGGTGGAACCCCGACCCAATGCCCTCCCAAATCATAAACCTCCAGTTTAGAATTCAGGTGACTTAATAATCAGACCAAAATGTTCTCCTTTGAAATCCCACTAAGTCTTGCACAGCTATGCAATGTAGATAACAATCGTCTGCTATAACTTTTCATTGATCTACTTTGCTCTTGGCAAGGTCCTACCATTCCAAGTTTTTATTAAAATGATAACCAGAAATTTTACAATTATATTGATTCAGTGTCATATTTGGTGGAATGTGTGTGAATAGCAAATCTTCACTGTTGTCTAGGACAGTTCCTTAGCCTGATTTTCCAGATTTGGTCAATGTAGAAAACCACATTTTTGGCAGTTTTATGTACAAAATTTCAACTTCTGAAATGGATAGAAAAAGACATCTAATATGTAAAACTTGCTTATAGACATGTGCTTATAAAACTGTAAATAGGGGCACCTAGGTGGCTCACTTGGTTAAGCGATTGCCTTTGGCTGAGGTCTTGATCCCCGCTTTGGGCTTCCTGCTCTGCGGGAAGCCTGCTTCTCCCTCTCTTACTCTCCCTGCTTGTGTTCCCTCTCTAGCTGTATTTCTCTCTGTCAAATAAATAAATAAAATCTTTAAAAAAAACCTGTAAATAAAAATGTACATTTAGAACATTTTACTCTAAAGAAGAAGCAATAGTTCATTGGATTCATTCTTTAGGAACTTAAGAAAAATGTGCGGATAAGCTAAAAAAATTATTGACCATTAAATTCTGTTAATTCATATTTGATAATTCCTCTAATTTTTACTGTAGTTATTAAAGGAAAAGATAGATATTTGCAGAAATCGTTCCTTTTTGAATATAATTCAGATAATTTTGTTTATAGTTCAGTATGAAAAGTGAAGTCCATTATATATACTTTTGTTTATAATAAATTATATGCTTGATTTCTCAATGCACATAAATGTTTTGCTTTTTAAGCTATTTTATGTCCTGCAGAGGAAAAAAAAGGCACAAAAATATCTACTTAACAGATAGACATTTTTAACATTATGAAAGGAAAGAAAAATGCTAAGGTTCACTTAATAAAGACCATGAAAGTGCTTGTCAAAATATGTCGGGATCAAGGAGACAGTAGCAATTTCAAAAGTGCAGTTCCAAAGATCCTTTATATTCAGGGTGCAAGTTGTTTCTCTTAATTGCTCATAGAAGAGCTTTTATAGTCTCAAGTCGCACAAAAATAAAAGTACGAACGAAAGATTATAAGAAGTTACCTACAACTTTGTAAGTTAGTTCTTTCTGAAACTTTCTCAGTTGTCTTGGAAGACAGAAGGAGCCAGAAACCTAAGGAACCCAATATGTATTGTACGGATTTGTATTCTGTCGCATGCATTTATTCTCAGACCTAAACAATTTCCAAACCAAGAACCTCTTTTTGATGACAGATATGCATTTGTTCTATAGCATTAAATAAATAATTTCTCTTTTTTGAGTTTCTCTACCTCATTAGGTCCTTCTAAGTTTTCGCCACTGTTCTCTTTTCTGAAACACACATTTAAATAGAGCACCAACAAACAGACTCAAGGGATCACTACTAGAAACAATATTGGCTTTAAAATATTTATTTTATATCATTTCATGTTGTCTTAGTACATATATGCCACCTAGGAACTATTGTACTCTGTGAATACAAGAATCTGTTCTATGTGCTGTTACAGGATATGTTTAGTTATATGTAAAAGAAAAGAGAATCACACTTGCTTAGACAATAAGGGTATTTATTACCTCTCATATCAGGAAGTTTACTAATAAGATAGACTCCAGGTGTAGGAAGTGCCTGTGAACCAGAGGCTGTGTGCTTCATAATACTGATCTTTTCATACATAATCAATTCCTGATGATACTGAGAATACATTTGTGAAAAGGTTAAAAACAGAGTTCTAAATTTGAAAGGACTCTGCAGTGAGGTACCAGTTTTTAAAAATTGCAATTAGAGGTTATTTCACAGAATCAGGCTTAGTGTCAGGAATGAGGCAGCGTGTATTCTTATTGGTGTGAGTGTGTGTGCATGCATTTGGATTTTTTTATTTATGTTGACTCAGGAACACAGGCTCTGTAGTCTCTTACTGCCTAGGTATATGGGCAACACCTCTGCAAAAATACCTTCTTTAGTCTGTAACTATACATGAGTATTCCAGAGACAACTCATCTTTATTACGTGTTTTGTTCTTCCTCTGAAAGGAGAATGTGTTCTCTGAATTCTACCTGGATTGATAAATGCCAGGGGCAAAGTCATATGACTGTTACTTTCAGAGATGTGACATAGTTTTTATTGTAATATAGGTCTTCTAAGTAATACATATCACTATTTTTTTTGACCTAAAGAAATAATTTTCAAAATCTTGTGTGAATATTTTTTGGGTTTCATATTCATTTCTGTGTTTTCCATATGACTGTGCCTCAGCTGCTAAAATATAAATTAAGACTTTTTCCTCCCATTGGTTTTTTGGAACTCGCCTGTCAGATTGTTAGTTCTCAGGAGTGCAGAGGGAACTGGAGTGAAAAACAAGGTTTTGGTTAAACAGTTCCATAGTTCAGATCACGTAATACAAAGTCTGTGCTAAGAACTGTGGGAATGAATGATTCTTGTCAAGGAATTGAGAACCATTATAGGAGTGTTTGAAGATTACACTACTGGAGCATCTGAGAAACAAGTTAAGTTGTAGACTCAGTGTACAAGTCAAAAACAACACACAAGCAGAATGACCCCTGAAAATCCCTAAGAAAAATATCAAAATTGTGTAGACCTAAACTCAAAGCAGTGCTCCAGCATTGTAATAAAGAGCTGTTTCTCTGGTTGAACCATGCTCAGTTATGAGCTTCTGCTATGATAAACGTTCTAGGAAAAAAATAGTATTCTGAAAAACAGATACTTGCTGTCCCTCTCATATGCTAGTTGGGTCTGTGCTCACTCATTGGCTTATTTAAATAATTATCTGTCTCTCTGTTTCTCTGTATTTTATTTTTGTTTTTATTTGTTTATGTCTGCCTTTCTGTTTGGCTCACTCTTATGCGTCTCTCTCTTTCCAGGCGCTAATATTTGAATACTTAATTCCTGGCTCATGTGGTGGCACTACAAACAAATGACTGTTTACTCTTCACAGGATGGCTACAGGTGAGCATACCTGTGTTCTACAACATCACGCAAGTTAAAAGAAAAAAGATAACCTGCATTTAGGCAGGGAGTGGGAGGAACTAGAATGGCAAATGGCATTGAGATTAGCCTCTTTGACATGGATATGACTTTAAGTGGTCCAGGTGAAGATGGATGTAATATTTCAGGTGATGGAATTGCCCAAAGACACAGAATAGAAAAAAGAGTAGGGCATATCTTTGGTATAACAAAGTTGCAAAGACATTTGAAAGCATATTAAGGATGCATTTTAATGCTAGAATAGAAACTGCACTAAAGTAAAGCTCAGTGGAAACTGAAAAAAATACATTTTTTTTAAACGTGTCCTGATATAACCAGAGCTCTGCTTCAAAAAGAATAATCTCAGCCATTTATGGAATGTACTGCTATAGAAATAGAGATATCACGATGAACATGTAACAGGAGAGACAAAATGATCAAAGATGACTTTGAATTTCTTGAGCTCACCTTACACAGAGAATGATTGTGATATTTAAAGAATGAGGAAGTTCAGGAGCCTTTCAGTGCCCCACATCAGAAAACAGTCACTGTTTTGACATATAGTGTTTATTCTTTTGGTTTTATTTTTTTCCATTTAATTCTTAGTCCATCTTAGTCCTATTGGACTGTGATACAAGACCCAATGTAATATGTTTTTGTACTACTCAATTTTACCTGTAATTTTAATGAAAAGTTAACCTCTTTTCTAGTGGTTCGAGTCATGTAGCTTTATTATATATGATACATTAACTATGATATACATTACAGAATTAGTGTTTATTATTATACATAATATCTATCATTGTATATAACATTTAATACCATAGTCTGTCCATCTAACCCTAACCATGAATGTATCTTTTTCTGAGTTCCTCTGCTTATTTTCTTCTTTTTAAATAAAACATTTGATTTTTCATTATTTTTTCTATTCAAAAAATCTTTCAGGCTACACTATGAAATGGTATTTGCATTGCCATCATCTCCTCTGCATTATTAGGTTCAGAATCTTTGAAGAAAGTAGAGATGCCTGTGAAGAAAATAAGGGGTGGGAGTAAGAAGCCTAGAGAAGCCCATATATTCAAGGAAAAGTTAAAAATGGTAAAATATTTAAAGAGGTAAATTCAACATCAGTTGTCACTTTGACCTTCATGGGTGCTCAATCTGTCATCCAAAACCTATTTTTATGTGTATAAAAATGAGGGAAAATATGAAGTATGGTTAGTTTGGGGAAACTACACTATATTACTCAACATAGTGTCATATCCAAATTCCTTGTAGAGGGCTGGAGAGACACCATCAGTTTGAAATAGTGTTAGACATCACACTGAACAACACAGGGTACTAAACGTTTTCAAAGCTCTGAAAAGATTGAGAGAGTTGGGAAATCTGTAATGAAGTTGAGCTCCATATCAAGTCTATGTTGTATAAAACTGAATAAAAAACTTACGTTCGGGATTGGTGGGATCCACGAGATTGAAGTCCCATGCAAGACCCCATAATTCAAAATCACGTGAAACAGCTACTATTCATTTTCTTTCTCTCCCCATCAGGACACTCAGGCAACTGCTATGGACTGAATGTTCATATCTCTCAAAATTCATATGTTGGATTCTGTCTCCAACATGATGGTATTTGGAAATGGGGTCTTTGGGAGGTACTTAGATCATGATGATGGGGTCCTGCACTTGTAAGAAAATATATGAGAGAGTTTGTTCTATCTCTCTCTGCTCTCTGCCTTGTGAGGATACAACAAATCACCCATCTGCAAATCAGGAAAAGGGCTGCCACCAAATACCAGATTTGCCAGCACTTTGATTTGAACTTCCATCCTCCAAAACTGTGAGAAATAAATATTTGTTGTTTAAGACAACCAGTCCATAGTATTAACAAAACAGCCTGAACTAAGACAAGCAGACTTTCTTTTGTTAAAACAGTACATCTTTTTAATTTCTTTATTTTACTTTATTGTTATGTATATTTTTAAACATACTTTTAACTTACCACTTTCTTCTTTACCCTATAGTATCTGTTTGTTGCAGTGTAGAAGACAGTGTATTTTGTTACCATTCCTATATATATTTTTAATTACTGCAAGCAAATATACTTGCTAACATTTTCTTAATTGTTAAATAACAGAATAATTGGTATTTTTAATGATTTATATTTTTCAAAAAATGATGGAATGTTATATTAGAGTTGAAGTGTTTTGATGAAAATGGAAAATTTTTGTTGATATTTAAAGTAAGCTTGGAATGTGTTATTATTTTTCACACTTAAGTAATGGGATATAGGCTCCTGCTATCCAAAAATCCACTAACACATTTTTTTGGAAGTGTTATACTCAGATAATGAAGGAGAAGGGTTTCTATACTGTTATTACTATGATGATGACTACTACTTGTAATACTGTTACTATTTCTCTGGTACTTCTCCTATTACTCCTTTTCCTTTTCTTGCTACATCTATTACTGTTAAAAATACCAGTGCCCTACTAGAAGCAGGTACAGTAGTGATCTACTCTGGAGGCAATTAGAAATTAAGAGTGACTGGTCCACAGGTGAAAATACATATTTGTTTATGTTACATACATTCACATGTGTAATTTAAGAAAAACACATTTTATTTTTATTTCCTAATTGGATGCACAACTTATTTTTAAATTATACCATTTTTCTTTTCTTTTTTCTTTTTTTTTTTTTTTTTTAAGATTTTGTTTATTTATTTGACAGCCAGAGAGGGAACACAAGCAGTGGGAGTGAGAGAGGGAGAAGCAGGATTCCTGCTGAGTAGGAAGCCAGATGCAGGGCTCGATCCTGGAACTCTGGGATCATGACCTGAGCTGAGGGCAGACATTAATGACTGAGCCACCCAGGCGCCCCTGAATTATACCATTTTTCAAGACTGTTATTGTGTAGAAAAACGTATTTGAGCAACTATAAAATTGCATGGCCTATGTTTAGCCCCAAACATATTCTCTTGTTTCCTAGGATCTTGATACACTAAAATGAAAAAATAATACAAAAAATGTATTAGTTTTTATCCCCTAAAATACCTTTCATAAGAGATACTGGGTCATAATGAAATACTTATAGTTACTGTAAATTTAAAATTTATGTCTATTTATCTACTTTTTTCTCCTTTCTTCAGTGACTTTTTTTTTTAGCTTTATTGAAATGAAATATAAGCTTGTGTGAACAAGAGAAAAAAATCATTTTTCCTGTGGTAGAAGAGTGGTACTCACATGTGGTAATTACTTTCCAGTTAGTGTTTAAGCCTTTGTCCTTGGTCTTAGGCCAAGGTGATGGAAGGGAAGCAGACTGTTGGGTCTTTAGTTGTTACACCTTATCCTTACTCCAACAATACAGAGATAACAATGGAAAAAAAGCAAAACTTATGTGGTTTGAGGTTTTAGATGTACATTAATAACCATCTCCATTCTATTATTTTGCTTTAGCAAGGAGCAGACAGCTTGACATCATTCTCTTTTCTACCATAGGAATAATTTCTAAAAGAGTATATTTTATTTAATCTATATAGACTATATGGTTGCTTTTAAATGCAGAAAAACATTAAGACTTTTTCTTCATTTACTTCTTAAAATAAATGTATACAGTATATGAATAAATATAATATACTTTACTGAGATGTGGTTTGAAAAAAAGGACAAAAGCAGTTTCAAAATAGAATGTTTTCTGGATAAAATATTCCTGAAGGCTGTGTATATTCTGTCAGAGAAATGCAGAAACATTATTCTCTGTTGAAATGTAGAGAGTTAGTAATAACCTCTAAATTATCTGCAAACTCTTAAGTGATACTAAAGCTGTTATATTTTTATCTTGAAAATGCAAGGCTCTTTGTGATGGGTTTTCCCCATCTAACCATTGCTTATCAAGAACTGTGTTTGTTTTCTAAAAGAGTGAGCATGCCTGCAAAGAATAGATTATTACTTTGCCTCATAAAAATCAATTAGGGATTTTGTCAAAAGCTTTATCAAACACACCAGAATTTATACACCCTGGAGAGTGTATACCTATCAGGCTTGTTCCTGGGGCATGATTTGCATATATATCCCATACTATCTAGACACGAAATGTAACAGAATTTGGACTATTGCCAAGTCCCCTAGGATCCATGGAGTAGGATTTATGAAGAAGAAGGCATTCTTCATACAATAGAAATGTGGACAGGCGCTCCTGAGAAGCATAGAATCTCACTCTGAGGCCAGGGACCATTAAAGGACCTCAGCTGTATCTCAGGATGAAGCAGAAAGCTTATGAGCAGCACTTAGGAGTATAAGGAATTGCACAGGTCTTTGGCCTTGCTCTACAATGAAATTGTAGAAAAAAATACTCCCTGGCTTCTGGGTATCTTATACCTTTTCTACTAATAGTTTCATGAATGTGGGCTCCTTTGGGTTGCATAGTAAATCCCTCTTCACTTGGCACTTTTCAGAACTGACTTAGACATTATCTCTTCTTGGGGATCTCCATAATTGGTCTTTGTTTTGTCAACTTTACTTTTTATAAGAATTAGTATTTCCCAAAAGACACAGAACATGAGGTCCTACAACGTGGGCCAAGAGCTCCTGAAACTCACCTCTTCCTTGGCAGCCATAGCAATGTGATCTTTCCCCATCACTCAGGGAAAGATTACCTTGGCATTCTCCGTGTCCTGTGTGGCCCTGCTTTCTTGACCTGTTCTTCTCTGGTACACAGTGCTTGATCTAGAACATGCTTATAATTATGGTCAGAAGAATTCTTTTGAGATGTTGGAATTGCTTTCTGATTTTTCCTAAATAATGGAAATTAGAGTCAGATGTCATTTGATGAATGTTTTACACTTTTCTTGATTTAGAAATCTAGCTAGAAGTTGTTGGTACAGAAGACCAAACATATATTTATATGTGTTGGTATATTTGCATATATAATTTAAGAAATGAATTAGTAAATTCTGTTTTTCTGCCCACCATCATGGTGACTCTCTAATTCTAGTTAAGAAGTTGGCTCTTATTATGTAAAGAGCCATATTTCCACTCTCTCCATGTATTTAAAAATACATTATTTATTTTTTTAAAGATTTTATTTATTTATTTGACAGAGAGGGAGATCACAAGCAGGCAGAGAGAGAGGAGGAAGCAGGCTCCCTGCTAAGCAGAGAGCCCGATGTGGGCCTCAATCCCAGGACCCTGAGATCAGGACGTGAGCCGAAGGCAGAGGCTTTAACCCACTGAGCCACCCAGGCACCCCATTATTTTAATCTGAAAGAAAACCAAAGTTGAAAGGAAAATATCTTAGTCACATTGGTTTATTTAAAATAATTTACTTGAGGGGTGACCTGGCTGGCTCAGTTGGTAAAGCACACGATTCTCAGGTCCTGAGTTCAAACCCCACGTTGGGCATAGAACCTACTTAAAACAAACAAACAAACAAGAACTGATTTATTTGACCAAATTAAAACTTTTTGGTTTATAAAATTTTTTATATGTGGCCCATTTGTCATAGATGATATAAGGGCTAAAATCATAATTTTCTTCCAATTTTATTTTGGTTTTGTAAGGTTATTTCTAATGTATTTGTAACCTAGATGTGAGAAAGGGGAGTTATAGCCAGGCATTCAGAATAAATCTGTGAACCAAACAGACATGCCCCTGCACGCACAGAGCTTTGAATCTAGTGACATATATAAAGGAATAAACAGATATATCAAGCATACATTGCTCTGTGATCAAGAGGAGTGGGATATGCCCCTTTTCTTTATTTTAGAATTAAAAAAAATGAGGTCCCAATTAGTTGAGAGATTTTTTTCTCTCTGTTTCTTTCATTAGATTATGCAAGAACTCTGAGACCATTCATTATAGTTTGAATTTAAGAAATTTCTGGTCCTTATACCATGGTAGTTCTCATTCCTCCCTCTGTTAGAGATGCTGAGAACCAGTCCATCATCTTCTCCTGGTAGTAATGATTCAGAGGAGACAGTCCTCTGTTGACCAGTCAATCCTCTGCCACTAAGGCTCTGGTAGGAGGCCATACTTAGCCACCAGGTTCTGCACGGAAGTAGGGTTCCTGCCTGTGTGTCCTCTCCTCCCATTATCTCCTTACACATCTTTCAACCTCATAGTACAGTTGTTCTAATTTTTTCTTCCTGCTGGGATGACTCCATTGCATCCCTCATTATGGACCATCAATTCCACCCCAACCCCACCCACTGCCAACAAAGGCTGCAGTGTGGATTGTCTTTAGGGAGGTTACTGACACACATGGAGAGATCTGTGAATTTCTTGTAGCATGAAGCCCTACACCCAAGAATACAAAAGGGAAAGTTATGTTTTTTACTATTGAACCTGCTCCTGTCAAGTGACAAAGCATAGGGTCCTTTCCACGTGACATTAATGGATGCAAAAGTAGTTCAACATGTTCTGGAGTTCACAGAAGTCCAAATGCAAGTATGGGCTTCGTGAACATGGCTTTCTAGAAATGGTGTCTTTATTTGAGATTTGAAAGATGAGTTGTTGTTTTAAGGTAGTGTAAGGAATGAGTAGTAGACACATTTAATGTTGTGATTTGTAGAGTGAGGTAAAAAAAATGGAAATGGATAGATTAATCGCGCTTTGATTGCCTCATAGGTAGTTATAAGACTTACAACACTGAAGTGACAAAGAGGTAAAATTTATGAAATGGGATTGCATCTTATTTACTTATTTAAGAATGCAGAAGGAAGTCACTAGGCTTGGAATTGGCAGGCTCCTTAAGGCCAAGCCAGAGTGGATGTGTAGGCTCCCACTCACCGTTGGTGATGATGGTGTGAGAGGGTGCTTTCCACCATTGTGTTTGACTTGAGTAGAGAAGTTATTGCTAAACAAGTTCTTTTCCTAGACTGTCCTTTCCCAATCCTTTGGCTAGGGAAAGTAGTCTTTTCTTGGATTGTTGTTCTATCATTTGCCAGCTTCTCCTGCACCCTGCCCAGGTTATATGAGAGGCTAAAAGAAAACCTGTAACTCAGTCATATCGTGCCCTGGATCTGACATCCCTAGCCAATCTTTCTTCTCTCCACCTTTCTGATTTTTCATGTTAGGTCCAGGATTTTTTGTTGTACCTGGTGGGAGGAAAGGGAAAAAATGTGTGTAGATCATCTTGTGTGACTCAAAATATCCTTTTTAAATTTTGCATCTGCATTCATTAAAATATATTTTGTTTATTGCCATTTCATGATCACTAGCTTACTGTCCTCAGGTCTGCAGTGGGTATTGTATGGGTGACCAGCTGAGACTTGTGTATTCCTGGGGTGTTGCCATATGTTCTTAACCTAGTTTGTGCTACCTTCCCTCCCATTGTTGTAGGAGCTGCACGCTTGGTTATGAGACTCAAAGCTACTGCAGGTTATGTGCACTTATCTTTTCTTGACATTTTCAGTGTCAATCAGTAGCTCTGGGGAAAAGTCTCATGAGTGAAATTTATTTGATTTTCTCTATCATGTAGTAATACTGGAGAGAAAAAACTTAATCTGAGCAATGGTATGAAATCACTGCTTTAAACTTTTAATGTGCATTTCTTCCAGGCAGTGTTTTCATGTATTATTCTCTAAGGTTTACTGTTATAGAGAAATGTCTTGTGTGAATAAATGAAAAAAAATCTAATATATAGATATATTGGTAAATGTTGAATGAAACCACAGTAACCATGTTTCCCTTCAGTTGTGAAGATTGTACCCATGGGTTTTATTGGTTTTAAAATTCATCTTTATGGCTGTAGAGGTTAGTTCACTTTTGTGCCTTCTTTTTCTGCAGAAGAAATAAGATCATGTGTCTCTACATTAAATTTTTGTGCTGTTCTCTGGTAAGTTTCTTTCATAATTCAACAGAGAAAGACCAGTTTATCATTTATAATGTCTCATTTTTTGTAGTTTCATCTGTTTTGAAGTGTTTCTATGTATAATTCACTGTGGGTAATGTGAAGTACTAGTTTATAAGTAGAAAAAAACTTCTTTTCTAAAGATGTCATTTAAAATAAAAAGATTCTTCTTTTTATTTTAATCAGATTGCTTTTTCACATCATCTACAGTGTCTTGAAACAAAGAACCACAAATGATGGGAAAACTGTTTATTAGCACAATGCACAAGATTAAGAAAAAAACAGTGAATGTGATTTTCCTGTCAAACTCATTTGCTCCTTTTTTGAGATTAAAAACAAAAACATACATCTTATAGAATAAAAGCCACACTTTTTATGTTTGGCTTATAAGAAAGCTTTAGTGATCCCTCTGCTTTGAAGAAAATTTTCTAAATATCATTTATGACATCATCTTGAAACAATTTAATCCAATCAGTGTTGATTTTTAACATTTAGGTATTAATCTGGGTTTATCTCTGGAGGTAAATAAGGTACTTTATGTAGTTGCATAACATTAGGAAACAAGGTTTTTACATGCATTACTTATATTACACCATTCTGAGGTCAATACATGAAGCTGAATTTGAGTTCAATGCTCATTGCCTGAAAGACATGGTTCTCAGGGAGGAGGTGGAGTTAATTATTTTCCCTCCAGGGACATTTGGCAGTGGATATTAAATGAATTTCCCTGGGGCATTTTCAGTTGTCACCACAAGGAGTGCTGTAGGCATCTAGAGGGTTAAGACCGGGTATGTTGCTAACATACTCTCATATACACAGGACACATCCCACAACAAAGAATTATCTGATGCAAAATGTCAGTTGTGCAGCTGTTGAGAAACCATGACCCCAAAGGAATAATTCCAGGGTCTGGCAATTGATGGATTGTTGGAACCTGAAAGAATAAATAAGATCCATGCCAAGAACTAAATTTTCTGTGTTAATAAATGCATAAAATAATATATGTCACTTTACAGAGGTTTTTAAACATTGTGGCAGCAATTACTTCTTCCCAGTGTACTTTCCAATTGTTTACTTTGTTTCTCTGTGCTTATGAGCAAATACACTTTGTAAAAACAAAACAAAACAAAACAAAACAGAAAGCTCTCCTGCTTCACTCTTGATGAAATAGACAGAAATGAAGATAATCTTCCATTTGTGGCTTTGCGAATCATTATGTATCCCTAATGTCGATTAGGGCGGCAGATAAATTGGAGGTAAGATTTAGGTCACACTCGTTTTGATCTGTATTGTGATGGATGAAAACTTTACCTTTTTCACTCAGGCATGGGTGTCTGTCATTTCCCCCCCAGGACCCTATGTCCCTCTGGAAACCCCCATGGTGTGTGTCACCTGAATTCACACGGACAGTTTGTCCTGTCACCACACTGTCCCTCCTGCTGGGGTAGGACAGCCCAACAGAAGCCTGACGGCTCCACACCTCCCTGCCTCTACCAAAGGGGAGGATTCTCACCAGTTTCCCCAAAGATTCTTTCCATCTTTGTGTTCCTGTGATTATTTCTCACAAAGGAAGAATCGGTGCAGTTCTTGCCTTTGGATAGTTGCTCAAAGGAGGCTTCCCAGAATGGGGTTGTGTTTTTGCCTCTTAACATTCCAGCTACAGAGAAGTGCTTTTTTATGTCACACAGACATCCCCTCCCTGACCCTACCCTGGGGAAAATGGGTGTCACCAGAGTATCCTGAGGCTGGATCCAAACTTAGGGCCAAGGAAGGACCAAGCAATCACTCTCCTCCGACTCTTAGCCTCTGTTGTGAGTCTGGTTTTCCTGGTGACACTTCTTTCTCTTGGATGAGTTCTGTGTGAGGGGCTCTGGCATCTTGCCCTGTAAGAACTTGCCGACTGTGGCTCCACCTTGCTATCCTAGACACTCTTCTATGTATGTTTAAATCTAAATGTGAGAAAAGTCCATTGTTCCCACCCCACAGAAGGCTCCTAAGCAGAGGCAAAATGTTCCTTCAGGTTGCATTCTGACAAGTTTGATCAATCTTATTCTAACCCAGTCAAGACCCCAATATAACTTTAATCCACAGAATAAATAAAAATGAAAAAAAATTTACTACAACAACACAAATATATTTTTACTTGACTGTAAATTGGCAAAAACAGGGCAAGGCTTACCAGAGTGAGAAGTGAATATGGTAGTTAATTGTAAGTGTCAATCGAACTGGAGTAGGGGACGCCCAGATATCTGGTCAAACATTTCTGGCTGTGTCTCTAAGAGTGTTTCCTGATGAGATTAGCACTGCAGTTGGTGGATTTGGGTATTGTTCTTCCTCAATGGAAGTGGGAATCATACAGTCTGTTGAGGATCTGAATAGAACAAAGAGGTAGAGGATAGGTGAAGTCTCTTCTTCTCTGCCTGATGACAGGAACTGCAACATCTCACTTCCTCCTGCCCTCAGACTGAGATTTACCTTGTTGGCTTCCATGGTTCTCAGGCCTTCTGACTAAATCATACAAACTTCCCTGGGTCTCTTGTTTGCAAATGTTAGACTGTGGGACTTCTCAGCCTCCATAATCACATGAGCCAATTTTTCATAATGTATTTCCTTTTATATCCTGTTGGTTCTGTTTCTCTGAGGAACACTGACTAATCCGGTGAGGGAGAGTTGAGAGGCCTTGAGTAGTCAGCCAATATGGTTTTAGGACTTAAAACAGTTTCATAGCTCGAAGATTGACACAGCAGGTTCAATGATATTGGTAAAATTAGATACTGTTTTTAGGTCTACCTCTTAAGTTAGCTAATATCAATTTGTCTATGCCTTTATTCTTTGTATGAATGAATACTTCACTTAAAAACAATGGGCCTGGAAAGATATAATTGACAGGTTCTTGAGAGAAATTCCATTTCTTAGACCTCAGGAAACCCAGAGCTTGCAGAAACTGAATCAGTGAACAGAAAGAGATTCCTTGGGGTTTATGATAAAGAAGATGCAAAAACGACTTTGAGCAATCCTTGATGTATTCTGGCCAGGTCTTGTAGATAGCCATTATTACAAGCTCTCAAATGATTATTGTTATACAGCTGCAATGCGGCATGAATGTGTGACATTTCATAATCAGCAAGAAGGCTCAGGAGAATGTGGCCCTTGAGGGTGAGTAAGAAATCAAATCTGGATGTGGTTTAATTGACAGGGTTGGGGATTGAAAAGGCTTACCTACTGGTGGTAGGCTGAAGAACAGCCCCATGAAGATTCCCACATTCTAATTCCTAGAAGCTGTGAGCAGTACCTTAGATGGCAAAAGGGGCTCTGCAGACATGATAACGTTAAGGGTCTTGAGATGAGGAGATCATCTCAAGTGATGAGTTCATCTTTTGTGAAGTGTCCCAGCAGGCCCAAGGCAATCACAAGACCTTTGCAAAGAGGAATCGGGAGATCAGAGTCAGTGTTGGGAGATACTATGGAGGAAGATAGATGTGGAGGTGATGTGGGAAAGGGGCCATGAGCCCGGGAATACAGGTGTACCTGTAGATGGTAGAAAAGGCAAGGAAAGGAATTCTGTTCTAGAACCTCCAGAAGGAATAAACCTTGCCTACACCTTTACTTTAACCTAGTGAGACTGATTTTGGACTTCTAAGCTCTATATCTGTAAAAAAAAAAATTTAGATTGTTTTAAGATAAGCCTATGATATTTTATTGCACCAGCAATAGGAAGGTATTAGAGACTCACAGTTGAATCTCCCACAAACTTCATAGCCTCAACCTCTGGAGACCAAATCTTCCTGCCTCCCACCAAACTTATCTGTTATGATCAACTGGGCAACAGGAAAACAATGGGTAGTCACTGAACTCTTGACTTTCATCTGTGCCATGAAGTTGCTCTTTGGAATAGGTACTATTTGAATGTTTCATAGCAAGTTTTACATTCTCCTATATAGGATTATGCATCTTGAGATTATTTCACCAAGATTTATGGTAGCCGTTTATATATAGACACCTTTCTTTCCTCTTGACTCTTGAGAAACATTTTTGGGACCAAATACTCATGATTTTAAATTTCATATTTGCCATTGGTCTTAGATGGCTGACTTAACATCACTGACCCGCAATTTTCTGATGCATAAAATAACTGTCCTCATAGCTTTCTCTCCTAGTGGGGCTTTAGGGATTGAATGAGGGCTCAGTATGGGCTCCAGAGGCAAGCTGCCTGTTTTCAGATTCTATCTCTTCTCTTCATTCATATCTCAAAAGGTGGTTGCAAAGATTTTTGCCAACTGATGCACTCAGATGGCCTGAAATGTTGCTGGTAGTCAGTAAATATTATCCATTATCATTTCTAAGGCTACACTAAGAGCATTTTTTTTCTCAAGAGTTGAAAGAGAAACCAAAGAATCTTAAAAGTGATCCTGTTGATATGTACCACATCTTCTTCATCCATTCATCTGTTGAAGGGCACCTTGGCTCTTTCCACAGTTTGGCAATTGTGGCCATTCCTGCAATGAGCATTGGAGTACATATGGCCCTCCTTTTCACAACCTCTCCACACTGCTTTCCAAAGTGGCTGCACCAACTTGCATTCCCACCAACAGTGTAAGAGGGTTCCCCTTTCTCCACAACCTCTCCAACACTTGTTGTTTCCTAACTTGTTAATTTTGGCCATTCTGACTGGTGTAAGGTGGTATCTCAGTGTGGTTTTGATTAGAATTTCCCTGTTAGCTAGAGATGATGAACATTTTTTCATGTGTCTGTTAGCAATTTGTATGTCTTCTATGGAGAAGTACCTCTTCATGTCTCCTGCCCAATTTTGATGTGTTCATCTTCTTTTTGGGTGTTGACTTTGAGTAGTTCTTTATATATCTTGGATATCAGCCCTTTGTCTGTAGTGTCATTTGCAAATATCCTCTCCCATTCCTTGGGTTGCCTCTTTGTTTTGTTGACTGTTTCCTTTGCTGTACAGAAGCTTTTTATTTTGATGAAGTACCAAAAGTTCATTTTCGTTTTTGTTTCCTTTGCCTTTGGAGACGTGTCTTGAAAGAAGTTGCTGTGGTCGATGTCTAAGAGGTTACTGCCTATGTTCTCCTCCAGAAGTTTGATAGATTCCTGCCTCACGTTGAGGTCTTTCATCCATTTCGAGTTTGTCTTTGTGTGTGGTATAAGAGAATGGTCTAGTTTCATTCTTCTATATGTAGCTGTCCAATTTTCCCAGTACCATGTATTGAAGAGACTGTCTTTTTTTCACTGGATATTTTTTCCTGCTTTGTCAAAGATGATTTGGCCATAGATTTGTGGGTCCATATCTGGACTCTACTCTGTTCCATTGGTCTATGTGTCTGTTTTTGTGCCAGTACCATGCTGTCTTGGTGATCACAGCTTTGTAATAATTTAAGGCTTAAATCAGGTAACATGATGAGATTATGCTGAGTGAAATAAGCCAAGTAGAGAAAGTCAAGTATCACATGGTTTCACTTACTTGTGGTGCATAAAGGGTAATATAGAGGATAGTAGGAGAAGGAAAGGAAATGGGAAGTAGGGTAATTTGGAGAGGGAAATGAAACATGAGAGACTTTGGACTCAGAAACAAATTGAGGGTCTTGGAGGGGAGGGGTTGGGGGATGGGAGAGCCTTGTGGAACACCTACTGCATGGAGCACTGGGTGTGGGGCATAAACAATGAATCTTGGAACACTGAAAAATAAAATAATAATAATAATTTTAAAAATACCTGCAAAAGTAATCCTGTTGAGAAATCTTGAAATATCAAGTCGAAGGCTTTTGTACACATGAAGTAGACATCTCAAGGACAAGAACTGATAATTCTGTAGATAAGATTATGTAACAGTTTTTATACAGTCAGAAGGATGGGAATGTGTTGAGATGTAGAATTCTATATTTTTACTAGTTTTTCCAGTTTGCTTATTATAGTGTGTGTTTCCTTATGAATGTTCTTTATTCATCAAATAATTCTATGATATTTTAATGCAATGGTTTTATCTCCTTTACTTTCACTTCTGGGTTTACATTGTTTTTCTTTAAACTTCTTTCAATGCTGTAACATTATTGACTGCTGATCTTTATAGTTGAGTAATGTGTCTTTCCTGACACCCTAGGTAAAGTTTGGCCCCCATTTCTATGTTCTCATGGAAGGATGGTACCATTTATCACAGCTAGGAGTTTGCATTTACTTCTGTGATTGTGGAATATTAGATTCCTCTCTGAACTGGAAGCTATCATTGCAGTGACTGTATATTTTTAGTATGGAGTCCCAGCATCAAGACCAGAACTGACATGTGGCAGTTGCTAAATGAATGAGAACTATATACTTCCTATTGCATTAATATTAATCTTAACTGTTAATATATGTACAATGCAGTCAAATAGTATTTTATTATAATGTTCCTTACCAATCTAAAATAGATGCTACAACATCCTGCATTTTTTTGCATCCCCCCAAATCCTTTTCCTATATGGTTTAGATTAGATTCTGCCAATAAGATACATTTTCACAAAATTCAAGAGAAATAGAAGCAGAAGGCATGATTTGGGGAAGCAGGATCTCTGCTGTTCTAGGCAGCTAACAAAGTCATGGGAGCCTAACCTGACGTTTTCTTCTGAGCCTTGCAGTGGTTTTATAAGGATCCTATTCCTGTATGTAAGTCCTTTTTTTTTTTTTTTTTTTTTTTTTTTTTTTTTTTTTTTATAGGACCATGTGCAATGGCTTGTTTTCCTGATGTAATCTTAACTAACACAGTTAGTTTAGGGACTCTCTATTTCACTAAGAAAGACATTGCATATACACTATTTTATAAGAAATAGAAAAGCTTAAAATTCAGATTGTTGTCTTGTCTCGTGTTTTCAGAATCCCACACAGTGTTGTCTAAACTCTACAAGCAGTTTAGTTTAAGGATTGCTATTCCATTTTTTACTTTTAGATATTGCATTATTTTGAATATTACTTCAGTTATTTTACTTTTCCTTTTTTTAATTTTGATATTATACTTTATGAGTTTATTAAAATGTAACTATCAAGACCCAGCTTAGAAATTTAAAATAGCTTTCTTAGCAAAATGTGATATTTCTTAGATTTTTTTTTCCTCCATGATAACATTTGGTGTTTTTCACTCATTCTCAGATTTAGATCCATTCAGACAACTTGATACTTTAAAAATAAAAGACCTATGAGAAAAAGTGATTTTGTCTTAGAATATTGAGAGTTTTGTCACCATCCTTGTTTTTGGTTTCAATAGTAGAAATTTACTAGTCATTTAAGATCCGAATCTGTAGTTTGTCCCTAAAGTCATTTTGCAAGGATTCACTTACAAGTTGTCTAATACGAGCAATTTTAGTTTTTGTTTTAAATCTGTTTGTAATTTGCCATTGCTATTCTTGTTTGTATAGCACAGAATGCAGATAATGTTTCAGAGAGCTCCAGTCATTTATTTTGAAAGATGATTGATTTAGAGAGAGCAGAAAAGGAGTGTTTTGCACCTCTGCGAATATAATGAATGCAGATCTAACAGAAGGTGCTGCATACCATGAAGCTTTATTTTCACTTCCTTCTGAGTCTCAGGCGTATGCTTTGTAACATAATTGTGTGCTTACTGTTTTCACAAGCTGCCTCCTCAGATGGAGATATTGGGAGATTACCATGTTCAGTTGTGATCCTTATTAGCCTTTTGAAGAAAGAATGCATTTACTTACTGTTATTATCCAAAAAAATTCAAAATCAAACATTAAAAATCATATTTGTCAACTGCCATTGATGATCTGATAGAAAATGTAAGTCAAGTATGAAGTCAAAGCTGAGGACCCAATAGACCTCAGGACAGCTAAGCAGACAGAGCTAAATAGGGGTTTATGGAAGTTTGGTAGCTATTGAAGGGACACTTCATGAAAAGTGTATTACAAATAAA
The DNA here is from genome assembly GCA_004023965.1 of Spilogale gracilis. NCBI lineage: Eukaryota > Metazoa > Chordata > Mammalia > Carnivora > Mephitidae > Spilogale > Spilogale gracilis. Next base: position 170,559 of record PITA01000015.1, read on the forward strand.
TTAATGTCTAAAATTATAATTAGGAGAATATGAAAAAGTCTAGAAATAAGCAATTATAATGGGGTTTGTGGGAAGTCTCATTGAGCAAGTCTGTATTATAGCTACATTACAAAAATAAATAAGAAAATGAATATCCTAGTATTCAGAAATAAAAAGACATGTTCTACTGATACACACATTGACATGGATGAAACTCAAAAGAATATACAGCACAAAATAGCCAGACATGAGATATCCCATCCCACATGACTCTATTTTTATGAAGTTCCAGAAGAAGCAAGACCGATCTACTGTCTTAAAAGTCATTGGCTGCTTCTGGGATGGGGATTGACTGGGAAGGGGCCCAACAATCCTTCTTTTTCCTTGATAAATGTGTAGGTTTGCATGGGTGGTTGTCTTTGTAAAAACAAACAAAACTGTACATCTAAAATATGTCCATTTTCATATTTATAAATTATGCTTATAATAAAAAATAAGTGGGATTTCCACATTTAACAATATATTTTACTGATTTCAGTGTCAGAACATACAGATCTGTAATTCTTTTGAATGGCTAACACCATATTCATTTGTATGGATAACTTATATGTCCATCCACCCAGGCATAGGTATTTGCATTGTTTTCATTCTTTCTTTTTTTTTTCTTCTTTCTCTTTCTTTTCTAAAACTGTGAAATAATACTGCAATGCTCATACTTTAAAATTTTGAAAATTTTTATTTTCACATTTTGGAGGTCATTCTTTGTGATAGAATATGTTTTACTCTGCTGTTCCAGTTTAAATGTCTACAGCTCTGTAGGAAATTGATCATTGTTCTACCCAATAGACTCACCAACTCTAAATATATCAGTTGTTTATTATGAAAGATCTACTGACTGAGACCTGGAATCTACTAATTGAAGGGGAAAATGAGTTCCTAGGAGTGATAACTCAGCAACATTTGGCAGTTTAGTAATGAATTCCCCAGGCCTTCCACAAATGATTCTATACTATTTACTTAGATGACAGTACACTAGAAGGGAATATAAGGAGCTCTCTGATACAGGGTTCAAGTTGATACTTGAGGACCCAAAGCTTTATTGAGACCTTATGGTTAAAGTAGGGCATACTGGTGGTAGGAAATAAATGGAGTTGTAGTCTGGGTCCAAATCACAGTGGTAATTTCCCAGGTGCTTGAGTAACTATTCAAAATAGGCATAACAGGGAGTTGGATTTATAGTTATTATAGTGGGAAAAGTCAGGTGGAAGGCTCAAACTCCTTGCCCCAACGTACAATCAAAAATCAGTCAAAAACAGTTTCACATTCTGGAGTGAATAGCCAAAGTTAGTGTCACACTTAAAATGCAGGGACTGATCCACCACATCCTGCTAAAATACCAGCCTTGCCCTGTAAAACAAAGCAAAACAAAAAACAGATCCTTTAAGTTGACAATGAACTAAAGCAAATTTGTCCCAGTCTCAGCTGTGCTCCCAGATGTATCTTTTCTAGAGATGATCAACACAGCCACAAGTTTATAGTATTAGATCATTCATTTGGCAGGTTCCCCCCCTCCATCTTTATTAGGAAGTAGGAAAAGAAACAATTCTCTTTCACATGAGATTAATATGGACAGTACTATATATTTATGGTCAGACCTCAAGCCCATTAACTCTTCTGCCTGGTCGTAACTAGTCCAAAGAGACGTGGATCACCTATACATTCAGAAAATATCACAATGCCCTTTGTACGGATGGTATCATGTTTAGAGGACATGAACATGAACACGAAGAGGCAACTAAATTGGTGGTTTGGTTGGAAACATGCAATCTAGATAGTGGAAGATTAACCCAATGAAGATTCAGGCATCTTCAACATTCATGAAGTCCATTTGTCTGGCCCATGGAAGAACATCTCCTTGGAAGTAAAGATGAATTATTAGATCTTATACCTCCCACCACTAAGAAGGAATGCAGTGCCTTTAGATTCCTTCAGGAAGTCAGAGCTTCATATTCCAGACTTCTGTTACCACCCACTTAATGGAAGACAAAGGAGTCTCAGAGCAAGAAAGGTCTCACTGTAGTTCTAAGATTTGGTTACATGGTCTGCTGCTTCACCACATAATCCAGCTTATGGAATTAGACAACGTATAGGGCTTTAGAGGTATCTGTGGTGGAAAAATATTGCTGTGTGAAATTTGGGTTAATTCCTTCAAAGGACACCCATAATCTAGAACCTCTGGATTCTAAAGTAAGGCAATACCATCTGACATGCTACTCAGGCCCATTAGAAATGAGCAACTGCCTATGGGTCATGTGGTCAGAGCCTTTCATCATGGATTTATCAAATCCACAATATCCTAAAGTCTGAGGGGTTCAGCTACCACCAGCTGTAAGATGGAAGTGTTACATGAGGCATTAGGTAGGAGCAAGCTCTTCCCAGTGGAGAATACATACTGCTTTGATTGGAGCCTTGAGAACGCCATATGAAGGAACTATCTTCCACAAGGCTGAAATGGAGACATTGTGGGTCTCAGTCAGATGTGGTAACAGATATCCGATGAAGCCAGTTCAGCACAGGGGAAGTGGAAGGGGTTCCAGCTGGTTCTACAGATTTAGAGTTCAAGGCTCTTCCTCAAAATTTAGTTCTGGCTCCATTCTTAAGTGGATGCATGCTTTGGTCAGCTATTTGATATCCCTTAATGAAATCCCTCTGTTCTTAAATTAACTAGAGTGGATTAAGTTGTCTGTAACCAATATAGCATGAAAATATTAGATTCAGCATTTTTCTTTCTAGCTTTGCTGAATGATCTTTACTTATTTGTTCATTTACGTATTCAACAAACTAAATCTTTATTGAATGCTTTTATTGTTAGAAGCTAGAGATAGCACTTTTAAGGCCCTTTATGGATTGTACAGGTGTAGTGCAAGAAGCTTTTTTTTTTAAGATTTATTTATTTGAGAGAAAGTGTGTGCACAGGGGGAGGGGCAGAGGGAAAGAATCTTCAAGCAGACTTCCTGTTGAGTGTGGAGCCCAATGTAGGGCTCGATCTCACAATCCATGAGATCACAACCTGAGCAGAAACCAAGAATCGGATGCTTAACTGACTGAGCCACCCAGGTGCCCTGCAAGAAGGTGTTAATACATGATTACACAAGCAGTTTGTTGATTCTAACTCTATTAAATATTATGAGGACAATTACAAACTATTAGACACTGCATATCAGTGAGCCCTAATCTGGTCTGTGACCCAGGGAGGAGGCCCAAATGACTGATGTTCAAGCTGAGCCCTGAGATGAATAAGAGTATAGCCAAGTGAAGAGGTGGCGAGAAGGACATCCCAGGCAAATGAAGAGACCACTCAAGGAGGATATTGTCGGGGCACGTGGGTGGCTCAGTCGGTGAAGCGTCTGCCTTCAGCTCAGGTCGTGATCCTAGGGTCCTGGGATGGAGCCCTGAGCCCAGCAGCCAGCTCAGCAGGGAGTCTGCTTCTCCCTCTGCCTCTGCCTCTCTCCTCTGCTCTTGCTCTCTCAAATGAATTAATAAAATCATTTAAAAAAGATGATACTGTCGAGGACAAAGCTATTTATCATGCTTTACTCTGTTACACAATGTACAAAACGATGGACAAATACACATGAAAATAAGACACTATGCTCAAGGCAAATAATATATAGTGGGATTATTTTAATGAGTAGCTAGGCTAGAGGATTTCTATATTACTAAGGGTTTTGATGCGTATGTCAAGACATTCAAATGCAAATATTTGATGATGTGTTTAGGGATTATTATCCTCATTTTAGAAATAAATGCATTGAGTTTTACTGAGGGTGTGTGATTGAATTTCTGAAATCATAAGACGTGTATGTTTTCATAAAAAAGTATTTGTAAGTATGTCTATTTGCAGGAGATTTTGCTTTTTTCCCATATAGCACACATAAAATTTATATGTACATATCTGCATAAAACATAAGGAAAAGTTTAAAGCACCTATAAAAAAACAGTCTTTCTATTTTTCTCTCCCTTTTATTTTTTGGCATGAAGGAGAGGGGAACGCATAAAACATTAAATAACCATGTTATTAATGATAGACTGAAAGTAAGAAAAATTAAAAGACCTGACTGCTTTTTTTTTTAAGGTTGATGAAAGAAGTTGTGGTATTTTAGTATTCTTTTGTACTTGATTGATTGTGCAAAACACAAAGCTGAGGTAGGAAAGAGCGAAACTCAAGTAGGATAGGGTAAGAATAGAGAAAATTATAAAACCTTGCTTCAAAATTGATTGAAATAGGATTTATCTTAAATTGGAATACTAATTGCAAAGCAATGGAAAGTGACAACCTACGCTTGAAGGCAATATTTTAATAGTGTTTTAAGTGTTGCACGGAATAAATGTTTTTTTGAACTGCTAGTGTTTCATAAAAAGATGATTTCCTAATTTTTCTTATTCTTTAACATCCTTAACACTTTTAGATAGACAATATCAGTTCTTCAGATGACTTTGAGCTATTACTCTGTACTTGACATTGTAACAAACACTCATCACCCAGATTCAGGTCATCTTTGATGAAGTAAACAATATCTTCTAATCTATTTCTGTAATCAAAACAGGACGAATCACCTCAGGATCTATTTTCTAGAAATAAATTCAACTTAGGTTTCGTGGTAGAAGGAGATAACAATTCCAAGCAGATGTATTTACTAAAGGAATGAGCTCTTTCTCTATGCAGCCTACCATTGACGTGGGCTGTAGTAGACACTGAATTATAACCCCTCAGTGTTTAGGATTGTATTCACAATTTTTTCTGTAATGTATGCTATCAACTTTAAACTTTATACACACTTTCCTGTCTGTCATACCAGGTGGAACATCTTCTTTTTACTGGATACATTTAGAAAACTTAAAGGAAAGCAGATTATTTCATAGTGGAATATTGTTTAGTGTTTTTTGTTTGTTTTCATTTCTTTCTATTTTTTTGGTTTTGTTTTTATGAAAGAATTTCAAGTTAAATGAGGAAGTGCTATAAAAACTTGGAATGAATTTGTCCCACTTCATCATTCACCCTCCAGAAAAGAACCCAGAACTATTCCTATATATACTATTTTGTTTTGTGATATTGTATGCCATTCATTCTTTCTGAACATCTTTTTTTGCATTTTAAAATCAGACTTATCGTACATGCCGTTACTTCATAGGAATTTCAAAAGAATTACATGCAATATGTGAATGTGTTTTGTAAGGAATGCTGTCTTCCCTTTTGGCTCATTCTCATCCCTCAGTTTAAATTCCATCTCCCATCCCCTCTGTTTGCCCTGTGGCACCCCTGCCATCATCATGAGAAGAGCTCCCTTTTCCAGCTAGCTGTGGCTTCTATTACAAACAAAAGGTGACCCCAAACTAAATTTGAGAGGCAGTAGGTAATAAGAGATTACTTATGTGTGTATCTATTATATGTGAATTTAGTAATATGAAGGTTTAGTGCTAGAAAAATCCTAACTCTGGAGACAGAGACTTTCAATTTGCTCAAATCCGAAAATAATTCCCAGGCTCAAGTATCTGAACTTGCAGAAGGAACACTTAATTTGATTCATCTCAGTACCTCATTCTACCATCATTTCTTGCCTTCTCACCACTCTTCCTTTCTCTTTCTTTCTCTCTCTCTCTCACACACACAGAACTGAAATGTCCTCTACACCTAAACCAAATATTGAGATCTTATACCCCCAATACTCTTCATGCATAGAAAAACAGAAATATAAGTGTTATATTAACATGGCAGCCTTTTCCCTCCACAGACAGATGTCAAGGTAGTAGTAAGAGTTCAGTGAGGAAGGCAGGAAATAGTTGCCTTTCCTCGATGCCACACACACACTTCTTGTGGGCCCGTTCACTCCGCAGCATTAATGGAGAACAGGAGAGGCAGGCCAGCGATAGTAGCACTTGGCAACAGCCCAGATATGTAGCTTGAACAGAGAAATTGTTTAAAATGTCATAAGTTTTTAAAGAGGAAGTAAATATAGGGATTATCACCAGAGGTAATATAAAGAATGAAGACTTCAAGGTAATTTGGCTAAATGTACCAAGAGGATTGGACCCTGCATAAATACCAGACCAATTATAGGCCCTCCCTCGGGGAAATGGTGAGGAAAACTGAAATAAGCAAGCATGCCAAGCACACGTGCTCCTTCTGAAACCCAGATGAGAGGAGCTGTGGGGATCTGGCCATTGTGGTCCCCACATGAAAACAGTAGCTGACCTATACCACCTTTCCTTTTTTTTTAAATTTTTTAAAAATATTTTATTTATTTATTTCACAGAACGAAACACCTCTGAAGAGGGAACACAAGCAAGGAGAGCAAGAGAGGGAGAAGCAGGTTTCCTGCTGAGCAGGGAGTCTGATGCAGGGCCCGAACCCAGAACTCTGGGATCATGACCTGAGCTGAAGGCAGATGCTTAAGGACTGAGCCACCCAGGCGCCTCTACACCACCTTTCCTGAGTCACGATGAAGTTGACCACCAGAAGACCCCTAGAGCTTCTACCATTTGAAACGTTGCTGGCCCATAATATAAATGGGTTCATTTAAGTAACACAACAAAAGAACAAAGATATCAAAAGACTGTATATTCAGAACACATAATTTGTAGTGATTTTCTATATTATTCTAATATGTGTTATTATTTTTATTATTTGGTAATAAAATTAATAACATTATCAACTAGATAAAATTGCATATCCTTTGAGTTATTTTATTATTTTCCTGTTGATGGATGCCGAAGTACAGACATGTCACTTGTTTTAAAATTTGACATTGCTTGTGTTAAGTTTGCTCAACTTTCTTACAGTCTTACAAATTTTTCATGCAATTCTATTGATTTTTTTCTTATGTAGATGAGTAGTGAGATTATTTAAATTTTTCATTTGAGTATTTTTTTTTTCCCAGACCTTACCACGTTAGAAAAAATCTCCAGGTCTAGCTTAAAAAGCTACAGCATTTAAGCCGGTATTTTGATTTATATTCAGATTAAAGAGAATATATATAAAGTTTAAAAAAATTATGAGCAAGGTTTGGGGCACCTGTGTGGCTCAGTCAGTTAAGCATCTGCCTTCAGCTCAGGTTGTGATCCAGGGTCCTGGGATTGAGTCCCGCATCGGATCCCCTGCTCAGCAGGAAGCTTGCTTCTCCCTCTCCTGTTCCCCTGCTTATGCCTCTCTCTCTCTGTCAAATAAATAAATAAAATCTTTAAAAGAAATTATGAACAAAGCTTACCAACTTTAGGAAGTGCTCCTATTCCTAATTTTCTGCATTTTAATACAAATTAGGCAGCATAAATTTAACATTTCCATATTCTTATAAACTTTTCCCTTTAGTGTGCTAATGTGGTCATTTCATTTACAGATTCTTCTAGTTGAACTATTCTTTCAGTACTTTGAGAAATCCTACTTGTTCATGATGAATTACATATTTTTAATGCACTGCTGGCTCCACTTATAATATAAAACGAAATTATTATAAGCTTGAGATACTTTAATTCACCTTAATTAAATTGTATTTCAACTATTGGTCTCCAAATGACTGAGAAAAGTTGCTAATACAGGCACCTTTAACAATGTTAAACCCTTGGTTGGCTTTTATGTTTGGTTTGAAAATGTAGATTATTATGCAATAGATACCATAAAATATAAGTTAAGTCGATATTTATTCTTAGTCTTAGGGACAGAAAAATGAGTTTGTTTTTTTTAAAGATTTTATTTGTTTATTTGACAGAAAAACACAGCGAGAGAGGGAACACAAGCAGGGGGAGTGAGAGAGGGAGAAGCAGGCTTCCCGCCAAGCAGGGAGCCCAATGCGGGGCTCTATGCAGGGACTCCAGGACCATGACCTGAGCCGAAGGCAGTCGCTTAACCAACTGAGCCACCCAGGCGTCCCGAAAAATGAATTTTTATCTTTGGTGTACTTTATATCTTTGGTGTACTTTGGTGAACACTACTTCAATATTTAGAGGCAAAATACATACCATCCAAAACGCTCAGTCGATACCATTGTGGTTATTAAATTAGTAAAGGAAATGTTTGCTGAACATAATTTTGGGTTTGTTTACATAAATATTTAAAAGGTAGTGTAAGTTCACAGAATGAATTATGTAAATATATAATATATAAATACGTAAATATATAAATCCCGAAGAATATATATGTAATATACTACCTTATATGATACATAATACATATTAATAATCTCATGTAACATATAAATATACTTTTATATAAGTAATATATGATATCAATGTATTATTTAAGGTTATTAAGATAGAAAGATTCCATTCCACTGGAAATTAATGTGTTTAAAATATGTAAATATATAGTAATATAATTTTAATAAATTTTAATAAATACAATTTAATAAATGATAAATGTAATTACTAAATGATTTTCAGTAGAGTAGAATCTCCTCTGTTTTCATGTAGTTTCACCAAATATTTATTTTTTATATCCTGTCTTATTACTTTATTATAAATGTTCTTTTCTGACAACTAATATATCTTTTATCACTTTTGAAATAATTATTATGATTATTTAAAATTCTTATTGTACTATTCCAATAAATCAGATTCACCTTTTGCTTTTTATTAGCTTATTACATCTATTTGTGACTCCCTTGATTTCCTTCCTTCTTTCTTTCCTTTACCTTTCTTTCCCTTCTTCCTTTCTTCCCTCCTTTCTCTCTCTCTTTTTTCTTAAAGATTTTGTTTATTTATTTGACAGAGAGAAACACAGCTAGAGAGGGAACACAAGTAGGGGGAGTGAGAGAGGGAGAAGTGGGCCTCCCGCTGAGCAGGGAGCCTGATGCAGGGCCAGATTCCTTGACTCCAGGATCATGACCTGAGCTGACCATTAACCAACTGAGCCAGCCAGGCGCCCCTCTCTCTTTCTCTCTTTCTTTCCTTTCTTTCACTGTTACTCCTTAGATCCCACTTGTTTCCTTGAGGTTATTTGATGTCATAGGTGGTCTTGGTGCCTTGTTGAGAGATGAGAGAATGAATTAGCACCAGCAGGATTCGATGCCTGATTTATATACTGTCTGGTCAGTTTAAGGTAATGCAGAAATGTTTTTCAGAATGGAATACTACCAGTGCTATCCTTTGATCTAGATAAAGAAAATGTGCAGAGCCTCCACCAGGTGATTTTTCCAGTGTGGAATCTTCCTTTTACCAGCACAGCACTGCTCTTTGAGGTCGATTCTTCCCGGACTAGAAGCCCTGGTCTAGTTGTGAAAAGGGCTTGTGCAGGAAGGACTGCTTTTGGTCTGGCTGCTGTGCCAGTTCCATCCATGTGTGGATGACACCCCCACCTTATCCTTCTGAGTCTGACTCGTGCTGCCCTTCTTCTGCTTTGCAGTCATGACTGTGCAGGAAGTGGTTTTGCCAGGGTAAGGCAAGGAACAAAAAGTGTACACATCAAAGTCTATAGTGCAACCTATCTCAGTGGGATTTTTTTTTCCACTCGGGATGTTATTTGCATTCATCTTCCAAACACCAAATACTAGTGTCTTCTGTGTCCCCAGGATTGATTGGTTGATTGATTTCTTCTTTCTTTTTTTTTAAGATTTTATTTATTTATTTGACAGAGAGAAACACAGCCAGAGACGGAACACAAGCAGGGGGAGTGAGAGAGGGAGAAGCAGGCTTCCCACCGAGCAGGGAGCCCGTTGCGGGGCTTGATCCTGGGACTCCGGGATCATGACCTGAGCCGAAGGCAGTCCCTTAACCAACCAAGCCACCCAGGCACCCCGTCCCTGGATTTCTTTAGGGCATTTTCTAGACTATGACACATCAAAATTGCATTGTAAGAGCCAGTCACCCATTATAGTTCACCATCTTCTCAGTTTTGCACACATGCCGAATGGTTTACAATGGTAAAGTCTTCCTGGGGGGAATATGCTTGAAGGTCTTAAGGGGTTAAAAATTGTTGAATAATTTATTTTTCTACTGAATATAGCCATCAATCAAAAGATGATTACTTAAGAAGGAGAGGTAAAGAAACCTAGCTTAGATGATGTAACAAATGAACCCTAGAGCTTCTCTTTGAAAACGTAACTATATTCCATTCTTTTCTAAATATAATAGATGCAAGTTATAATAATTCATGTGTATAAAATCTAATAATATAAAAATAAAAACCATGATTTAACGGAGGAAGAAAGAAAACTTTAGAACAAGTTATGGGAGAGAAAAAATTTTGTATTCACCTCTGAGCATCTGGGATCCTAGGAAAAATAAACAAACAAAATAAAACAAGAATTATAAAATATCTATGAAGCTCTGTCACAATTGTAAAATAAATGTCATTCTAGTTACTATAGGCCAATTTAACCCCAGGCCTCCCTCAAATTTGGTCTTGTGTATATATACACACACACACACATATATATAAAGTAAATATAGATTATCTGTAATATTGTACACATATATAAAATAGATGCATACTATTATATTTTAATTTTATAAATGACAATGGACAAAAATATAGAATAATGTTAATAAAAAATGCAAAATATGGAGACAGAGCAAAGCTTTTATGAATGCTCTTAATAAGTCTCGTAAAAGTAAGTTTTTAATGTCTAAAGGAAATTCCATAGCATAAGCATTTGTTGAGCAAGTAGTGGAAAATGAAGTGAGCAGTGCACTTCATGAGTAACTTATGATGGAAAGAGCACTATTTTATGAATGACATTGATCTAACTTGTTCCCAGGTATGGAACTTGGACAAGCTATTTTCTTTCATTGAACTTAGTTTATCTACAAAACAGAAACAATAGCACATAGCACGCAGAGTTGTAGTCTGATTAAAAGAGACAATTTATGGGGCACCTGGGTGGTTCAGTCGTTAAGCATCTGCCTTTGGCTCAGGTCATGATGCCCGTCCCAGAATGGAGCCACAAGTCCCGCTCCCTGCTCAGTGGGAAGCCTGCTTCTCCCTCTCTCACTGCTCCTGCTTGTGTTCCCTCTCTAGCTGTGTTTCTCTCTGTCATACAAATAAATAAAATCTTAGAAAAAAATAATTCATTAAGAACTAGGTGGGGGTGCCTGGGTGGTTCAGTTGGTTAAGCAACTGCCTTCGGCTCAGGTCATGATCCTGGAGACCCCGGATCGAGCCCCACATCAGGCTCCCTGCTCAGTGGGAAGCCTGCTTCTCCCTCTCAGTCCCTCTGCTTGTGTTCCCTCTCTGGCTGTGTTTCTCTCTGTCAAATAAATAAAATCTTTCAAAAAAAAAAAAAGAACTAGGTGTAACTTTTGGCATTTATCCCCTCATCTCTGTATGGGGTGAATACAAAACAATAAATTATATCTGATCTCTATCATTAGCAAGATTAAAGAGGAAGAGAGGCATACATTAAGATTATTTGGGGAGTGTGAGGGCCATCTGACTGTGGCATCTGTCACCACATCAATTGCCAGGGTTGAATTAACTGATCTGGTTGATCAATCCTGTCCTCTCAAGGTTCCATGTGTGTCCCTTCCTGAGCTGCAGGCCTGACCAAGAAGGTGACCTTCCCCAATAAAGAAGGACCCAGAACATCTCCTCTGTCAAGTGCCTGCAAGTAGTTCGCTCCCTTGTAAAACCTCCAGATAAGCTCTCAGGGTCCACCTGTAGGAGAGCGTAAGCTGGACTGCAGACACCTCCAGATGAGGCTCTGCATCTGGCAGTCTGCCTTTCTTTACCTTTGCTTTTCTTTTCTTTTCTTTTTTTTTTTTCCTTTTCCATAGGACAGATACAAAAAAAACCCCTATACAACTATTTCAGTATTTCACTGCATTTGATCATTACTGACACGTTTTGGAGGTAGATCACTTTTATTTCTTGAATTACTGTTAACTTGAATATTATATACTATATTTTTTAATAATTAAGTCCTTTTATAAAATTACTTCACCATTATTAGGCGAAATTTATCTTAAATCTCCTGGATAAATATTTTTGTTCTTAAAAATTGGAAGAGATTACGCTGAGTGAAATAAGCCAAGTAGAAAAAGTCAAGTATCACATGGTTTCACTTACTTGTGCTGCGTAAGGGGTAATATAGAGGATAGTAGGAGAAGGAAAGGAAATGGGAAGTAGGGTAATTCAGGGAGAGAAACGAAACAACAGAGACTTTGGACACAGAAACAAACTGAGGGACTTGGAGGGAGAGGGTGGGAGGATGGGAGAGCCTGGTGGTGGATACTGAGGACACCTATTGCATGGAGCACTGGGTGTTGGGCATGGGCAATGAATCTTGGAACATTGAAAAAATAAAATAAATTTAAAGTAAAAAAAAAAATTATACTAGTAAGTGCTTTTCGGATTTTCACCCAGGGTTCTGACAGTCAATACCTTTTTTTATTAGTTCCTCCTTTTACTTGCCTCACGGCACCATCTTCTCTTAAACATTGCAGCACAGAAAAATATAGAAATGATTAGTGCATTATAAAAAAATACATGCATAATTAGTAGGCTCCATTCTTATGCTTATGTTGATATTAAGCCAAAAAAAAAAAAAGCCTATGCTTTTACTTTTAAATTGTATTCACCTTGCTTCACCTGCTGAAGGTTAAGCATCTTTTTTTTTCCTCCTTTACTCCTTGTAAAATAATTGCTATCTCAAAGCTGTGACAAGTACAGTAACATCATGTTAGAGAAAATAAAAGAAAATGTATCTCAAACGAGCCTTCTATCTTTTGGCTGATATATAACAAGTACTGTTCATGAAAAAGACAGGCCTTTGCCTGGCCTCTTGCTTTCTGTCTCTGTTCATTCCCTCATAAAATTCTCACTCTACCTATGGGGGTCCTAAAACTGGGCCCAGGGAATGATACAGTTCACACCAGCAGCTCCGATGACCGCCACACCTACACACTGATTTGTGGGGTAGAAGTTCTGTCCTTCAAACCAGCCTCTGGCTTCCTTCCCGTTAGATTCAGGGTTTGAGACTTCTGGATGTAAACACTATAAATAATCTTAGCAATGACGCCGTAGGCTGACAGAGAGCACAACGTGTCTGTTAGAAGGAGTAGCAGGATGCTTGCCTGGTGAGGTAGGCCCTGCAGACAGCCACGTCATAACGAGGAGAGTGCCCCGGCGCATGGAGAAACAACATTGAGGCAGATTCTCCACTTATTTCATTTTGATTTCATGCTGCATTTCAAAATATAAATGTTCTAAATGTTAACTCCAAGATGCAAATGGCACATGCTCGCAAAAAGCCGTGAAAATGTTCCATGATAACCGTTTCATATATATACGTATATTTATATATACGTATATATATATGCATTAAAATTCAACATAAGTAACTACTACCGGCATGTCAATTTTTAATATCCCGACTTCACCAGCGTGATCTGTCCTTGAGGGTGAATTTTATAAGGTATTTATGTTTATGTGTGTTTGGGGGGGGAGGGTTTTTAAATACTCACTAAAAAGCTTGTATTTTGCATAGAGACTCACTATATGGAAAACTTAAGTCATTGGAGCAACGAATAATTTGGATGGTTTATTTCAGGCAAAACCATGAATATATTTGCTTGTGACTACGCAGATCTACTATATTCAATAGGAAAACATTGCAAAGTAAATGATCACTGGCTCTAAAAAGGAAGATAAAATGATTTTATTAAAAGTGTTTCTTTATCAGTCAAAAGAGATTTCTAAGTAAAATCTTGCTGGCAGTTTTTTTCCAGAAATATTAATAATATTAATTTTTAAATCAGTCCCTTTTTTCATTTTTTATTTATCCTCGATTCTTTACTTTTTTCATGAATCATCATTAATGCATATGTATCATACATTTTTCATCACTTTAATTAAAGTTTGATTCTATTTTTATTTTATAGGAGATGAAGTTTTTGAAAAGAGAGGAAGCTATGGGAAATAAATAATACGTGTTCTAATGTTTTGAATGTACCTTTAAAAGAGCATTTTAAGAATAATGTTAAGATCATCAATTTTAAAGTGTAATTGCTTGTTTGTTTGTTACACAAAGAGAAATTTCAGATGGTACCATTACATTTTTTTTCCACTGAAGCTGAAGAAAAAATGGTAAAATCACTCAAACTTAGCATAGGGTCCTATGATATACCACTGGGTTTTTTGGATAACATCTTCCTGGTCTTAACTTTCTGTTCCTGGAATCCTTTTATCAAAATTCTTCTTCTAAAATCAGCCACCAAGAAAAGGAAAACAAAACAAACAAATGAAGTGCAAATAGCTTATCCTATTTTGAAAGTATTACAGGGCTCGACTCATCATGAAGTAGATTTGTTAGAAATGGAGAACATTTTAGGGAGCTACCAGTGCCAAAGAAATGAGTCTTTGCAGACAGGGTGATAAAAGTCAAAAGGTTGTCCTGTCAGATACCCCCGAAGGGAGTCAACTGGTTAAATCCAAGCCCCAGATTAGCTACAAGCCAAGTAGGACAGTGTCTTCACAAAAGGAGCACCCTCTCCTTTGTCGGGATAACTTTGATAGTCTTCTGCTTTCGCTTTAACGGATTGTGTGTTTTTACGCAGTCCGCATCCTGCGCCAGGAATGAGAGTTAACACCTGTGCGAGTTCTCTCTCTCATTGTTTCCGAATTCTATGTGAGAACGCTAAGCGTCCAGCATGTTGTCATCAGAGGTATCACCTGTTGATATAAGTGAACTGGTCAGGTGTTAACATCCCATCCAGCATGTCCTTAGAGTTGCTGGGTCTGAACACATCAGCCGACCGTTGCAGTCAACCTGACACGCAGCTTCACGTGCCTGCTTCGATTTCTTCTGAACACCGTCTGAGAATCTTTAGCAGGCCCTGCACAGTCCACTCTGTGAGTGTCCTCTGACTCCCAGAGGCTACTGAAAACTCAACTTGAGGAAGCTTGTAAAAACGGATGTAAACAAGCCTGGGCAGGTTCAGTTAGCAGCAGGGGGCAATAAACAGCACCAGGGCAAAGTGGGCGTGGTCCATGACCCCTGCATAATATACATTAATTGAAATTGTATGCCGGGGACCAGCCTCAGCAGAGATGTGGGTTCCGAACCAAGGGATGTCTGGCAGACGAAAATAATGACACGGACACGGAGATTTGATGCAAGCTGACAGACCCGAGGTCAGTCAGGAGAGACCTATGAAGCAGGCTCTGGCTCTGGCTCTGGCTCTGGCTCTGGCTCTCTCTTTGCAGGCTCTAGGGCTCTCAGGCTTTTAGGCTCTTACGCTCTCAGGCATAGTCTCTACTTTTGTCTCTCTTTCTGTCTCTTTACTGTTTCTGTCTCTTTACTGTTTCTGTCTCTCTACTGTTTCTGTCTCTTTATTGTTTCTGTCTCTGCTTCTGTTTCTGTCTCTTTACTGTTTTTGTCTCTGCTTCTGCTTCTGTCTCTGCTTCTGTTTCTGTCTCTCTACTATTTCTGTCTCTCTTTACTGTTTCTGTCTCTCTTTACTGTTTCTGTATCTCTTGACTGTCAAGGGTCCCAGTTTTTTATTATTCCAAGGTGAAGAGGTTGGGGGATGCAGTTAGGTTAAAGTTTAAGAAAGTGATTTTTGATTACACAGTGTCTTTGTTAGAGAAACATAGTGCTTTGATCAGTGAAACATGTTTTTGCAGGTGCACCTATCTACAGTTCAGAGTTAATTCCCTAAGCCAAACCAAGGACATGTTGTTCAGTAAGGTTTTTTACAGTTTCTACATTTGGTGCCTAGACGATAAAGGGCAGACTAATGATATGGTATTTTTTAAGCAGGTCTTACAAACAAGAAAGAAATTGAAAGGCTTAGATGAGTTATGTACAAAGTTTTAGCTACATAATTAATACAATGACCAAAAGTTAGTTTGTTTGGCATCAGGAGAAAAATAACTTATTTTGCAAGGCTAAAAGCACTTGCTCAAGTCTGTTTTCCCATGACTGGGTACAGAACTCTTTATTATGGATCTTTAGTGCATGTGGCAATGTCCTTGTTAGTATAGTTTTACTTTTTATATTAAGCCCTTTATTTAACCATTTAAAAACCCTGACAATTTCCTCCATAAAGCTGCAGTATATCTAAGATTAAACTGTCTTTAATGCTGGTAAGTAGAAACAAAAGTGTTTACTTGAGTAAGTAAAGTAAGGAGAAATAGTGTCAAAGAATTTATGGTAGTTAAACAGACAAGGAACAATGGAAACAAATATTTTTTGGTGTCAGTGATTGCAACTTTGCAGAGCTCTTTCACTTTGAGGGAGGATCATTGCTCTCCATGCCTTGGATGAGCGCTTGCCCAGGTGCACGTCCCAGGGACACAAAGGACATATTGCCCCGGCCCACAGGGTACGTGTCTTTCCAGATTCTTGGTGGGGAAAGCCTGGAGGGACTTTCATCCACATTCATGGGTACCTCCACCAAAGTTTTCTGGTGTCTTGCAGCATGGCAGGAGGGGTGGATCATGCCATCCCCGACAATTGTACATGGTTATGAATTACACATTTGTTTAGAATAAGCACATAGTTATCTTTTTTTTTTAAGATTTTATTTATTTGACAGAGAGAAACACAGCCAGAGAGGGAACACAGCAGGGGGAGTGAGAGAGGGAGAAGCAGGCTTCCTGCCGAGCAGGGAGCCCGATGTGGGACTCGATCTTGGGTCTCCAGGATCATGACCTGCAACTGAGTCACCCAGGTGCCCCCACAGTTATCTTTTAGTGCCTGGATAGCTTAAATTACAAGTCAGACAGCACACATGTATTTATTAAGCACCTATAGTATGCAGGCATTGCTTTGCAGTAAAATGCTTGTATCATTTCCATTGTTCTCCACTCCCTTCTCTGTTTAAGTCACTGCAGAGATGCCAAAAAATGCATCTCAAACAATGTGAGGCATTGATCTTTTTGTCTTACTGGACAATTATTAGTCTAACTGACTTTGATAAAAAGAAATCGTGGGGCAGAACTGAAGTTAGAACTTCATTTTTTGCCAAAAATCTGTTTGTCTTTCTACTACTTGTATGGAGTCTTTAACCTCAAAATATATTGCGTCCATGATGACAGAAACTGTATTTCAAATACAATTATTTTCTAAAACTAAATTAAAACATAAAACTGGGTAATATTGTGAGAAAGGCAAAGCACCTCAGGCTTTCTCCTTGGATTACATTGTGCATTTCTGTCTCCCTACCTAGCAAATGTGTATGTAGCTTGCTCTGTAGTTTACAAAAAGGTTTTCACCTGTGTTGTTTGATACAATGACACCAAGAAACTGCCAAGTAAGGTATTTTTAACCTTCTGGATGGGATCACGGAAACAGTTGTTTTCATCCAAGATGAAACAGCTAGGAAGATACCCTAGACGTACCCAGCACACCACAGCTGCTTGCTTGCCTCTTTTCCTCAGCTTTGAATGATTTATTGCTTTCCTTACATATCCACTTAACTCTCCCCATTTCAAGGAACTCCCCATGCCCTTAAACCACCCTTGCTTCTTGAACTCAAGATCCAGAAGAGATCATGTCTCTTCCTGTCTCATCACCAAGAAGAATGAGTTATATTCATTGGTTTTCTTCTTCATAAGAGAATTGCTTTAAGAAGTATATTTAAATTATGAATAATGGATATATCAAGATTGGGTAAATGAGGGTGAGTGTAGGGGGATAGTAAGTTGAAAATGTTCCCTAAGATACAGACATTTTTATTTCATTTCAGGTCTATCCTATTATGATCAAAGGAGATTTAGGGGGCCAGAAGTAGGGGCATACTAAGTGGTCTTGCCACCTAATGCATGCAAAGAGATCAGTATCTGCACAACTGAGTGTATCTCTCAGTGAGACCAGAGAGATGGAGTTTTATATGGCTCAAAATAGTTTTGCTGTTAGAAATACATATTTTTAATCTAAAAGACAAAAACATTTCTTGCAGGCTCAATCCCCAAAATGTAATGTATCGAGTGAAAGGGATTTTATTAGATTATAAAGTGAAGTGCCTGAAAGTCTAAAATGTTAATCCACCTTTTCATTAGATTATAAATGAAATGTTCTTATCCACAACTGTAGTAAGCATGTGTCCAGAGACTTTCACAATGGTCCCTAGTGGTCTACAATCCATACCATCAGAAGTTAATGTATAGACGTGCAACACTCCTACACTTTATCATGGCAAGGATTAAAAAAGGTAAGCCATAAAACATGCATAATAAAGAACTTTACTCCACCACCAGAAAATTTATGTTCAAGACTAAATTAGTTTCTTATAAATTATGCACAGGCTCTTATGATACTAGCAAATATGTGGTGCAAAGTAATGTGCATTTATTCCTAGTGAAAATACAAATACTATAGCATCTTTAAAAACAATTGCATCCATTTTTATCAAAAATTGTGCAAAATAACATTACTGATTTTGTTATACAGTATTTTTATTCAAGAAGTTTACATTAGCATAGTCACTGAAACAATGTGGAAATTAAAGAAGAGGTTTTTGTTACCTTTAAATATTTATCACAGGTAAAGAATCTCTGCCTGAGACTCCTTGATACAAAACACTTGACTGAATCTTCATGATATTCTCATCCTATTAGGAAATTTGCAGTAGACTACCTTCTGGTCAAATATGCATTCTCACATACTGCTCTTAGAAAAGTAAACTGGCAGGACGCCTGGGTGGCTCAGTTGGTTAAGCGACTGCCTTTGGCTCAGGTCATGATCCCGGAGATCGAGTCCCACATCGGGCTCCCTGCTCGGCGGGAAGCCTGCTTCTCCCTCTCTCACTCTCCCTGCTTGTGTTCCCTCTCTGTCTGTGTTTCTCTCTGTCTAATAAATAAAATCTTTTTAAAAAAAAAAGTAAACTGGCATAACCTTTCTAAAACACAATTTGAGACCATTTAGTATCAGTCCATAAATTTTTATAATCCTTAGCCCAGTAATTTTATTTTTAAGGTGTAAATTTTATTTATTGTATATATACACATGTATATTTCATTCACAAACACACTTATGTGGGCAAGTGTATATGCACATACACTCATATACTCAAGGAAAACAATCATACCATTTATAAAAAAAGAAACAGGAAAACTACAATGTCCAACAGAGAACTAAATTAACAATATATATATTTTAAATTTTTATTTAAATTGCAGTTGGTTAACATTCGGTGTAGTATTTGTTTCAGGTGTGCAATATGGTGCTTCAACACTTCCATACACACCCAGTGCTCATCACAGCAAGTGATCTCCCATCACCTGTTTCACCCATTTCCCCACCATCCTACCTTCTGAGAGCTGCGAGTAAGCTTCATGTTAGGAGTACAGAAAAAAAAAAAAAAATCTCATTCTAGGAGAAAAACAAATACAAAAAACCACAACCCTCCTTGTGAAGAGTGCCATTTGCTCTAGTGGTTCAACACAATTTTGCAAAATTATTCTGTTTCTGGAAAGGGTTTTATTCATTTTTGGAGAAACAATGTGGCGATTTACCATCTCAGGAGGTTTGTTGTCTCAGATTAGCAGTAGACAATTTAGTGCTGAATTCGGCAAACCACGTGCTGCTTCAGGGGAGGAGAGAGCCCCAACATTAATTCAGTGAAGGAGCAAATGATTTGAAATGACCAAAATTTTCTTCCCTGTCTCCGGGAACAGATTTGGGCATTTTCGATAAGGGATTGCTGTCCAGACAAGGAGCAGCATTCTGTATGGAGTATGAATCTACGTCTCTGTCTCTGCCTCCCTACCACTACTCCTGATCATCAATTAAGATAATTCTGAAAGATGCATTTCCTTATGTGTTAGAATAGCATTCTCAAAAATAAACAGAAGAAAAAAATGTGTTAAAAATACGAGTTCCCAGAGCTCTCCCTTTGAAAATCTGATTTAGCAACTTAACCCCTAGACCCAGAATCTACTTTTGGATGGGATCAATGCAATTCTCACAGTAACCTTTGAAAGCATGTTGCCAGAGCATGCTTAAAACTCAGAGTCAGGTATTTATTAAATGATTCTCTGCTGATTTTAAAGACTTCTCCATGGTATTCAACTACTTTCATTTCATATTCAAAAATTGCAATCATGATATACTACATTCATTTTCTTACATTAAATGCAATTTACTTTTAAATTCAAATATGTCCTGTAGTTTGGTTTCCCTCATTTATTTGTATTTTGTGCCATCTCTGGGTTTTGTATAGTATTTCTCTCTTTTTTCTCCCCCTCTGTATTCTCTTCTTTGAAGACAAAACCCTAAAACCTGAGGAAAAAATTTAAGGAACATACATTTATATCTGTGAACCCCCTCATGATCTAGAGGATGATTTCTCCTGAGGGAAATTTCATGTGGTGCTAAATTTAAAGAAAGAGTTCATTTTTTTCCCCTCTCCTGCCCACCAGACTCTGTGCTTATCTTTCAAGGCTGAGATTTCCCTTGTTAAGGTAACTTACCTTATTGAACATTTCCTGGGTGCAGAGTTGGGGAAACATCTGGTGCCTATAGGAGGACACTGCTTGCTTAACAAGAATCCCTAATGATGGAACCCTAACCCAGGCAGGGTCACCCCAGAGCCCAAAGTTACCCTACACAGATGTTTCACTGTGTGCGCTTCCAAGCAGAGGGCTGCACCTGTGGTATTGAAAATAATCACACAAACAAGTGTTTTTTGGATGACATAATGGGCATTGTTTTAATAAAATCTGTATGAAAACACAAAGGTGCTAATGTATTAACTACTGACTCCCCCCACCAACAAATCTTAAAATATAGAGATCATACAACATTTTCTGTGACTATTTTAGAGACACACACACTTTATATTGGAAACAGTTTCTTGTGGCATCCGTGATACCAAATGGATGTTTAGAAAATTATATGTAATTATATACCTAATATGCATATTGTATCATCTTATAATAAAAAGCAGGTGTTTAACTGGTAAAGATAACCCTTCCTCCATTAGAGCTTTATGTTTTGTAGAAATTTACAAAACTTTGTGTAACATTCAATATGGGTGAGAGGTAGGAATGAGAATCAGCAGTCTAACATCGGTTGAACCCCTACTCTGTGCTATGCTGTTTTTATATCATTGACTTTAATCATTTTACATATGAAAGGTTAAAAAGTTGCCGTGTGTCACTAAATATTTAGATTATATACCAAGTCTCATTAGTGCCACTGTGGTTTGGACACTTTAGAGGACCATAGCCTGGAAATTATTTCTCACAACAGCATCATAGTATGACTCATTATTCCAAATGACTTTTTAGGTAAGGGGTAGGGTATCACTTTACTTTGCTCCTTTTTATCCTTTTTTCTCCCCTCTTCGTCTTAATGTGTTCAGGTAGGCGCTTATTTTATTATGAAGATGTAGATGGTTTTGCATAAACAAAGGTTAATCAATACCCTCTTGACACACATGGATAAATCATAGTTGGTTAGGATAGTTAATAATCATTACTGAGCCCAAGTGCCAAACTATTACCAATAAAATGACCCAGGGGTCTTCAGAGGCATAATGATGTATGATTCATACAGAGTGAATGTTGCAGGATAGACCATGAACAGTTCTGGGTGGGGGAACTTAGGATAAAATTTTAGTAATTTATTTCAAAATGAAAAGGAAAAAAGAAAAACACTTTTATTTGTTGGTCTGTATGTTCCCTGTCTCAGACATTTGGGGAAAAATAGTTTGCTCCCTTAAAATCTTACAAATTCTGCCTCTTCAAAATACACAGACTGTAGTAAGACCTCTACTTCCACACCTGTGCTCAGGTCACAGTAGCTCAGGGCAATTTAATGACTCCTTTTTGAAATTTTATATGATGTTGTCCACTGGACCAAGTCTCCTTCAAAGCAATTCTGAAACATATTGGTTTAGTATCAACGAGGTCTGGAAATTCAAGCTGTCGTCTCTATGAGCGAAGGCAAACTTTATTCATTGCATCTGCTATTTACATGAACATACTCACATGTGCACATTACTGTTGCTAGGAAACTCAAAACGAGATTCCGCCACCAGCCAGGAAAGATGCATAAATAAATGTCACCAGATCAGCCAGTTATCACACACACTGTTTTCTCTATTGCTCATCTGACTGCTGCCGGATTATACTACTTCAAAACCCAAGCCTGTTTAAATCAGCTCAGGCTGCTGAATGTGTGCAAATATCTTAAACTAAAATTAAACACAGCGCAGCTAGTCATTGTGAATTGTTCCATCTATAATTGATTTGCTGGTGTACATGCACACGTCTTTCTTACATCTAGGAAAGTATAGTCAATCTCTTTTACTCTACATACTCTGTCTACATATATTCATTGCACATTCTCTTAGTCATTCAGCCCAGAAATTATAGTTTTTTTCAAGAGGTTATATTTTCTTCATTCATTCAGCATATGTTCATATTATGATTGAACTGCTGGGTTCTCAGCAGTTTGGAAAATAATGGGAGAAGTTAGACCTGGTTTTAACATGGAAGGAATTTGCAGTCAAGTAAGCTAGGTCAGTCATATACACGAGGAAGTGCGAATGCCACACAACAGCTGAAAGTATTTTAATAGTCAGACTCTTGGCAGTCTCTTGTGGGAGATAGCAAAGAAGACGACCTGGAATGTGTGACACTTGGCTTTAGATTTCAAGTTGTGTAAAATGAGGACCTGATTGAGAAGAGGGTCGTAGGAAGAGACAACATTAGAGAGTTGGTTGTGAAATCAGAAGTTGAAAGGGGTATTGGTTACTATGTGAAGTGGATGGGCAAAGGTAAAGGAGATAAACTCGCTAGACAGCACCGATGGGCCACGCTACCAAGAGTGTCCATAAGTGACAGAATGGGAAAGGGAAAAAGGACTCCATTGGAATGAGTATCTTCTTACTGGGATAAGTTCTCTGGTCCTGTTAAATCTGTGGGGCATTGGTACTGACACTTGTGCACATTTCTTTCCAAGCGCTTCCTTATAGGTTTTTTTAATTTTTTGTTTTTTTTCCTCAAAATTTTATTTAAATTCTAATTAGTTAACATATAGTGTAATATTGGTTTCAAGAGTGGAATTTAGTGATTCATCACTTACATACAACACCAGATGCCATTTTTTAAAAAATATTTTATTTATTTATTTGACAGAGATATATAGTGAAAGAGGGAACACAAGCAGGGGAAGGGGAAAAGGGAGAAGCAGACTTCCAACCAAGCAGTGAGTCCGATGTGGGGCTCAATCTCAGGACCCTGGGATCATGACCTGAGCTGAAGGCAAATGTTTAACAACTAAGCCACCCAGGTGCCCCTAGTTATTTATTTATTTTTTTAACTTAGGTTGATAAAGTATCTGAGATAACTTCTTAAAATATGCTCAATGAATGAAATTGTGCCTAAAAAAAAGTAATAGAGGTTTTTCTTCTAGAAGTCTTTCAAAGCTTGCATAGGAAAATACCAAATATATTTAAATATCTGGGTTGCTTTTTTTTTTCTGGACAAGGTTTATTTAAAAAGTGATGTGCTTCACAGAAGGATACTAATTCTTAGCATTAAGGTTTAACTAATACTTCTATAAATCATATTTGATCTACATAGTTTTGCTTGTGACAATTAAACATCACATAGGTGAGTACCTTCCATTTGACCCTGGCATAGGTTAAGTATATTAAAAGTTGCTATTGACCTTAGTTCAGAACATTGATACTTATCAGAAATATTTGTTACTTGAGATCAATTTTTGCTGAGGTATCAGGATACACCCTAGGAGTAAACTCATGGGCTGGCACCAAAATGGTAGTCTCATAGGAGATTTCTTCTAAAGCATAAATGTATCTGTGGGGTAGAACTGGCTTCTCCTGAGATAAGAATATAAGCTTTCTGGGGCCCAGGTCACAGTTTCAGGAATCAATAATATACACTAGAAACCTTAAGAAACCCACCCTGTGCCTTAACATCCTAAGATCTGGCTAAGCCCTGAGACACTAAAGTATCTCTAGAACCTCCACAACCAGGCAGGACCCTTGGGAAGGCACACAGGCTCTGAACATCCTTGGGAGACTTTGGGCTAAAATACAGATTAAACATTTCTTTAACTGGAATATAAATGCAGAGTGCAAAATCAAAATTAGGTCAGTCCACTCCCACTTGAAAACAGGGCCAAGGGTCAATAGCATTATCTTTCATTAAGTGGACAAAATATTGGGAAGAAATTTAATTAAATATCTAGACTCAAAAATTCCAATTCTAGAAGGGGAATTAGGTTAAAAGCCAACACTACTGAGACCAGACATAGACTAAAGGGAATAGACAACTTACCATTTATGGAAAGAGTCTGTGGGATGAGCCCATTGTAAATAAAATATTTTTTTTTTTTAAGATTTTATTTATTTGACAGAGAGAAACAGCCAGAGAGGGAACACAAGCAGGGGCAGTGAGAGAGGGAGAAGCAGGCTTCTTGCTGAACAGGGAGCCCAATGTGGGACTCGATCCTGGGTCTCCAGGATCATGACCTGAGCTGAAGGCAGTCGCTTAACCAACTGAGCCACCCAGGTGCCACCATAAATAAAATATTAATAAAGAATCAAATGTATTGATAATTATCTCACCCTAATCCCTTCATAACCCCTTCTTTCATGGCCTTCTCTGTATTTCTAGACACTTTGCATCTAAGCTGGCCTCAGCTTTCTCTCTCTCTCTCTTCTTAGACCAACCTCGATCCTTTTAAGATCTTTCTCTTTGTTAAAAGGTCAACCAGTGCTAGCATGAACATGACTCAAGCCTACACAGGTAACTCTCCAAGTTAACAGGTCTATACTATAGAAAGGATTTTACTAGAGATCAAATGTATTGGATACATTGCAGGGGTAATGATGAAGAAAAGGTCTTTTCTACCCTTGGGCAATGGGAGAAAGGCAAAGATTTAAATGAAATCCTTCAAGAGTTTAAAAACACACCAATTACTCAGAAACAAACTGAGGGTCTTGGCGGGAAGGGGTAGGGGGATGGGAGAGCCTGGTGGTGGGTACTGAGGGCATGTATTACATGGAGCACTGGGTGTGGGGCATAAACAATGAATCTTGGAACACTGAAAAAATAAAATAAATTAAAAAAAAAGAAAAAAAAACCACACCAATTACACTAGCAGAGATCCATCTGGACTTAAGGCTCTTTTAATCCTTCACTACTATGTCATAATGAGAACAACATTCTCATTATATAGAGAAATGCAATAGCATAAAAAGAAGCCCCTCAAAAACAAGAGTTTATATTTTGTGGTTATACAACTGCTTTCAGGATTCATTACAAGTTAAATCTTGAAGATCTTCATATTGCCTATCTTTTGGAGACATGTCCCCCTGCCCCCCAGTAAGGAGTAATAAGTAGTACAAAGCAGCCTTCAGTTTCCATCTTTTTCTGTTGTGTCCATGAAAACCATCTGTTTGGTAGGGTAAGTTTTGAAAGTTTTGAAGAAGTTTTCTTTTGACCTGCATGCTTTTTATACTGTGCTGAGGGGTAACCAGAGATAATGAGAGTTTGGCAACAACTCATTCTCTTT
Source organism: Spilogale gracilis (assembly GCA_004023965.1). Taxonomy (NCBI): domain Eukaryota; kingdom Metazoa; phylum Chordata; class Mammalia; order Carnivora; family Mephitidae; genus Spilogale; species Spilogale gracilis. The sequence goes on from PITA01000015.1 coordinate 196,022, forward strand.
TCTTTTCTTCCCTTCTCTCTTTATCCTTTATTTCTTTTATTAAGCATTTTTTTCTTGGGGTGCCTGGGCTCAGTCGGTTAAGCATCTCCCTTCAGTTCAGGTCATGAGCCTAGGGTCCTGGGATTGAGTCCCACGTGGGGCTCCCTACTGAGTGGGAAGCCTGCTTCTCCCTTTCCTTCTGCCTGCTGCTCTGCCTGCTTGTGCACTCTCTCTGTCAAACAAGTAAAGTAAATAAATAAATATTTTAAAAATATTTTATTAATGTATCTAACACAGAGAGAAAGCATAAGCATGGGGAATAGTAAAGGGAGAGGGAGAAGCAGACTCTCTGCTGAAAACAGAGCCTGATGCAGGGCTTAATCCCAGGACCCTGGGATCATGACCTGAGTCTAAGGCAGATGCTTTATGGACTGAGCCACCCAGGTGTCCCTGAAGTTTTTTTCTTCTAAAGGTTATAAAATACAGTGATAAAAATAGGTGGGTTTTTTAAATCCCTTCTTTCCTTTCTTTTTCTCTTCTTTCTCTTCTTTCTTCTTCTTTGAATCTGTCTTATTGATAGATTTGAACCTTATCTCATCTTAGAGATGCATGACTTTGGAAAATGACAATAATAATAACTGTCAGATCAATATAGTGTGTCTTGGCCACAGTTACCATGTGCTGAATTAATATTTCCTATATATTCATTATGGTCATAGAGTGTAGACAGGACGCTAAATAAAGTATTTTCACCAAAATGAATCCTTTTCGATTGTTTTAAGATACTGGCATTATTAATATACCATTCATATGACTTTTTAAGGGTTAGCAATTAAGTATAAATTTTATACCATTTCTTCTGTTGGAGTTTACCAGGCAGAGCATGTGGCGGGGGTGGGGTGGGGGTGGGGGGGCATTTATTGCTTCTTGCTATGCTCCACACTTTCTTCTAAGAGGTTTTCAAGGCTATTGTCTGGTTAACTTGTACTTCAGCTGGTAATGCCCATATCTTGGGATTATAGAGATGAAAGAGATATTAACATTTGTTGTTACTTCTATTTTTTGGTAAATAAGATGAAGAAACCCAGAAACTTTGGGGAGCATGTTTCCAGTCTTGCGTAGACAGTAAAGTAGGTGGGCCTACAGCCCCAGCTGGCTGTCCTCTCACGATGTGCTCTTCTTATAAGCCTGGCATTACTGATGAAAATTCTTCCACTGAAGACCAATACTATATATTATATGTGTACATTGTGTCTGTGTTTTGGGGAGTTACAGAAAAATGAAGTTATTTTCTTAGTATAAACAAATTATCTAGGATAGTCACTAATAGTATCTGATGGTGACAATGTGTTCCAGGAGGCATTTGAGAGCAAAAACATGCTCTTAAAGAAAATTGCCTTTTAAAAGGTCAGTGTGATTACTTTCTCTCTGTCTCTCTCTCACACACACTCTCTCTCTGGATCTATACACCTAAAACTGAATGCACATATTTATTTCTAAATTATTTCCTTCTTCTGATTTCCCCAGTTGTTTTATTAACTCAAAGTTACAATTCAAAATTACTTTTAACTCTTTTTTTTGTCTGCGCCTCTTCCCATCAGCCAGTGTTATTTAATTCTTCATGTTTCTACCTCAGAAATTTGACTCATTCAGTCTTTTTTTTTTTTTTTTTTCTTCCTCGTTCCAGAAGCTATCTTTATAGTTCTAGCCTTCAGAGTTTTCCCATTATTTCTCTTCTGGAAGGTGCTTCCTAATGCACTGCTATGTGTGTACAAAATCAGGTTGATCTTTATGATTGAATTTAGGGTAATACACCATCTCTACAGTTCTCTATTCTCTCATAAAAGAAAGAACAAGGACTTTCTGTGCAAGATAGAAAAAATTTACAAAATGAAATAAAGTGTTCTGAATAGGGTGAATACAATCAAGTCAATATGACTAGGGATGAAGTAAAATATGACCCTGAGAAAATAGAAGGAAAAGAACAGAAAGAATGAAAAATGTGAATTGATGGCCTTGTTCCTGGGATGTCTTTCTTTTTGGAGATAAAAGAATATAACTGTCTAGTACTGGATCCTCTGAAACGTTCTTCTTTATCATACAAAAATAAAAAGGATCTTCAGGAAAGGTATGTAGCAACTCTTCATTAGCATGCTAAAGAGGGAATATGTTGTGATGCTAGAAGATCCTTGGCAGTCAATATGTATTTGCTTAGAAAAATGTAGATCTGACTTAGCCAGTGAGAAATAACTGTTGAGCGCACATGCATGCGTGTGTGTGACCTTATGATGAAGAAAAAAACCTTTATCTTATCAAGCCTGCTAACTACCATGCCCTGCCAAGGACCAACCTCAGCAGAGATGTGGGTCCCGAACCACGGATGTCTGGCAGGTGCAGTAATGACATGGACAAGGAGATCTGATGCAAGCTGACAGACCCGAGGTCAGTCAGGAGAGACCTATGAAGCAGGCTCAGGCTCTGGCTCTGGCTCTGGCTCTCTGGCTCTCTGGCTCTCTGCCTCCGCCTCTGCCTTTGCCTCTGGCTCACAAGGCAAATGGCTTTCTGGATTCTTGGAGGGGAAAGCCCGGTGGGTACCTCCACCAAAGTTTCTGGCAGCTTGCGACATGGTGGACGAGTGGATAACGCACCGACCCCGACAATGCCCTACTTATCACTGGGTGTAATTAGCATCCTTAGAAAATGTCTAGACAGGAAGTCAAATAATGGCTCCTTCTCATCTGTTTTGAATCAAAATTGAGGACTACAACAAAAAATGTAGAATCTCAAGAATTGGCTTTAAGGATGAATTGATCACAATCATCAGAACCCATTTCCTTTTCTTCTAGAATATACAGCTAGACAACATCTCATATTCTTCTTGGCAACTTGATGTTGACAACAGAATGGAACAGGATAGACTTCCATCACATCCATCCCTAAATTCAGAACTTCCCCACCCCTGCTCTTCCATGTTCTACCCTCTGTTCCTGGCTGGATACAGAGGTCCAGAACAACCTTTGAAATCAGTCAATCCCTAGAGGAGCCTTGAACTGCCTTGAATTATTTTGGAGAGTGAGGGAAAATTAAATACTTGTGTGTTTAAACCATTATTCATTTGGAGTTCTACTTGTTAAAGCAGTGAGTATTGTGTGTAATAAATAATACAAATAAAATCTAGAAGTAGCTTGAGGCATGGTAGAAGTGGTATCATATGGATGCACAAAGAAATGTTAAACATCTTTCTGGTTTATGGCTTTAAGTGATATTTTAAAAATTATTTTGGCTAATCAAAAATCATAATTCAAAAAACAGACTAAGGATTTTTTTTAAATGAAGATTTTATTTATTTATTTGATAGATAGATCACAAGTAGGCAGAGAGGCAGGCAGAGAAAGAGTAGGAAGCAGGTTCCCCGATGAAGAGAGAGCCTGATGTGGGTCTCGATCCCAGGATCCTGAGATCATGACCTGAGCTGAAAGCAGAGGCTTTAACCCACTGAGCCACCCAGGCACCCTAAGGATGTGTTTGCCTAGAGAATCACTAATATAAATAGCAGAGAGTTTGAATAAAGGTAGCATGTAGAGTGTAAAAGAAAATTTTCTGGGAAATTAAAAATTATTTTACAGTAGTTAATAAAGACAAAATAGAAGAAAACAGAAAAGACAGTGATAAATAATTCATGAAAGAAATCATGGTTCAGAGACACCTGGGTGGCTTAGTCATTAAGCAGCTGCCTTTGGCTCATGTCATGATCCCAGAGTCCTAGGACCGAGCCCTGCATCGGGCTCCTTGCTCAGGGGGAAGCCTGCTTCTCCCTTTCTCACTCCCCCTGCCTGTGTTCCCTCTCTGGCTGTATTTCTCTTTGTAAAATAAATAAAATCTTAAAAAAAAAAGAATGGTTCATAAATTTAGTACATTCCTTATGCTTTCATACACCAAAGAAGGATATTGATGTGGTTTTTATATGCAGAGGTAAATAAAACCTCACTGGGTTGTTATGGTTAAATATGGCTGTTACAGTGGTATTCGAAAATGAGGGAATTTGGCAGAAATGGATTGAGCATTGAGTCTATTTGGGAAAAATATGTTTTCCAGTGTTAAGATTTTGCCATATTGATTTTGGTTTTGGAAAGGAATCAAAAAATGTTTTAAAAGCATTGTTTTAGTAAGGATACCTAACTGGATTGCAAGGTCCACGAGGCTCAGTACTTACCATAATTAAAGTTTGTTTCTCACTCACAGGAATGCCAGTCCAGAACTTCTGGGCCTCATACTAGAAATAAGTGGAGAAGCAAGGACTTATTTTAAGATTTTCCAGAGCAGGAAGAATAGTGAGGTCATAGCAAGTTCAGTTTGGTGGTGAGTGGTTGGCAAGGGGTCAGAGACTGTAACCCACTCCTTATCTCTTTCTGAGAAATCTGGAAAGAAGGAGTGACACCAGTCAAATCTTATTATGATCATTTTAGTAGGTCTATCTTCAAATAAACTCATAAATAGTATTTACCAGTGGAAAGCTAACAGAGTCATTGTACATGAAATAATTTTATCAGAATATGGTGGATCTGTTTAGGGTATTTAAAGAAATCTGGGGCTTATGGATTTTTATGACAGGCTGGGAAATGGGGTATTGTCACATATGTCATGTAATCAATGTGATAAAATATGATATTCCTCAACAACTCAGGATCATTGAGAATTCATTGCTCAGAGCAACCCTCACAGGTAGAAGCCAAACCAGAACGCATCTTGAAGCCAGAGATAAAGGACCATCCCGGGCAGCTGTTTCAGACAGTCTGAGTGTCTCCAAGAGAATAAAGCTTTATGTCTTAGGATTGCTTGTATCCTTTGATTCATTGCTAAGATGAATGAAAACTTGGTTATGGACTAAAGTCTCTGCTTCCTGTGAGCCTGACTTGATGATTCAATACTTTGTATCATCTCAATGTTATAACACAGAACTAAGAAATCCCTAAGTTATTTCCCTCTATTATGGGGGGGGGGGCGGAGCCCTACTTCAAAAGTGGATAAAAAACTGAGATTGTTATATCTAAATTTAGTCAAGACATTGCAAGTGAGTCTTTATATTTTCTGCATGAATTTCAGTCTCTCCGTGAGGGTAAGTATATCAGTTAGGATTGCATTTGGCTGCAAGTAACATAGTTAAACTAGATCAAGGTTTTGTATTAACCACATGTGAGAAGAAATCAGAAAGCAGGCATTTGCAGATCTGCCTCAGAGTTCTCAAGGATCCAACTTCCTTATCTTTCCTATCTAAAGAACTCTGCAGGTGGCTTAACCCTCATGGCCACAAGATGGCTCTCCGTCTCAGGATTACCTTTGCCCACTTTCTTTGGAGAAAGGCAGAGAGGAAGATGTAGTGAGAAAACATGCACAGAAATTGCTAACAGACTTTCACTTATGCCTCATTGACTCCGAATTTGTCACATGACTATCCCTAGGTGAAATAGTGTCTACAAAGTTAATTAGTACTAGCTGTGCCTATTGTCACATCAATAAAATTATGGCTCACTTAGTAAGAAAGAGAGTAGATCTTGGAAAACTATCAGTGTCTCCACTGCCAAAATTTATATATATATATATATATGTATATATATATATAAAAGACCATGGAATCATAGGAAATAAAAGAATAAAGCTGGATTGTTATCACAAGTAGTTCTTGAAAGTAGTTAACCATAGATTGCAGACTACACGATTATGGATGTTTTAGAAGGGTTTTTGAATCTACAGGGCGGTGTCACAAAATCACTAATCTATCTTCCAACTGTGAGATTTGATGAGTCTATTGTGTTCCTTTCGCACATCTCTCCATGATCATTGTTTCACTCCAAAATGAGAGCAAGTTTCTTTTCAGACACAGCACACACAAACTCATTTCAATGTTCAAATACCCTTAAAGACTTATAACCAGCTATCACCGATGTACTGAATTAGAGTTTATGACACTGATGAACCTGAAGATTTTGGAAGCTCTCTTTGATTAAAATAGGTACCTAGGACTAGGAACTGTGCTTAACCGTATGTTGTAACATCTGTTTCCAACCCTGTCTCTTCTTACTTTTTCTCCACCTCTCTAATCTGTTAGTTACTCAGTATTCATCCATCTACCTCTTATTTCCCTACCTCTGAAACTTTCTTTTTTCTGTTTCTCAGTACAGAAACAATAGCTGACCAACCAGTTTTAATTACATTTTTTTTTTAATTTCAAAGTTTCTTTAATGGTTGCCACATAAAGGAATCTTTCTTACTTCTTCCAGGTACTAATATTTCCTTCTTTGAACATAAACACAGTTTTGTGTGTATATTCTTTGTCTTTTACAATACTTTGTCCCTTAAATAAAATCTTGAAATAGCAGAATTTTATCATTTTTTGCCTCTTGGATACTTTTGGAAAAGAACTCTTGTATTAGATATAACATATATTCAATAAATGTCATTTTTTTTTGAGAAAAAGAACACACACAAAAAATCAGAGAAAAAAAGAAAAACGGAAATTTAAAGACCGTATCCAAAATAAGTTATATTCAATGTTGAGCTATGCCTATTATTGTTATAAGACACAACCCATGGAGATCAATGTATGATATATAATTTGTACCAAAGTATGTTTACATTTTCTTATGAAACAAAAAAGCATATACTTAAGGGCCAAACAGTATGATTTCTTTTTTTTTTTTTTAATATTTTATTTATTGACAGAGAGAAACACAGCCAGAGAGGGAACACAAGCAGGGGGAGTGAGAAAGGGAGAAGCAGGCTTCCCGCCTAGCAGGGAGCCCGATGTGGGACTTGATCCCAGGTCTCCGGGATCATGACCTGAGCCAAAGGCAGCCACTTAACCAACTGAGCCACCCAGGCACCCCAAACAGTATGATTTCTAATGGACTTATATATATGAAAATCTCTTTGTGACCCTTGAGACAGGATCTGTCTTCCCCTTAAGTCAGTATGTATATGTGTTTGTGTATGTGTATGTGTATAAATACATATGTGTGTATAAATATGTTTTGTGTATATGTGTATAAATAGCTAGATAGGTAAATAGATGTTTACATACCTATTATAATGTTTACCTGTCTTACATGTGTTATAAATCACATAATATTTCATATGTTACATGTTGTAAGCTCTTTAAGAAGAAATATTTCCCTTTTGATTTCAGTTTTGTCATTAAGAAAACAGACATGGAAGCTTTCGGTGTCAAAAGGAGCCTTCATGGTTGTAACGAATGTAATGGGCAGGAATGAGAGCCTTGGAAATTAAAATGATTTTCAGCTTTCACATTTTTTTTCCATTCACATTTTATTTCTGTCTGGGGTCTGAGATAAGTATAAATTAAGAAATCTGAAATGACATGAAACTTGATGATTAACTGCTGGGATAAAATGTAATCAGTATGCAAAAATCAACTGGGCTGAATGAAATCTATTTTCAACCTTCAAGGGTATTGTTTTGTTATCATAACCCTAGGAGAATGAAAATATGCAAGATAAAAAGTATTTGTGTTGGATAATTAGTGGAAACTTTGGATAGCAATGGTACAAATAAAAAGACAAAACCTTATGAGTGAATTGAAATAGAACCAGAGATCCCCTCCACCTGGTCTTTAAGAGAAAGCAGAAGGCAGTGTGAAATTGTCTATCAGAACTGGGCCATTGCTGGGCTTTCCTTTGCACTTATGTTACTAGTGTCTTTACTTAGGTAAATTTTATTTTTATCTTAGACAGTTTTCTACAAAGATGTTGAAAAAGCCCTGAGTCTATGATCATTTCCTTTACCGCCTACTGCCTTTTAAATCAGTTCTCAACAGGGGTTCCATAGGAATGCATGTGAAAATCAAGATATTAAGACTTTTCTCAAGTCTTTATTTCCTTATAAAACCGATTCCTTGATGTGGTAGAAAAAGATCCCCTGTCACCTCTTCAAGCTGTTATTTGTGTCATCCAACACCTTGCTGGAAACAACTTGTTCTTTCCTTCTAGGTGTAATCTTCTCTACTTAGAGGCACTTTCCGACTCTATCCAGTTAACCTCACTCCTGAAAACTCCTTTCAGCCATTACTCTCTCCAGGAAGCTTTTTTGACCACTGTCCCTTTTCTGTGCCCTCCAAATACCACATTTAAAAGTCACCTTTTTATGGAAGTACGACACTCACAGAGAGAAAGATAAGCACTCTTATGGGCATAGTTTGAGAACATGAACCCATGTAACCAACACTCAAGATAAGAAATGCATCCTTGAAGCCTACTTCACCACACCTTTCGTCCGCTCTAACAAAGAGTGTCACTCCTCATTTCTGACTCCATAGCTTAGTCCCATCTGCTTCTGAGTGATCTAATGTGTATGGTTTTGTGTACTGAGCAAAAGTTACCTCTAAAGAAAAATCTTGTCTTTGTATAGTTCAGTGATGAAAATGCAATAGATGAACGAACATAGCTAATTTTTTTCCCTTTCCCCCCTTTTCTTTCTCTGTTTGTAGTGAGTTAAAGTTGTGTAGCATACTGCAAAATATTTTACTTGTAGCGATAGTAGACTCACAGTTGTGTACAGTTCTTATAATAGTTCATCAGTGTTACTTGTTCATAAGTTTATAAGTGTTACTTATGCCATTTTAAGTTTCTAAAATATTTGTATAGCAGACCCTCCAGTTTCAGGTAACTTAACTTGACATTTACATGAAGTATGTATACTATTCTTTGTAGGGAAAAAAAACAACAACAGGTAATAAAGACAAAGAAAGTATTGGATAGCTCTAAACGTATGGGATTAAAAGGTATTTGGAAGTACATAAAAGGACAGGATTAATGTCATCTTCCTTATAAATGTAAAAAGAAATTTAAATAGGAAGCTTGAGTTATGTTTGGATCTGATTTGACAAAGTCTGCTTGCCAAGAACTACTGTGAGCAGGAAATTTAACCTTAATTGCAAACTAAGAAGTGAGCCTGTCACAGTGTCATGGATGTTGACAGAAGACATGAGACTCTCCATCTGAGACAAAGGACTTGATCAGAGACAAAGGAATAATAGCATATCAGCACTTCCTTAGGCTGTTTCCCTGAGCTCAGTGTGACAAGAAGAGGGCAAGTCGAAATCTACACACACAGTAGATGACATGATGGGAGAGAATCTGGAGCTTAAGGAACCCAAATTTTTTACGAGGGACAGTCCATGTGCCTGATGCTGAGAAAGGCATTATCTTTGTCTTTCATGACTCTCTGCAAACCTGCACTTTGTTTGGAGCGAACCACTCTTTTAGGTATTTTGTATACCAGCTTTCTAGAAAAGATACTCTGGAACTGAGGCCAGCTTCCAAGATATGCAGAAATGTGAGAGCACCATGGACAATTGTCTCCCCAAATACAGATTCCTTATTTGTACATTGTTTTGTATTCTGGTGAATTTCTCTTAAGAGTACTGCTCTGCCAGCCACTCTGATTAATCTGAAAGAGGCCGGAACCAGATCTATTCATTGTGTTTTATATGAAACTTAATTAAGGCTATCAACACAATGCTGAGCAGCAGGAAGAGGTCAACCTATGGTATTGATTTCAACTATGACCTCCAGGGTGCTGGACCCTGCCAGCTGAACAAATCTCATTAACCACTAGGGTCTAGCTTAGAAAGTCAGAGAGCTTTCTCAGCCTTCTGAACTGATTTTCTATAGCAGGTACAGTAGGGAGTATTTGTGACTGCAGACTTCCTCCTTCTCAAAAGAAGGAAGTCTAGGCCATTGCATCATCTGTAATGATACTGGCCAGTGAATGAAAGCTGGTCCTTTTCCCTTTTAAAGATGATACCATTGGTCATTATAGATAAAATCAGAGACATAATTCATACCAGCTTTCATGATCGATGACTCCCATTGTGGGAATAACTACATACATGGTAACTTTCCACAGTAACCAAGAGGGGTTTCACTCTGGGGAGATCTCTGCAGTCATCTGAGGGCTATATGATCCACCAGTGGTATTTCTCTAACAGTAAAAGTAACTTGTGGTCTTATGTAAGAGGCAATTCACTATGTTTTGGGGAGGGAGATAAGCTATTACCTGAATTTTACCTTTAAGGTATTGTCTAGATTCCCGGAAAGTGTTCACAAGGTTTTTGGTTTTTTTGTTTTTTATGTGGTTTTTTTTTGTGTGTGTGTGTGTGTGTGTGTGTAGAGGAGGGGTCTTATAAGTGCCCAGGTTGATAGGGGCTCCAGTGGGGCCTCTCAGCAGACCAGTAAGTCTTGGAGTTTCCATGTCAGTTTCAGTAATTAAGTTGGTTTCTCATTTTGAGAGGGATTTCCTGAAGACAATCCAATCTGTCTTGTCTACACCACTAGCCAGGCAGGGTTCATTCATCTCAGTGAATGACTGAGTGAAGGCTAGGGCAGTGGGGTGGGGAGACACCTGGCGATATGGTCAGGATGTTTTGGAGGGATGTATGGGAATGGAGCCATCCTTGGCTGTTTCAGATAGAGCTAGCTCCTGATGAAACTAGAAAAAAATGGTGATAAAATGGTGATAAAATGGTGTTAAAATGGTGGTCTGCGCCCCAGATCTGGCTAGGTTTGCAGATTAATCGTCAGGCAAACTTCAGGTTTTGACAATCTTTGGGAAAAGCTGCACGAGGGCTTTCCTTCCATATCAAGTCTGCACAGACTCTGAAAGAGAAAGCATGATTAATGTTCTCATCTCCCCTGTGCTTCCCAGGTTGGAAGGTGCTCCCTCTTCAGATGTGGGGGGTATTGCTCTCCCTCCACCACCAGAGCCATCAGGGAGCACATTCTAATGGTGACAACTTTACTTTGGTCCTATTGCTTCCCAACTCACAGCCACAAAAGGATTAGGTGCAGGAAGAACATGGAAAACATCTATAAATAGTAACCCAAATGTGTGACAGATTTCCAACAAGCTTTTTGGCCAGGATACCACCTGGAGGGTATATCTTTGTTTTTTAGCAGTTCTACTCTGATTTTATCTAGTGTGGTTATCATTTCTATATCCTTCTTGGGGTTTATTGTTCATCTCATATCAATCAGTGCTTTGTCTTCCCTAAAGGGAAAGGTTAGGACTTTATTTATTCAAATATTTCTTCTGTCCCTTTTCTCTCTCTTGTTTTGTGATTCCATTTATGTGGTGGTTGGATGGCTTGGTGTTGCTTGCAGGTCAGTGAGGCTTTGTTAATTTTTTTAAAAAATTCCTCAATGAACACTTTAATTTTTAAAAAAATAAATGCTTGGGTTTTATGTTTAATAGCTTCAAATACTTGCAGAATTTATAATTTATAAATTTTGTTAATTATTTTAGGAGTACTGTTGGAAGAATTTTAATCTTTGTATATGCCATGTGACCTTAACTACAAATTCGAGATTATCATCCTGCAGAGGCTCCTCATGCCCCTTTACAATGGCCCCTCCCCGACAAGCCAACATACTCCTTTCTTACACAGATTTTCTTCTTTTTTAAAAAAATATTTTATTTATTTATTTATTTGACAGAGAGAGATCACAAGTAGGCAGAGAAGCACGCAGAGAGAGAGGAGAAAGCAGGCTCTCCACTGAGCAGAGAGCCCAACATGGGGCTCAATCCCAGGACCCTGAGATCAGGACGTGAGCCAAAGGCAGAGGCTTTAACCCACTGAGCCACTCTTCTCTACACAAAGTAAACTACTTGTTTGACTTCTTAATCCTCTCCTTCACCCCGCACAGGACTCACTCGCTTCTGTTCCTAGCTTTTACTCTTCTGTCATGCTAGCCACCATCATCCTTTACTTTCTTCAGAGTATCCTGAGGGTCCAGCTCTCTTCAGAAAACCATTTTTTGATTAGTAAAATGCTTCTTCTTTAAAGATTTTATTTATTTATTTATCAGAAAGAGAGAGAGAGCCAGCCGGGGGAGAGACAGGGAGAGAGAGAAGTAGACTCCCCACTGAGGAAGAAGTCCAATGAAACTTGATCTGAGGACCCTGGGATCATAACTTGAGCCAAAGGCAGACGCTTAACAGACTAAGCCACCCAGGCATCTCTGAAATCAAAATGTTTACTCTCTTCTTTTACTGGGTACTTTCCCAGGTGAAATGATTAAACAAACTAAGGAGTATCACTTTTAAAAAACAAAATTATTTCCCGCTCCCCCATCTGTACATGTTTTGTGTATATATGTCATTGTGTATATATGTCAAAATGATTTTGTAAATCATTTCAGTTTTTATCTGGAATCAGGGCCACTAGAAAAAATGAAGTCTGTTTGAATTGCCTGTATGTGTCCAAGTATAGTATTGCAGATGATGGATTTAAGCATAAATATGAGGTGGCATAGATTAAGAATATTGAACTGGTTATACTATGATAACTCTGCCGAAGGAACTCACAGACTTTTTCTTTTATTTTTCAGGCTGTTTTGTTTTCTTACTTTCCTTCCTTCCTTCTTTCTCGCTTTCTTTCTTTCTTTCTTTCTTTCTTTCTTTCTTTCTTTCTTTCTTTCTTTCTTTCTTTCTTTCTTTTGTGGTGGGACAATCCCATCAGTTAAAAATAAAAATCTATATAATATCATATTTATACATTAGAGCTTAAAATATATGTAAAATACAGTGCATAAAAACCTCAGAGTTTTTATTGCCATTTTTTTTCAGATAGATTTTAGATGTGGGTTTACAGTGGTGTATAGGACATATTCCTTTAAAGTATTTCATTACCTTTTTAGTTTACTGTTCTAAAGCATGTTGATATCCCTATGGCATGGTTAATTCTTCTATTTAGATTTTCATTATTGTTTATTTTTTTCTTAGTCCTTTCCTCTTCTTTGAGAGAATTTATGTTATCTTTCAGTGTATTCGTTACAAAAATCGTCTTTTGTCTATGAAAGTGTAATTTGGAAACAAAAATAGAATTTAAAACATAAGTGCTAGAAGCTTATGATGGTCAAGTTTATAATTAACAGCACTTTCTATTATGTGCCAAAAAATCTGTTTTCCATGTTATTTAAATATTCTTTTCTTGTTTATGTCCTGGACTCTTCTTGTCAGATAGTCATAATTAAAATAATTGATTCTATGAAAAGATCCAGCAGCGTAATGCTTAACAGTCCATATCAAAAAGGTCAGACAGCAATTACTGTAATTTTGCATAAAATGAAATAAAAAAAAACTGCCCCTTTCACTCCAAGTTAAAAATGTTAGGGTAATCAGAATTCTTACGAGGCTTTTTCAATCAATACATGCTTCAATGAATGATTGCAGCCCCCAAATCGAAAGAACATTCTATTCAGGTCTGCAATTATGGTCACACAGAGTATAAGTCTTTTTAGAAAGACTTTTTTCTGCTTGAAAAGATTGATTTTGGCCGTCCATAACCCTCATGTTTTCTCTGACACTGTATTTTGTATGTTTCTTGCACTTAATCCCTTTTGTGAATGTTTTCATCCACTGGACCGACTCTTTCCGGAAATGCTTGTGACTCCTTGTAACAAGGATACCTTTTCTGTTTGGACTTTCTGGGCTTTAAAAACGAGACTTGACAATTTTAGAGGAATGTAATACTGTAACCTTGAGAGTTCCTATAAAGTCAGCATGTGGGAAATATCATTCACATTAGATCAGCTTTTTGAGTCTGCTTAAATAAAATTAATTTTTTCCCAATAAATATCATTTTTTTTCCTTTTAGAGCCAACTGCACATAAACTAAATTAGAAAAAAATATTTAAAAGGTAAATATTTAGGTGAAGGATGAGAACTTTCAAGAAACACATAGTATATATGAATAAGCAAGTATTAGCAGAGGGCATTTTTTTAGATGCTTATGGAATGAGACCTTCCTCTCCTACTCATCCAGATTCTCTTGTTGGAAATGATGAAACAGAAAGTTAAGTTGGAATAAGGTATTTATTTAATCTATGGAGTGAGAATGTATGGAGTATAAAGTTACAGAATAAAAAGAAATTTATTTAAGGTATGACAAAATAGCTTATTGTATTCACGCTGCTGACATTTTCTTTTCAAAATTCAGTTTCACTTGGGTCTTGAACATCAAGGTGTAAACTAATAGAGAACTACATTGCATGTAGGGAAAAGAATGGGTTAATTTGCTAAAATTATGGATTTGTGCAGAATCATTTTGGATGGGTCCGGAGACTGTGGGGGTGGTGAAGGGCGGAGAAGAATTACCCTACACAGAAATCAGTGTCTATAGGATTTGTCCCTTGTAGAGGTTTTAAGGAAGAATCAGTTCCTTGCCTGTTCCAGCTTCTGGTGGTTGCCTGTAATCCTTGGCATTCCCGCGTTAGATCTGTATCACTCCAGTCTTCGCCTGTGATATTATGGGGCTCTTACACTGTGTATCTGCATCTCTTCTCCTCTTCATACGAAGATATCAGTTTGATTGGATTTGGGTCCCAGGCTAATCAAGTATAAACTGGCACTGGAACAGTTGCAGTTTGGGGGAAGGGATCCTCCACACCAACAAACAACTCTTAGACATGAGCACTTTCTTTTGTTTGTTTGTTTGTTTGTTTTTAGATTTATTTGAGAGAGAAAGCAGGAGAGTGCATGCCCCTGCATGTGTGAGGGGAGGAGCAGAGGGAGAGAGAGATTCTCAAGCCCATTCCCCACCGATTGCGGAGTCCAATGTGGGGCTTGTTCCCAGGACCCTGAGATCATGACCTGAGCCAAAATCAAAAGAGTTGGAGGCTTAATAAACTGAGTCACGGAGTCAATTCTCATACTATCTACCTGGAGATAGCATCAGATTGCCAGGTCAGGGTTTAGTCCTACAAGACAGCCCTGAGCCCCCACTTCAGATGCCCGTCACAAGCTCAGGTTATTACTTGTCCTTCTAACCCACTGACCCCACCTCTTTCCTTGACTGCAGATGCTAGTTATGAGTATTTCTGATTTACTCACCATAAATCTCCGATTCCCACACCTCCCTTCTTCAGTTCAATTAATTTGCTCAAGTGGCTCACAGGACTCAGAAAAACAGTTTACTTATGAGATCAATAGTTTATTATAAAAACAATATAACTCAGGAGCAGCCAGATGAAAGAGATACAAAGATAAGATATATAGGAAAAGGGTGAAAAGCTTCTATTCTTCCCTAAGCACATGGCTCTCCCCATAGATCCATGTTTATCAACTCAAAAGTTCCCCAGAGCCCATCCTTCATGGTTTTTGTGAAGGCTTCATTACATAAACATGACAATGCCCTCCAGTCCAAGAGGTCTGGGGGTAGGACTGAAAGTTCCAGCCCTCTGATCACATGGTTGGCTCCACTGGTAACCAGTCCCAGATCGTTAGGTGATTTCCAAAGGGCACTTTATTCACCTAACAAGACACTTATATCTCTCTCAACACTTGGGAAATTTCAAGGGTTTGGGGAACTGTGAGCCAGGAACCATGGATGAAAATCAAATATGTTTCCTCTAAATAACAGTATCATAAATATGATCTCATCTTACCTTGATTACATCTGCAAAGACCCTATTTCCAAGCATCACATTCATAGGGTCTAAGTGGACATGGAATTTCGGACACACTATTCGATCCTGTACACTATAAATAAAAAACTATAAGTAGAGTTATTATCTGCTTTCACCTTGATAGCAGATATGTATTTTACATGGTTTGAAGAGCTCAAGGTCACTCAAAGCTCTTTGCTCCCAACACTGAACTGCTAACCCAGACACACAAATCATCATCACTCTGTCAGTGAAAAATATTCTGATATGTGTATAGCACATCAAAATGGTAGGTTTGACATTTCTGGAGCATAGGAAAGAAATACAGGGTATGTAGTTTGGCTGACCGCATGTGGATCTGAAGGTCACAGGGCATATTTCTTTTCTCTCTATCAACTGAATTTGATGTGGCATGATCCATAGAACCAACTCCACAAGAGCCCTTAGACAACTGTTCCCTGAGTCTGGTCTCTGGACCGTGAGCATCACCCAGGACATTAGTAAGAATGCAAATTCTCATGCCTAGAAATCTGTATTTTAATATGCCCTCTAGGGATTTTGATGGGTATTAAGGTTTGAGAACTACTATTCTAGAAAGAACTAGCTTTTCTTCTACTTTTGGGCATTTGTTAAAAGAGAAAGAGAAGTCCTTGGCATCTCACGTGGTCTAATTATAGTCACCATGGTCACAAAACAGAAATGAATTTGTCCTTGAGGCTTAGCCAGTTCATGTCCATGTACTAAAGTTCATGTTCTTGCTTTGTCCCTTCTACTTACCTTCTCTTACTCTCCACCCCCATAGACTGTGGTGTCACTTTAGGGAGTAGTTTCTTTGTGAGATCACAAAGGACTTTATATATTCAGTCCAACACACTTATTTTCAGTTTCTTACTCATATTGCAGATAGTTAGGTACATGTTTTATCTCTTTTATGGATGTAAATTCTTTTGGGACAGAGTAATATATTGTGATGCATCCATCCATCCACAGTGCCTACAAATAATAAATTTGCCTTGTACATAGTGGCCACTCAATATTTTTTTTTGGGGGGGGAGATGTTGAATTAAACATATAATTTTAGAAAAAATAATTTTGCTAAAGCAATTTTGTGCCCCAGATTGTTAATCATATTGACATTTCATAGTATTTATCTGTACATTTCAAAGCTATGCCTTTCACTGGAAACAGAATAGAATTATTCACTAAACACATTCCTATCGTGAGAGAAAAAAATGTTTAGGGCAACATGAATCAAAATGTCCTTTTGAATATAAAGTACAGTGACAGTAATAATTGAAGTTCCTAGCAGCAATGCAGCTGTAATGAGCTCCTACCATAGCTGTCATATAGTTACTGATTGAGCCCAGAAGAGATGTTTGCTGCTCTGGATAAAAAGAGCTAGACTCCTTGATCATTTGCTTAACTCCACTTAAGATAAAGTCTTTAGAAAATAACCTTCCATTAAGGATAATTCCTTAAAAGTCCCTACCTTCTATTTAATGTTTAAGATGCCAAATGAGTTTGACTTTTCTTTAGGAACTTCTACTGTTAATTCATTTCTACAGAATATAATATTCTTTCTCTAAATTACAAAAAAGATAGAGCTGTCCTAAACTATCATGTAACTTAAAATGATTTTTCATTCCCTTAAATTAAAATATATTTATACATATACATTTCTAATTTCATGGTGTTGGGAAAACTAGACAGCAACTTGAAGAAGAAAGAAACTGGGCCTCTTTCTTACACCATACACAAAAATAAATTCAAAATGGATGAAAGACCTACATGTGAGACAAAAAACTATCAAAATCCTAGAGAACACAGGCAGCAACCTCTTTGACCTTAGCCAGAGTACAGCTTTTTACCAAACAGGACTCCAGAGGCGAGGGAAACAAGAGCAAGAATGAGCTATTTGGACTTGATCAAGATAAAAAGCTTCTGCACAGTGAAGGAAATAATAAACACAACTAAGAGGCAACCTACAGAATGGGTGGAGATATTTGCAAATGACTATCTGGCAAAGGGATAGTATCCAAAATCTATGAAGAACTTATGCAACTCAACACTCCCAAAATAAATAATCCAGTTAAGAAATGGACAAAAAACATGAATAGACATTTTTCCAAAGAAGACATGAGATGGCTAACAAATACATGAAAAGATGCTCATTATACTTTTGTTTATCTAAGTTCATCCATTAAAAATATCAATTCTCGGGACACCTGCGTAGCTCAGAGGTTAAGCCTCTGCCTTCAGCGCAGGTCATGATCTCAAGGTCCTGGGCTCGAGGCCTGCATTGGGCTCTCTGCTCTGCAGGGAGCCTGCTTCCCTCTCTTTCTCTGCCTACCTCTTTGCCTATTTATGATCTCTCTCTCTCTCGGTCAAATAAATAAATAAATAAATAAAATCTTTTAAAAAATAGCAATTATTTTAAAAGCAAGGTATTATTTTTGTTTAGATCTTAGCATTTTTGGATTTATTTAGACTATAACATCCAGGAAGGGAAAATATAGAATTTTAATACATTTATCATTGATTACCAGACTAGAATATTGGTATTTAATAAATATTTGAAAAACTGAATGAATTAATGTCACTACGAAGGTGGATTTTAATTTGAAATATCCCATCCAAGGAATGATATAGTCTAGGAATACGCAGTGGGAAACAGTGTATCCACTATCTTAGAGAATTTGATTGAGTCTGAATATCAAATACTAACTGTGTGGAGAGAAAGTTACCCCGTATTGTATAGAGTGTCCTTAAGTAGGTTGATATGGTTTCAGTTATATCAATATTTTATTCTAAATTTAGCCACTTTTGAGTTGATAATTTGAGAATTATCATAGTATTGTGGAATTTTAAAGAGCCATTATAAACGGTAACAGGCAATGTCAGTATATGATGATAGGGAAAAAAAATGCTACTGGCTTTCTGGAGACTAATTTTTATCCTCAAAGCAGAGCAAGAAATTTAGGGTGATAATTCATGAGTGATTTACACCTAGATAGAGTTTCCTCACTATTAGAATGCATCCACTTTTTCAGGTCATCAATGCCACAAGCAGGTATGATGCACTTCATCTACTGCTGAACTGAAGATAATCATCTTAAAGAAATGAAAACAACTTCTTAGCATAAAAAGATGCTTATCCTCTGATATGTATACTAAATATAGGTTCAGCCAGAGTTAAGAACACCCAGATTAAAAATAGCTCATGCATACAAATTTGCCTGTTTGCCTCACTTTTCTTCGCCTCAACCAGGCTGACAATTCCCTCACATTTTCTCCTGCCAGCTGATCTTCTGCTCTTCAGAATAATCAGCAGGAGTTTAACAGTTCCAAATGGGCAGTGCAGACAGTTTTCTGAACGAATATTTACTTACTACTATTTCTTTTCTTCATTATGATCTATTAACTCTCATTCCCCTCATCTCACCTTGAATTTTTTCTAACTTGCACTCATAAAAATTATGTTCAAATTCTACTCTTTTTCCCAAGCTTGTCCTATTTCAAAAACTATCTCATTTTTACTTTCTACCGTCATTCTATGTATGGGCAAAAGTTTACCAAGTTATGACTAATTCAAAAAAAAAGCACCAAAGACATACCTGGATTTGCCAAAAAAAGTACATATTTTGAGGTGAAATTAGATTTATTTAAGTATTATTAACCATCAACTGGTAAAGTCCTTGATTGGTCACAAAAATCTACTTCAAAATCAGCCTGTTTTTTATTTTCCTCTTTATAATCTAAATCACTTTGGTCTTCTTTAAGCTCGAATTTGTAATACCACAAGCATAATTTCTAATATTATTACATGATCTGATACTATTACATAACATCATTTTTCACTACATTTCATTTAAAAATGTGTGTCATTTAATATTGGTGAAGAAACAGTCTGGTGATCTAGTTTGGGAAGCCTACCTATCTTTACTGTACTGCTCTCAGAGGAAAGCATCCCCAGTTTAGACAAATGAGTTACAAATGAAATGAAGACACCATCACCAAGGACTACTATTTGAGGAGTGTTCGCTGATTCAGAATTGCTACTTAGAAAACTTCTAATACAAAAATATGTTTTATAGTTATCCATAGGGTTTCTTAAGATATATCTCTTAAGGAAAAGAAATGAAAATTGTGGCCCTGGAATAAAACCAAGCTGCCTTGTCAACTTAGAGAAGGTAATGAATCCCAATATTTACTGAGCATCAGAATTACTGAAAGGTTTGTTCTTATATAGGTTTCTGGGCTTCACTCCCCGAGTTTACTGCCAGGATGTCAGTATAATATGTATTATATGGGAAATTTGTTTCAGCATATTGAAATAAGTACACCCATGATTCAAGTGTCTGAGCAGATTTCCATAAGGACACTAAAATTCCCAATGTCCCACTTTGTTGGAGTGATAAATGCTTTTTCACCACTATCGTATTAAATGTTTTTCTCTGAATTTTTGTTTTTAACCTATTACTAGACATCCTTTATTAAAATTATTTTGTCTTGTATCCCTGAGGATAAGTACTCTGTTGGAAATTAGAAAGAGAGGGGAGGAATTTTTATGAATTGAATTGACAGTTCATGTTGATTGTAACTTCATCCCCTAAAGTCGAAGAAAGCTGCCTGGATATCAGTTATAGAAGGGCTAAAGTAGAATGCTTTTGTATGACAGTGATTTGGGAAGTCAAACTATTTTCTTAAGTCTACAGAGGGATGGCCTCAATGAAGATCTTATCAAGATGAGACCAATCTTGGGCGCCTGGGTGGCTCAGTTGATTAAGCATCTGCCATTGGCTCAAGTCATGATCTCAGGATCCTGGGATCAAGTCCCAAAGTCAGGGTCCCTGCTCAGGAGAGTCTGCTTGTCCCTCTGAAACTCCCCATGCTCATGATATCTCTCCCCCAAGTAAATAAATAAAATCTTAAAAAAAAAATAGATGAGACCAATTTCAGCGATCAGATTAAATTGTACTCCCTTTGCTTCTCCAGGCATGGCACAAAGGGTTAACACGAGAAGGGGACATTTCTGGAATGGCTCTATACTTGTATTCCTTCACTGGTTATCTAGGCAATCTGCCTGTACTCTTCATGTCATGCTCCTTGTTCCTTACACTTCTAACAATTGCTTATGGATTTTCAACTTCTTTTTCTGAACATGGCTTAATATAACTTTCAAGGAAGCATCTCTAACCTTCAATTAAGATGAGTGTTCCTGTCTCATTTCTGGTGGCACATTATGTATGTCCTTCACGACATTTCCACTCTGATTATTTAATTAACTCTTTGCTTATCATTCTGTCTTTCAAGTTTAGGTTATGAGCTTGGGGGTTGGAGGAGCATACTGTATGTTTTGGGCACTACTGTGTCTTTTGTATTTAACAAAATAGATACTGTGTTTGTATGTACTCTGTATGTAGTAGGTATTAAATAAATCTCTTGATATATTGAAAATTAATTTTCCACTCAGCATGAAATTATAATTAAATGTAAACATTTCAAATGCATTTGTAATGAAGAATATTTCATTGTGAAATAAATAGATTGGCCGACCTGTATCCTTATTAACCATCAAATATATTCTACATTTAGAATCATAATGTTTTCAAGCCAAAAGAGAACAGAGTGATATGAATAGACTTTGGAAGTAGATAAGTTTGTGTTTGAATTCCAGCTTTTCCAGGTAAGTATATTAGGTCAGTTTTATGACTTATGCAAACCTTGAGTTTCTCATATATGAAATGTGGTTAATGTCATCAATCTTTAAAAATTATGACTGCTAGAAAAATTACATGAAAAGTTTGTTACACAATTAATATTACATATTTTATGCATCCTAATTCAAATCATGAACAATAAAAACATGTCATCAAAAGAACATATTAATTTAGTCCCTGATTAATTTAGCAAAAAAATAGTTATTCAATTCTCTCTACATGTCAAACGATAAACATCCAATATGCCTAAAACTTACCTCTAGCTTTTAAAAATATATTTTATTTATTGAGAGAGAGAGAGAGAGAGTGAGTGAGAGCATGAGAGGGGAGAAAGTTAGAGGGAGAAGCAGACTCCCCATCAAGCTGGGAGCCCAATGCGGGACTTGATCCCAGGACTCCAGGATCATGACCTGAGCTGAAGGCAGGGGCTTAACCAACTGAGCCACCCAAATACCCCAACCTCTAGCTTTTAAGAGGTACAATCCATTGTCACTTAAAATTTACCTGTATCACAAAACAGATTCTTCTGATTTCAATCTTCTCAATATTTAAATTTAGTCTTTAAAGAAACATTGAATAATACTGTGAAATTATACTAACCTAATGAATAAATTAAATCACTTACCATGCAAAGTATTACATGAATTCCTTAAAACAATATATTAATATTTAATTATGTGGCATTAAGAAGTAATTAACAGGAAAATTGCAGCAAATACATTGTGGCGGAAGACGATTTTTAGGTCTTAAAAATGGCTTCATCATCTTCTTGCCCTTCAGGCTGTAGAAAAGGCTATTCCAATTCTCCGTTAAAGTGTGAATTGAATGCATACATGTCATTTTATTCTTTACAGAAACTCCAGTAAAAACTATTTTTGTTTTTTTTCTTATTGTTGTTGCTCTTTTAAGAGATGAGAAGTCAGGAAAAAGCAGCAACAGAGTTTGGAAATAGGTAAATGATGGATAACTGGTAAATCACTTAGCTCAATCCCAAACATGCAGTGAAGAGACCAATAATCAAATGTATTTTCCTGGCAAAAACCTAAGAAAATCACCAGAATTGGTGGCAACTATGACCTTTATGAAGAGGAGGTAAGGAGGCATGGCTGAAATAAGGAGGAAGGGAAAATCATTTAGGACTAGTTTGATCCCTGCATACCTTTCCTTACTATACCAAACTTCTGGGAGACTTCTCTCCTAGCTTCACTCTGGAAAGTTGGAGTTTTATTCTCAGGAGGAATTAAAAAAGAAGGTTTCTGAACTGGGGGCTATCAATCATAATGGAGGTTTGGGAGCCAAACCAAAAATAGCAAGATAAGGAACCATGATCATTTAGTCCTGAGCTCCCTATCATTCTGTCCAAGTCACTTCCAGAATGCCTGCATCAGATTCAGAGTTTCCCACATCACAGTGGAGATTCCCCAAGTTGGATCTGAGATACCTTTTTGACATCCAAGTAGAAATTTGAATGTTCTAGTCTGGAGATCAGAAGTAGGTCTAGAAAGGTTATACACATTTAAGAGTCATTTGTTCACAGGAACAAGAAAAGAAAATTGATGCAGACTGTTCAGAAAATGTGATGTGTTGGATATTCAAATAAAATAAAATATTCAAAAGAAAAAATATGATTGGCCATACCACCAGTTGCTGAAAAATCGAGTAAAGGAGCATTGACGGATGACCTTTGGGTTTCAAGATATGAAGATGAGGAGACATGAGAGGGAATTTGGAGACAGTGACTGAAATGAATTTTTGAGAAATTTTTCTGTAAGGGGGAATGGGGCAATAAGATTGTTGTAAGAGGAAGAAGAGACTGAAATTATTATTATTTTTGTGGGGGAGACATAAGATGTGTGTTGGCTTAAGGGAAAGATATTTAAAGGTGGAGAAAGGGATGGTAATTACTAAGAATTATCCTTCATAATATGAGGAAAAACCCTGGAGTACATATGTGGATGGGTTAGTTTTTACAGGGGTGCTTACAATTCATTAGCAGTAACAAGAGAAAAGCATATATATGTGTACCAACACTGGGTGTAATTTTGACATTGGGAGCTTATGCCATTTTCTTCAATTCTTCTATTCCATGTGAGCATTGTTTGAGGAAGATTTTGGTAGTTGGGACTGTAATTGCTTTAAAGTTAATGGTATAAAGTTATATGCCATGAAAGTTAATGGTATAAAGTTATATGCCATGTTTCAATATATTGAAATAATCAAGAATTAAAATACTGAAATAATCAGAAATTAAAACTACTAGAGATATCCAGTGAGCAAGGAGATACTATTTTATGCAAGAAGGGGCTGTCTCCTGATACAAGCATCAAAGCTGAGGGATTATAAGGAGAGAGGGAGAATGCTGTAGAAGTAACAGGGAACAAAGAAGCCACATATTCATGGTCAAGCCAAGGTATATGAGGAGTGATGGGGAAAAACACATAAAAACTTGAAAAGGCCGCTGGAAAAACAGCAAGCTCAGGGAAAATTCAAATTGCAATTATAGCAAGAAAGTAGGGAGCATTCTGAAAAACTTCATGATAAAAAGACTATGTTTGGTTTCTTAATAGTTGCTCACACTTAATCATTATATAATAATATTAATATTTGGAGAAAACAAAATGTTAATCATTTCAAGGAAAATAAAATTTTGGATTTTCAATGTATATATTATAAATACAGAATATGAATATTCAAGAATACAATGAAGCAGAGGAGGTTACTGATATGTATAACACATGTTGATATATTATATGTTGATATATAATGTTGATATATATCTATATAATACTCATGATACATTATATATGATATATGATATATTACATATGTCTCTGATTTTACATACGTATATCTAACACATCACAAACCTCCCAAATTTTTATGTACATTTTCATCTGATGTGGCAAAATATCTACTTAATCAGTTACTTACTGACTAGAAAATTTTACATTTTTAATGAAGTCCATGGTCTCTCATCCTTTAGTTTTAAAAAGTCTACTCTGAGGTGGTTCTGACTTGATTATTCTAAGTTTAATCACTCCCTTCTCTACTATTCCACATTACATTTAAAATTTGTTGTGAGGTGATTCAAAGTGCAAAGGCCTGCAGCTATGTTTAAAAGAGACCAGTGTTTATGTAGGGAAAGAACTTTCTTCTATTCCCATTGCCAGGGTAAGTAACTGCTGTAGTCATCAAAACACTGTTGCTTCTAATAATCAATACAATATGGTGTTTGAGAGAGTTTTCATCAGGGCTATACCTACAGAATACCCACATGCTATCACATGTGACTTTATCTTTTAAAATACTAATCAAGAACAGAACAATCTGACAATTTAACACTCTTGGAAATGACTCTATTTTTGTGAAACAGTTAAACATTAATCTGTGACAGAATACTATTTTCTACATTCAAGCAAGCACTTGACAAGAAATATAATCAAAATAAATAATCATAAAATCTCTCTCTGAATCTGTTGGTAAGTTCTGGAACTAATTTTTTTTTCTCCCAACTACCAGCATGTGATTGCCAAACAAATTGAGAGGTTGCTCTTTGGTGTGTTTGTTTATCCACGTGGCAGTATTTTATTTCTCTCATTTTTATAAACAGAATTGTTCTAGCTCTGGTCTACCTGCTCTATACATTTAAAAAATCAACATCAGAAAAAAAAGAAATTAAATAAATAGGTTGAGTTGTAACAAGTACATTTAGAAGGATATTCAATTAAACCTAAAACTGCCACTTGTAAGTTTATATAGAGAAATTAATATATAATAAGACATGCAAATATATACATTAGTTAAATTATATGCTGATAAATTGGATAATGTAGGAAATAAGAAATCACATATGAAAGCGTAAGGGCCTTTCTTCATCCCTACCATGCTTCTAGTCCTTAAATATGACCTATCTTTTATATTACTGGCAAAGTCTAAGCCTTTTCCTAGTGAGTGTGACTATACAGATATCATTGGTCTATAAATGTACCAGAGCAGTCTATCAAGCTTACTTCAATCCCCTTTGCTAGAATAACATTGTTTGAGACATTACCTCAGAGAATCCCTAGCAAATGTTAAGTGCTTTATTGGAATTCACCATTAGCGTTATATCATTTGTTAACATATTTCCATGAGTATTATTATACATCTGAGTATTACTCAAACTTTGGAATTAGTTCATAAGCAGAAACTTATTCAAAATCAGAAGGAAACTTTTTAAAGTTAAAAAGTAACATTTTGCATACCAGCTGCAATTAGACATATACCAATTTGATTAATGGAAGAAACCATGAGCCACATCAATTGTCTTTTTTTAATCCTCAGCAACCCAGGAATAGGGGTGGGGATATACTTTAACCAAATCCTAGAGAGGGATGAAACAAAGTTTGGAAACTACCAGATTAAGTATTTGGGTTGGATGGTTATTTCCTAGAATAGAACAGACCCCATTCAAAGAGGTCTTTGTGAACACATTGTCTAGAGACATTAAAGACAGAAAAAGTGTATTGCTCCAAATTATTGTTGAAGGTAGGCCTATGGGTCTTGAGAAGTACCTAGTCCTAGTAAACAAAATGCTCCTAGGACATTTGGAAGAAATGTATTTGTAGTTAATCTGACCTACACAGCCGCAGACTTACATTAAGCAACATAATCTTTTTAAGTTTATGGTAGGACTCGATAAACCCGCCTTTAGCAAAGAAAAACACATTCACAGAAAAAATGCAATATAGTTATGTACTCCATATGGGTTTTATAGAATAATATTTATATTCATTAATAATGCATTTAGAAATTTTTCCTAAATCAGAAGATTTTTTTGACCTCCAACCATCTACACTTGCATACTTAGATGGAAGGACATTCGGGATTGATTTTATTGGGCCTAAGCTCCAACTTTGTGGACACATTACAAATTTCAATTCTTAAATGAAGTCAGGAAACCATTGAATGGGTTTAGCTCTTGGTCTCTGTGAGTCTGTCATCTTTATATTTGATCCTTTAGCATGCAGATGCTACTGTGGAATAATTGTGCTCTGCGTGTCTAAGACACGACTAGACTGGGAGAACTCAGGAACCCCCTCTGGTGGTCCATCCACATACTGCAGCTATGTCACCAAAGTCTCAGTTGCGTCTTTCCTGAAAATGCATTAACATCCATTTCATGGTGCCCAGAGTGCATCCCCTTTTCAAACTAACATGCAAACCTACCACTCCAAGGCTTGTTGAGACACAGATTTCTGGAACCCAGTCAGTCCCAAAGATTCAAAATCAATACGATGAGACAGGATACTTTGCATTTCTGACTTTGATTTCAAACGATCTCCCAAGTGACACCGGTGCTGTGGCTGCATGGACCACATTTTCAGTGGCCCTGCTCTAGGAGATTCCTCTTGAAATTCTCCACCTGGGATGATGCATGAAAGTAGGACAGCGGCTTTCACCCCTACCCTGTCACCCCAACCACCTCCTCTCTGGGAACCACTAGTTTGTTCTCTGTCTTTAAGAGTCTGTTTTTTGTTTGCCTCTTTTTCCTTTGTTTGTTTGTTTTATTTCTGAAGTTCCACATGTAAGTGAAATCATATCGTATTGTCTTTCTCTGCCTGACTTATTTCACTTAGCAAAGTTCTTTACTTGTAAATGGCTGAGGATTTTTAAGGACATTTAGAAAAAAATATTGGGCTTTTGTTTCTGTAATGTGGGTAGTGGAAAAGATTTGCTAACACTAGTTAAATGTTTCTTAATAAACCCAACTGAAGAATGTAGCAAATATAAGATCTGAGTAGGAGTTAGAATTTTTTTTTAGTACAAAAAAAGGAATTTGTTTTGAAATGTAAACTTCATTTAAAAATGATCTGAAACTATAGGGCATTAAACAGATGGAATAGGAAAAAAGTGAAATTATTTCAGAAATGTAAAATAGCTTATGAAAAAATACATAAGATCAATGCTTTCTGAAAAAAATGAATCAATAAATAGAAGACGTCATAAAGATAAATACATACAAGTGTGGAACACAATGGAATAGATAAGGAAATAAAAGTAAAAGAAATTAAATGTAAGTTACAGCAATACGGTGTATAATACCTATTCTTATAGGGGACAATGCAATGAAAATTCATCATGAACTAAGGTGTTTCTTTGTATATTAAAAGAAAAGTCATGAACACAGAGCTATATTGTTCATTCTCCCAATGAAACTGAGTTTCTAATATCTAAAAAGATCTAAACTTCTCAAAAAATGATTGTGTCTTACAGATATTTAGGTATAAAAAATACAGTCTCTAAAGCTGAGGGAAAAATTAAGACTAGCCCCAGAGTTCTACTAACACTAGATTCCAGAAGGTAATGGAAAAATATTTTTAGAGTTTTAAAGGCAAATGGATTAAAATTCTCTAATTCGCCAGGATACCATCAAGTTAAAAGGAGCAGAATACTGTCTGCATCCATGCACGCACTAAGGAATTGCAGTACTCATTCCTTGAAAATTTTACTTGAATCCATGGTCCAGGAAATAGTTGAGTTGAAATAAAAATTTATGAGTGAAGTAGTCAGGAAAGAACTGGCTGCTCTTTCAAGTAATACTTTTTTTAAGTAATTGTGGCAATTATACTTACAACCTAAGACTTCAAATCCATTAAGTCAATAGTAGAGGATATATGTTTGAAAAATTATAATACTACCTACAGGTAATACCTGTAAAAATGCACTAGAGATTACAAAGTAAAGTACTGACTGAAATAGCAGTATTTATTTCTATCAAAATCCATAAAATAACCAAAAGAAAACAGCTACATCTTGTCCCCTAGACCATATGATGCTCCTAGTTAAGTAAGATCATTACTATTTAAGTAATGATCACTTTAACCTGTATAAGTCAATTCAGGTTTCTTAATTACAACCAGAAAAGTTCTAACCGAAAGTCAAGGACATTAGGGAATGTGAGGGCATGGTAAATAACACCCTATATCTGTTTACTTTGTCTTTCTTCCAATTTTGCAGCAAGTTACAAAGCGACAGTCACTCCCTTCTCATACACGTGCCCTGTGGAAATGTGACTTTGAAGCTCTTCTCGCAGTGAGTGAAGTCAGTTTCCCCACTCCTTGACTCTGGATCAGCCTTGTGAGTTCCTTTGACAGACACAACTCCTCAGGGGTGAGATACCATGCTAGTTCCAGGTCCAGGTTTTAAGAGGCCTTAAATACTCTACTTATTTTCTTGAAAACTTGCAGAGCTGCTCTGTGAACAAGCCGCAGCCATGGCTGCTAGAAGAGGAAATGCCATAGAGAGGGGAGGCAAGCTGTCCCAGAGAACTCCATTCTAGATCACCTCGCTCCTGGTGACTAGAACCCGACTCTAGACACATGTGCAACCCAAGCTGAGGGAACTAAATCTAGCTCAGAAGAGCCATCTACCAAAGCTCAGCTCAAATTTCCAACCTATAGACCTATGAGTTTAATAGATGGTTGTTATTTTAATTCACTAGATAGTGAGATGTTCACACAGCCCTTTTACTCCTTCAACAGTTATTTGGCTGCTTACCAGCTTTAAATTCACAGTTGTGTCTGTATCCTTCCTATAGCTATATCCATGCTAGGATTACTTTTTTACATGGAATTTTGCTGTAGGAGTCTCTTTCTCAAACACAATTAAATTATCTCTTTCATTATGCTTTCTCTATCCAAATTTTCTTCTTCTTCAAGGTAACATACTCAGTGATGGTTTTCTCTGACACCAGGTCTCAGACCCCGATGAGGTTTTGTGCTGAAATCTGAAAGATAAAGAGAAGCAAATAGGAATTAAGAAAAAAGGGAGTGGTAGCTTGATAAGAAAATCCTCTAGCAGAGAAAGACAATACAGAAAAATACACCAACGGATAGAACAAAAGGCCCAGGGTATAATAGAATGAGCTGCAAGCAAATGATAAAAGTTCAGAAAGTTTGGCAGGCCTCAATCAGGCTGGTCTTTGTGCACGTGGTTAATTTTTTTGGTATTTATTCCTTAATTGTACTACATAGAAATTAGAAGATTTTTAAGACATGGAATTGGTATGACCTGATTTATATTTTGAATATATAACTGTGGTGGTTGTATACTAAATGAATCTTAAGTAAACAAACAAACAAAAACTTCCAGTACTCCGGGGCAAAGGGAACAGCATTTGATGACTTGTATATAAATTTTGCCATCGGCTATGGAGTAACTTTAAGATACATATTTGGAAATTGAAAAGGCAAGGCTTGGCAGACTGGCTTTGTGGAATCAGTGAAAAGAGTGAATTCAAGTGTTGAGCTTAACCAAGAGGGTAAATGCCATCACTTGTTCCTTAAGAACAGGTTTGAAAGTGGGAAGAAAAGTCACATATGAGACTCAAAACAATTGACCATGAAATTGACATATTTGTAATGTGCTCTAAGATGAATCCAATGAATACTGCAGTCATTTGGGGTCAGTCATGTATTAAACTTTGTTGCTGTGAAAATGGCTGTCTGAATACCATAAATTAATGTGTTAGACAATATGTTCCATGACTGTAAACCCTGTGAGAACAGATCTCGTGTCCCATTCCTCGTGCCAAGCACCTCGTCTTGAAAGGAGGATGCTAATGAATCATCTCTCTCCAAAACGAGGAGCTGAAGAAGTAGAATCTAGAAAAAGTCGAATAAATACCCAGATAAAAATAAACTCATATATCAATGAGTTCAAATAAAAATGCAGTCATATACTTAATATGACTCTTAATTGTGAGCTATTTATTACTATCTCCAATATTGTTTTCCTTTCCAGTATTTCACTGTCTTCTCCAGCTTGCTGTTGGAACTTTCACAGGTCACTTTTCTAGCTTTGATTTTGCCCTGTTCACTGTCTTTGCCTTTCTCCCTGCCTCATCCAACTGTCACCCAGCTCTGCCTCTTCTCTCTCACGCAAAATACACATTTTACTCAGAATTAATTTTTCTGTTTTCTTGGCTTGGACATTTCTTACACTTGGATACTCAAGCATGGCAAGGCAGATAAAGTGTGTCCAAGGAGAGTTTAATGACATGTGTTACTGTTTCTGCATCCAAGGAATTAGGAAGTGTGTGAACCCTTAGTGATAAATCTCTGTGTCAGAGTCTAAGGGATTGGAAAGGGGATGCAGAGTCTAAACACTCTTTCCCTTCAGATATTGAGGGATGAATGTCTAAGACCTTTTCAGAACATGGTGTAACTTTAGCCATTCCTGATGCAAGTGTGATGTGCTCTTTCTCACTGGAGAGTATTTGGTGGATGTGTTTGTTTTGTGAGAAAACTGAGAGGTCCCTCAGGGTGGGCTTTCCTCTCCCAGGTCGACATCGTCAGGCATCAGCAATAATCATTTCCCCGTGAGCTTCATGGGGAAGTACTTAGCAACTGAAACATCCTTGGTTACCTCTGTGCAAGGCCATTACAGGCATTTGTCAAAACATGTGTCTTTTCTAAAGGCTTTTTTCCTTTGCTTTTTAAAACAGAATAACTTCAGCTTTGCAGAAATGTATATATTTTTATTCTGAGACACATAGTATTTGATCAGGCTTTGTTAGATCTATTTACCTTTCCTCCTTTTTGCCCTATATGCCCTAAGTGTCCAAACAGAGCTGCCATGGTTCCCAAATCCTCCTCATACACAGGCTCCTACTTTTATCTGGAAAGAGTACAGGACAATCGAGTTTGGGCAAATGTCTTTTACCAATTTTTCACAACATGATTTGATTTGAATATATAACACAAGAAAACCGTATTTGCCTTAAAACTGTTGTGGGCCTTTGCTGAAACAGGAGTCAGGTGCTACAGTGGCTGAGCCACCAACATACCCCTTCCATTAAGATTTTGAATTGAGGGCACCTGGGTGGCTCAGTGGGTTAAGCCTCTGCCTTTGGCTCAGGTCATGATCTCAGGGTTCTGGGATCGAAGCCCATATCCGGGGTCTCTGCTCAGCAGGGAGCCTGCTTCCTCCTCTCTCTCTGCCTGCCTCTCTGCCTACCCGTGATCTCTCTCTCTGTCAAATAAATAAGTAAATAGTCTTTAAAATTTTTTTGAATTGACTTTAATAGTTTTGTAGCTTGAGTCTATATTTTTCTTTTGGTAGTATCATAGATTTCATCATCTTTCAAAATCCACATGTAATCTTTTTGGCCAATTTTCCTGCTTTTGCTTTGTTCTTACATATCTCTTGGTGGTCTAGATGGCTCAAGCAGGCTTTCCCTGCTTCTGTCTCTCACTTGTTTGCTGGCCCTGAGATTTCACATTAATCTTCTTAATACTCATATCTCAGTGTATACTCATTTCTCATGATCTATTTCCTATGCTTCTTGTTATTATCTCCATTTGAGCTCATCCAGTTTTCTCTTAGGACAGAATCCCTATTCCCATACACTTGCACTTCCATGAGCAAAGAACTAGTATTTGTCAAGTGCCTTTTATGTTTTCTGTAATTAGCATGATTTTTAAGCCAAAAGCCTGGATTTTGTAGACAGTCATTCATATCTTCATATTTAAGAAGATCCTACCTATTCAATAAATTATTTAGAACAAATCTCCCCATATTCCATATGATATTTAGGCAACTACACTGAGAAACCTTTACATATGAAGTGTACAGTCCGTTGCAAAGCTTAGCACGTAAGAGTCACACGGGGCACTCCCTAACATAAAAACCCTGTGAACATTCTCCCAGATTCTGATTGCCTAGGTCTTGAGTGAAGCCAGAATTTTGCATTTTTAATAAATTATCCAGACCATAGATATGTGGATGGTTCAAAACGATATTGTATAAATACCTGAACTCTATCATTTTTGCTTTTGTGCCAAAGCTCCAAATGCAACTCTATTTTAATTGTGCAACGTCATTCAGGCAGTCATGTGTTATGGTACTTTGGAGATCTTACATTCTCTAATTCTTCCATATGCTGGTGTGCAATTAAATGGAGGACATGGTTCAAACTTGCCATCCTGTAGTACCTTGAAATTCTATGTCTGAATATGTACAGGATGATTTAGATGATCTGTAAGTTACCTCTTTTTTGCTTTGTCACTATATTACATTTCAGTGCTTTGAGAGATAAATTCCACATTATAAATTAGCCTCCTGGAATAAGAAGGGAATAAACATCTTACGGCTAGAAATAAGTTAGAATTGCAGAAGGTCTCAATGGCGATGTGATAAACAGAATAACAGCTCTTCCAATCCCCAGGAATTGTAATCATGTTTCATTATATGGCAAAAGTGTTTTTGCAGATGTGATTAAGATTAAAGGCATTGAAATGAGGACATCATCCTGGATTATCTGGGTAATCACATGAGTTACTAAAAGTAGAAGAGGAACATAGAAGAGTAGATCAGGGAGATTAGACAGAAGAAGAGGTGGGACAGATATAAGAGGGACTGTACTCAACCATTGCTCATTGACTACAAATGGTGGCCATGAATCAAGGAATGCAGGACCCTGTAGAAACTGGAAATGATCTTCAGCTGATAACCTGCAGGGAGATGGAAATCTCAGTCCTATAATCACAAAGAACTGAGCCCTGCCAATGATTTGAATGATCTACAGATAAATTCTCTCCCACAGCCTCAAAACAAATGCAGATCTGCTAATGCCTTTGTTATAACTTGGTAAGACCTGTATCAAAATTCTCACCTATAGACTGAGATAACTGATTTGTGTTGTTATAAACCAACACATCTGTTATATTTTTTTTTATGGCAGGAATAAAAACCAAATACAGTTGAACCTTGAAAAATACAAGGGTTAAGAGAACCAATCCCTCACACAGTTAAAAATTCACCTATAGGGGCGCCTGGGTGGCTCAGTCATTGAGCGTCTGCCTTTGGCTCAGTTCTTGATCTCGGGATCACTGTGTTCAAGTCCCATGTTGGGCTCCCTGTTCAGCAGGAAGCCTGCGTCTCCCTCTCTCACTCCCCCTGCTTGTGTTCCCTCTCTCACTGTATTTCTATCAAATAAATAAAAAAATATATTTTTAAAAAATTCACCTATAACTTTTGACTCCCCCAAAACTTATTGTCTAATGTTGACCAGAAGCCTTTCTGAAAACATGAACAATTAACACATATTTTGTGTGTTATATATTTTCTATACTGTAGTCTTTTACACTAAAGTAAGCTAAAGAAAAGACAATATTATTAAGAAAACTATAAGGAAAGGACATTTAGAGTGCTGTACTATATTTATTGGAAAAAAATGTGTGTAAGTGGACTTGCATATTTCAATACAGTGTTATTCAAGGGTCATCTGTGCAGTGGAAAATGATGTGTTGAAATACTTGTATAACAAATGTTAAACAAATGTTTAATCCTGAATGAAATTTCTATAACATACTTCACAATTTCATGTCAAATGGTCAGATTCCATTTCTTAGAGGAACTTATTTCTGCATCACTATTCTTTTCCCCATTTGTAGCCCTTCGTCAAATTTCAGTGTAATAATTGTAGAATAGCAGAATACATTCATACTAGCATTTTCTTTTACTATTTACTTGACAGAGAGAGAGAGAACAACAGAGAGGAGCAGAAGCAGGCAGAGAGAAAGGGAGAAACAGGCTCCCCACAGAGCAGGGAGTCCAAGGGGGGCTTCAACATGGGGCTCAATCCCAGGACCCTAGATCATGACTTGGGCTGAAGGTAGATGCTTAACCCACTGAGCCACCCAGGCATCCCTCTTACTAGCATTTTGAAGCCATTGTAGTATGGCATACAAAATGTTTCAGAGCATATAAAGCACTTACACAGATTAAACCAGTTCTCTGTGTGTGGCAGCTAAAGTTCTAGATTGGACTATGAGGAGGTAAAGGGCAAAGGCCTCTGAAGCCAAGTTGAAATTACATTCGAATTGAATTTCAGTGCCTATTCTTTGCTTTACTTTTCTGGAAGTCAAAGTAAATAATATACTCTCTAAACGATGCAATTTCTTTCTATGTATTGTGTTTCAAGAATTAAGCTTATTCTTCACAAGTGAAATAATTTGGAGAATTTGTATTGCATAGAGAAACTGATACTTTTTTTTTCCTGTTTGTAAATGTTAAATCATTCTCCCTCAGTCAGTTAAATACAATGGAATTTGTCGGGGGGACGGTGCATGATCCGCCACTCCTGCCTGTCCAAGCCACCAGAAACTTTGGTGGAGGTACCCCTGAATGTGAATGAAAGTCCCTCCAGGCTTTCCCTGCCTAGAATCCCAGAAAGCCATGTACCCTGTGGGCCGGGATAATATGTCTTTTGTGTGCTTATCCAAGACATATTGTTCCATTTAATCCTCCTCCTGGTAATCATATCTCTGTATCTCTTATCTGTATTCCTTGACCCCTCTGCCTCAATGGTCTCAGCTTCTGTGAGTTTAAGCAATCACTCTGTACCCTGCAGTAACAATATTAATCCTTTCTCTAGGGCGGGTGCAAAAGTAGTTAAAGATTTAACTGCACCACCCAACTTCCTCACTTTTGAATAATAAATGACTGAGGCCCTTGACAGTCAAGAGAGACAGAGGCAGAGCCATAGGCAAAGGAAAAGGCAGAGGCCAAGGCAGAGAGCCTGCAAAGAGAGAACCAGAGAAACAGAAGCAGAGAGAGCAAGAGAGACAGAAGCAGAGAGCAAGAGAGACAGAAGCAGAGACAGAAGCAGAGCAAGAGGGCCAGAGCCAGAGCTAGAGAGCTAGAGCTAGAAAGCCAAAGCTAGAAAGCCAGAGCGTGCGCCTGAGCCTGCTTCATAGGTCTCTCTTGACTGACCTCGGGTCTGTCAGCTTGCATCAGATTTCCGTGTCCGTGTCATTATTTTGCCTGCCAGACATCCCACATCTCTGCTGAGGTTTGTCCCAGGCAGGAATTATTCATCAAGGTTTCTCTTCATTCATGTACAATGGTGAGACTTATGCTTTAGAATGTCTCTATTCTATTGTATACAAATGTCATGCTGCTTTTTGGGCTGTGGGTAAAAGTTCTTCTACTTGCATATCAATGTTAGGAACCAACTGGCAAAATCAGTAAGCTGAAAGTAAACTATTTGAGAAGGGGCAACTATATTTTATTACTTGGAATCACTTATTATTTTGTCTGAAGAGTGATACAAATTAATTTCATAGTTCAGTAATAAAATCTGTTTTGTACCAGTTGTAATTATTGTCATACACATACATGACTGTCTTACATAAAGGAGGTAGTAACATTAAAAATTCAGTTATGGGGCTGCTTGTGAGGGTCAGTCATTGGCTCTCTGCCTTTGGCTCAGGTCATGATCCCAGAGTTCTGGGATAGAACCCCACATAGGGCTCCCTGTTTGGCAGGAGGCCTGCTTCTCCCTCTCTCTCTTCTCCTGCTTGTGTTCCCTCTATAGTTGTGTTTCTCTCTGTCAAATATAAATAAAATCTTTAAAAAAATCAGTTATGAATGTTTGAGAACTTCAATTGCATTTTTCTTTTGAGAGATTTTGGCTATTTTCAGTGTTTTTAAAAATGAAATTCTTTCATTTGTAAACATTTATTCTATTTCCTTTTGATCATTAAAGAATGAAACAGGGATGCTTTTTATTTATCTTTGTATCAGATGCCCCAGCTGGTGCATTAAGACAAGACAAGAAATGAAATGGATGATAAAACTGGAAAAGAGGGGCACCTGGGTGGCTCAGTTTGTTAAGTGTTTGCCTTCGGCTCAGGTCATGATCCTGGAGACCTGGGATCGAGTCCCACATCAGGCTGCCTGCCCACCGGGAAGCCTGCTTCTACCTCTCTCACTCCCCCTGCTTGTGTTCCCTCTCAGGCTGTGTTTCTCTCTGTCAAATAAATAAAATCTTTAAAAAAAAAACTGGAAAAGAAATAAAACTGTCATTACTTACTGATGTCATGAGTGCCTGCATGGAAAATTCAAAAGTGGACACATTTTTAGAAATAATAAATAAATGTATTCATCTTTCTAAATACCGAATCAGCATATAAAACCTTATCATATTTCTTTTTTTCTTTCTTTTTTTTTACGATTTTATTTATTTATTTGACAGGGAGAAACACAGTGAGAGAGGGAACACAAGCAGAGGGACTGAGAGAGGGAGAAGCAGGCCTCCTGCCAAGCAGGAAGTTCGATGTGGGGCTCGATCCCGGGTCTCCAGGATCATGTCCTGAGCTGAAAACATTCGCTTAACCAACTGAGCCACCCAGGTGCCCCAAAATCATATCATATTTCTATATATCAGTTACAAACAAATAAAAACCAAATCATTAATATTCCACTTACAATAGAATTTACCAATATCAAACAAGTATAAATTTCAAGGAAGATGTGCAAAACATCCATACTGAAAAGTCACAAAAGAGTAGTGAAAGTGGGGCACTATATTTATATATATTATAAAAGAGTATATCTTTTATAGATAATCATTAGTATCGTAATTAAGAGTTCTTTGCCTAAACCAAGATCATGAAGATTTTCTCCTACCTATTCTTCTAAATAGTTTATATTTTTAGTTTATATTTAATTATATCATTTATTTGAGTTAGCTATTTGAATAAGATGTGAGGAATATCTCAAGGTTCATTGTTTTCTATCTGATGCTCAATTTTTCCAATACCACTTGAAAAACCTGCCATTTGTCCATTGAATTTTGTTTGAAATATTTTTTTTCAAAAATAAATCATTTCATGCTTATGCATTTATTTTATATTGGGGTTCCTGGAAGTAAAGCCAATGAATAAGTGGGGTCCCCCAAAGACTGTAGGCCCCAGAAGTTTCTCACTTCTGTGTTAGTTTACATTCAGCCTCCAGCAACAGTCAAAATTACCATTTAAATATTACCAAGTTATGACTCCATGGCTCCTTTTCCAGTGAAGCACCCTTTGGCTCTTTCTTTCAAAATTTGACTGTTTTTCTAGATTTCTGATAGTAGTTCATGCTGCAAACCAAATTCTCTGGTGGTCTAACACATGCCATTGTTTTTCAGTTTTTCCAGATTTTATGGGACTGGCAACTTCCAAGCTCTTTATATCTCTGAACTGTGACTTGAAGTCCCTGTAACCTTTGCTTAAGTTGCATTTCATGGTAGGCTAGCCACACCATCAAAGCTGGTATACCAGATATTTTAGTCTGTTTAAAGTCTAATGTGTTGGTTTCAACTATAGAACTAAGAGTGGGTTTTTGTTACTTCTATCCAAGTGGACTCTAACCAAGTGACAACTAAATGTTACAGCTTCCTTACTACACACCACATATGACTATATGCCAAAATAACAAAGCTAAAGGAATCCTAAAAATTGGGCAGAATATAAATATCAATATGTCAACAGCAACCAAGCATTTAAAAACTGGCATTTGAAGGAAAAAGTAGCTGGCTATTATTTAAACTTGTCATGAAAATCAATGACACTCTTAAATTCAACCCAGCATCTCAAACTAATGTCAAAGTATCTCACTTGAGCAAAGTTGGATCACCTTACTTACAACCAAGATTTATAGGTTTCTTTCTTTCTTTTTTTTTTAAGCTGTACACAATTCTATTTTAAAAATAGTAAGGAAAAAAAATTTTGAATTTAAATTTTATTTTATTTTTTCAGTGTTCCAAGATTCATTGTTTATGCACCACAGTGCTCCATGCAATACATGCCCTCTTCAATACCCACGACCAGGCTCATGTATCCCCCCAACCCCTTCCCTTCTAAAACCTTCAGTTTGTTTCTCAGAATCCACAGTCACTCTTGCTTCATCTCCCCCTCCAATTTATCCCAATTAACATTTCATTTCCTTCTCCTAATGTCCACTGTGTTATTTCTTATGCTCCACAAGTAAGTGAAACTATATGATTATTGACTTTCTCTGCTTGGCTTATTTCACTCAGCATAATCTCCTCCAATCCTGTCCATGTTGATATAAAAGTTGGATATTCATTCTTTCTGATGGAGGCATAAAATTCCATTGTATATATGGACCATATCTTCTCTATCCATTCATCTTTTGAAGGGCACATTGGCTCTTCCCACCATTTGGCAATTGTGGCCATTGCTGTTATGAACATTGGGGTACATATGGCCCTTCTTTTCACTGTATCTGTATCTTTGGGATAAACATCCAGTAATGCAACTGCAGGTTCATAAGATAGTTCTACTTTTAATTTTTTAAGGAATCTCCTCACAGTTTTCCAAAGTGGAGCTCCAACTTATATTCCCACCAGTGGTGTAAGGGGAACATTCCCCTTTCTCCACATCATCTCCAGTACTTGTTGTTTCCTGTCCTGTTGATTCTGGCCATTCTAACTGGTGTAAGGTGGTATCTCAATGTGGTTTTTATTTGAATTTCCCTGATGGCTAATGATGATGAACATTTTTTCATGTATCTGTTAGCTATTTGTATGTCTTCTATGGAGAACTGTGTTCATATCTTCTGCCCATTTTTAAACATGATTATCTGTTTTTTGGGTGTTGAGTTTGAGGAGCTCTTTATAGGTATTGGGTATTAGCCCATCTGTAGTATCATTTGCGAATATCTTCTCCTATTCCGTGGGTTGTCTTTTTGTTTTGTTGACTATTTACTTTGATGTGCAGAAGCTTTTCATTTTGATGAAGTCCCAAAAGTTCATTTTTGCCTCTGTTTTCTTGGCCTTTGGAGACATGTCTTGAAAGAATTTGCTGTGGCCAATGCCAAAGAGGTTAACTACCCATGTTCTCTTCTAGGATTTTGATAGATTCCTGCCTCATGTTGAGGTCTTTCATCCATTTCAAGTTTATCTTTGTGTGTGGTGTAAGAGAATGGTTGAGTTTCTTTCTTCTGTATATAGCTGTCCAATTTTCCCAGAACCATTTATTGAAGGGACTTTCTTTTTCCCATTGGATATTTTTTCCTGATTTGTTGAAGATTATTTGGCTATAGATTTCAGGGTCCATATCTTGGCTCTCTACTGTGTCCCATTGGTTTATATGTCTGTTTTTGTGCCAGTACCAAGCAGTCTTGGTGATCATAGCTTTGTAATACAGCTTGAAATCAGGCAGCATGGTGCCCTCAGTTTTGTTTTTCTTTTTCAACATTTCCTCAGTGATTCAGGGTCTTTTTGGGTTCCATACAAATTTTAGGATTGTTTGTTCCAGCACTTTGAAAAATGCTGGTGGAATTCTGATCAGGATGGCATTGAAAGTATAGATTGCTCTGGGCAGTATAGACATTTAACCATATTTATTCTTCCAATCCATGAACATGGAATGCTTTTTCTCTTTTTGTGTCTTCTTCAATTTCTTTCATGAATGTTCTGTAGTTCCTTGAATATAGATCCTTTACCTCTTTGGTTAGGTTTATTCCAAGGTATCTTACAGGTTTTGGCGCTATAGAAATGGAATTGATTCTCTGACTTCCCTTTCTATGTTTTCATTGTTAGTGTATAAGAAAGCAACTGATTTCTGTACATTAATTTTGTATCCTGCCACTTTACTGAATTGAGTTCTAGTAGTTTGGGGGTACAGTATTTTGGGTTTTCCATATAAAGTGTCATGTCATCTGCTAATTTGAAAATCTTTTATTTCTTTTTGTTGTCTGATTGCTGTTGCTAGGACTTCCAACATTATGTTGAATAACAGTGGTGAGATTGGGCATCTTTGTTGTGTTCCTGATCTCAATGGGAAGGCTATCAGCTTTTCCACATTGAGAATGATATTCACTGTGGATTTTTTATAGATTTTATGAAGTTGAGGAATGTTCCCTCTATCCCTATAGTTTGAAGAGTTTTAATTAGGAATGGATGCTCTCTTTTGTCAAATGCTTTTTATGCATCAATTGAGAGGACCATGTGGTTCTTCTCTCTTCTCTCATTGATTTGTTCTGTCACATTGATTGACTTATGGATATTAGCCACACTTGCATCCCAGGAATAAATCCTATGTGGTCATGGTAGGTAATCCTTTTAATGTACTGTTGGATCCTATGAGCTAAGATCTTGTTGAGTCTTAGCATCCATATTCATCAGGAATATTGGTCTGAGATTCTCCTTTTTGATGGGATCTTTGCATGGTTTTGGGATCAAGGTAGGGCTGGCTTCATAGAAAAAGTCTGGAGGGAGCACCTGGGTGGCTCAGTTGTTTGGGCGACTGCCTTCAGCTCAGGTTATGAACCCAGAGACCTGGGGTCGAGCCCCATATCAGGCTCCCTGCTCGTGGGAAGCCTGCTTCTCCTTCTCTCACTCCCCCTGCTTGTGTTTCCTCTCTGACTGTGTTTCTCTCTGTCAAATAAATAAATAAAACTTTTTTTTTTTTTTAAAGCAAGAGCCTGGAAGTTTTCCTTCTGTTTTTATTTTTTTGAAACAATTTCAAGAGAATAAGCATTATTTCTTCTTTGAATGTTTGGTAGAATTCCCCAGGGATTCCATCCGGTCCTGGGCTCTTATTTTTGGGGATGTTTTTGATCACTGTTTCAATCTTGTTACTAGATATTGGTCTATTCAGGTTGTCAGTTTCTTCCTATTTCAGTCTTAGAAGTTTATAGATTTCCACGAATGTATCTATTTCTTTTAAGTTGTCTAACTTATTGGCATATAACTGTTGATGATAATTTCTGATGATTGTTTCTATTTTCTTGGTGTTAGTTATGATCTCTCCCCTTTCATTAATAATTTTATTAATTTGGGTCCTTTCTCTTTTCTTTTGGATTAGTTTGGCCAGTGGTTTATCAATTTATTAATTATTTCAAAGAACCAGCTTTTAGTTTCATTGATATGTTCTACTGTATCTCTAGTTTCTAACTCATTGATCTTTGCTCTAATATTAATTATTTCCCTTCTTGTGTGGGGGTTGGCTTAACTTTTTTGTTGATTTTCCAGTTCTTTAAGGTGTAAAGAGAATTGGTGTATTTGGGATTTTTAACTTTTTTGAGTGAGGCTTGAATGGCTCTGTATTTCCTCCTTAGTACTGCCTTTGCCATATCCCATAGGTTTTGAACTGATATGTCTTCATTCTCATTGTTTCCCATGAATCGTTTAAGTTCTTTGTTGATTTTCTGGTTGATCCAAACATTTTTGAACAGGATGGTCTTTAGCTTCTAAGTGTTTGATTTCCTTCAAAACTTTTTCTTGTGGTTGAGTTCCAGTTTCAAAGCATTGTAGTTTGAGAATATACAGGGGATAATCTCTGTCTTTTGGTATTGGTTAAGCCCTGATTTGTGACCAAGTATGTGGTCTATTCTAGGGAAAGTTTTATGTGCACTCAAGAAGAATGAGTATTCTTTTGTTTTAGGGTGGAATGTTCTGTATATATCTATGAGGTTCATCTGGTCCAATGTGTCATTCAAAGTTCTTATTTCTTTGTTTATTTTCTGCTTCGATGATCTGTCTATTGTTGAGAGTGGAGTGTTAATGTATTCATATCAATATGACTATTTTGCTTAACAGTTGGCTTATGTAGTTGGCTGCTCCAATGTTCGGGGCATAAATATTTACAATTGTTAGATCTTCTTGGTGGATAGACACTTTAAGAGTGATATAGTGTCCTTTTGTATCTCTCACTACATTCTTTACATTCTAAAATTTCATTTTTAGCTTAAAATCTGATTTTAAGCTAATTTATCTGATATTAGAATCACTACCCCGGTTTCTTTTGAGGTCTGTTGGCATGAAAGATGGTTCTCCATCCTTTCACTTTCAGTCTGAATGTATCTTTAGATTCAAAACATGTCTCTTGTAGACAGCATATGGATGGGCACTGTTGTTTTATTCAGTCTGCAAACCTGTGCCATTTTATGGGAGCATTTAGGCCATTCACATTGAGAGTGATTATTGAAAGAGCAGTTTTTATCGACAACATGTTGCCTGTAAAGTTCTTGTTTCTATAGTTTAACTCTGTAAATTTCTGTTCTATGTCACTCTTGGGATCTTTCCTCTTTTATAGAACCCGCCTTAATATTTCTTACAGTGCCAGCTTGGTGGTCACATAATCTTTTTAACTTTGCTAGTCTTGGAAGCTCTTTATCTCTCCATTCATTTTGAATATTAGACTTGCTGGATAAAGTATTCTTGGCTGCATGTTTTTCTCACTTAGAGCCCTAAATATCTCTTGTCAGTCCTTTATGGCTTGCCAGGTTTCTGTGGACAGATCTGACATTATTCTGATGGTCCTCCTTTGGACATAGGGGATCTCTTCCCCCTAGCTACACTTTAGGCATATTCTCTGAATTTATGGTTTGTGAATTTCACAATTATGTGCCTGGAGAATTTTCTAGCCTCGTTGATCTGGGAGGGTGTCCTCTCTGTCTCGAGGACATGGACACTTGTTCCATTCCCCAGATTAAAAAAAATTCCATCCAGGATTTTTTGAACTATATCTTCTAGTCTTCTCTCTCTCTCCACTCCCTCATGGAGCACAATAATTCTAATAGTGGAATATTTCATGGTGTCATTTCTTCCCCCTAATTCTATTTTCATGGCTTTCTTTCTTTCTTTTTCTTTTTTTTTAAAAAAGATTTTATTCATCTATTTGTCAGAGAGATAGATCACAGGTAGGCAGAGAGGCAGGCAGAGAGAGAGGGAAGCAGGCTCCCCACTAAGCAGAAAGCCCAATCCGGGGCTCTATCCCAGGACTCTGAGATCATGACCTGAGCTGAAAGCAGAGGCCTTAACCCATTGAGCCACCTAGGTGCCCCTGTTTTCATGGCTTTCTATGCTGTTTATTCCAGACCTCCTCCTGATCCCTCTTTTCTATCAATCTGTCTTCTATATCACTAATGCAATCTTCTGCTTCACTTACTCTAGATGTCTGTTAGAGTATTTAGATTAGATTGGATCTCATTAATAGCATTTTTTACTTCTGTCAGATCAGCTCTCACTTTTGCTCTTAGAGTTTCTATGTTGCCACTAATGGTCTTCTCCAGCCTAGTCATTGCCTGGATAATGGTTATCCTGAATTCCATTTCCGACATATTGTTTATGTCCATATCCAATAGTTCTGTGGCAGAGGTTACAATCTCTGAATTTTTCCTCTTTCGGATGTTCCTCTTCCTAGTCATTTCGGTGAGAGGTGGTTGAGGGAATGTATAGCTGAATATATTGACCACGATCCAGGCAAGTTGCCCATTGGAAGGTTTCGGAACAATCAGAAGTCACCACTGAAAAGAAAGAAAAAAGAAAAGAGAGAAAGAAAAAAAGAAAAAGAATAAAAGAAAAAAACCAGCCAAAATCAGCTGCAAAAGTAAGATTTATAAGGTACAAAAATAGAAAAGGAACAAACAAAAAGACCTAGTAAAAGAAAAGAAAAGAAAAGAAAAGAAAGCAAAACCCAGCCAAAATGAACTCCTAGAATAAGATTTATATAGTACAAAAACAAAAACAAGTACACAGAAACACTGACAGAAGAATAAGATGGGAAGGTACTTATAAACCCTCGATGTGGGCAAGGAAGGATATTTTAGTTCTTCCTGGGTGTATCTTGTTATCTTATCTTTGTTAAAGGACTCGACTTTCCAGAGATATAGGGAAATTAAAACTGGTTTATATATAGGGGTAGTATTGAATAAGGAAAAAAGGATTACCTTGAAGCTTATATCTCTATGTATATTAAAGAAAAAAGAAACAC
Source organism: Spilogale gracilis (assembly GCA_004023965.1). NCBI lineage: Eukaryota > Metazoa > Chordata > Mammalia > Carnivora > Mephitidae > Spilogale > Spilogale gracilis. The sequence continues at coordinate 239,732 of PITA01000015.1, forward strand.
AGGTATATGTATGAAAAAAGTTCAAGTTAAAAATTTATTATGGAATATGTTGTATTAAACATACTTGTAATGGTAAATAGGTTAAAAAATAAAGGAACAAGAATCATGAGAACGAATTAAAAAAAAAGGAAAAGTTGTATCTATGAAATATACAGGTTTTGGGGCAGTATCAGGAGCTTAATATAATGTTTTTCCCTAATGTTGGGGTTTCACAGTTTTATGGAGACCCTGTAGCGGTTGTCCTCTTGTTCTTTTAGCTTGCCTTTTGGGGGAGGGGCCTGCCGTATTTTTCTTCAGTCAATGTTGCTTGGGCTGAGTCGCCCTGTCCCCCTAACAAGGGGCTGGGCTCTGTGGAAACCAGTTTTTCAGGCTTTTATTCTCTGGAGGTTTTTGCTCTTTGGTGGCTTTTTTGAAAGATTGGTAAAGTGTCCTGCACCCAGACCTCTGCCTCAGAGAGAGGCCTCAGGTGCTTCCCCTCTGGAGGGTCCAGAACACACAGACTCCCCTTCTGCAAACTCCGCTGAACACTGCAACCTCACACAAGTGGTGCACATCCCCAGCCAACAACTCAGTGGTTGCCTAAGGCCCCTGCTTTTCTCTGCACCCCCGTGCCACTACAACCAAAAGTGATATTGGTCTGGGCAAGCCTGATCCTGGTAACTGTCATTGTTGGGACTGCTGTCTGGAGCCCACATCTACATCAGGTGTGCTCAGACCCGGCTACAGTGCAAGTCATGTGGAAGGCTGTTGGGCCAAGGGGCTGCTGGCAGGACCCTGCATGGGTCTCTCTCAGGCACAGGTAGGGGTGTGCCCAGCCAGAGCAGTGGTGCAGCAGTGGAAAGATGGAGGCTCAGAGACCACAGACTGGAGTCCACCAGACTTTCTCAGGCACCTGTGGGCACCAGTTGTGACCATCCTGGGACCATGGGCTTAGGTCCCTGCCTGTGGCCGCCCAATTCTACCAGATGCCCCTTAAGACTCTTTGTTTTTGTTTCTATTTTTTGTTTTTGTTTTGAGTGCTTTTAACCAGACTCTGAGGTGGTGATGGTCCCCAAGCACAGGGCACGTTTGTATTGGGGTATTACTTTCCAATGAGTCACTTCTAGTGGCTCCCTCCTCCTTCTGTTTATCCTCCGATATCAGTCCAAGGGCTCCTGCTCTGCTTTACCTCTCCACTGATGCTTTTATGTCCCCATAGAGATCCAGAAATGTGTAGGCTTACATCTTAGGCTGAATTCATGGGTGTTCAGAGTTTTCTGATAGATATTTAGTTCACTTCAGGGGACTGGTTGAAACAGGGTCGCCTACTTCTCTGCCATCTTGTCCTTCCTCCCAATTGATAGGTTTCAAGAAATTCAGTGAATAATCTGATAAGCAATGGGAGACTATATTTGTTTATAGGCCCAGGACCCAAAATTTCTCAAACATCATTGTCAAAATGTACATACGAATTTTTACACCAGAAAAACTCCTTCAACATCATACTATAGGTACAATATATTTTGTCTATTACATCTAAAATAGGTCTTCATTGTGTAAGATATTTTTATATGGACTTGTGCCTATTTCTAGGCTCCTCATTAATCTGACTCTTTACCTAAACAATTATTTTTATAATTTATTTTTATAAAGAGCAAGTCTTATGTTATTATTCATTTTCAAAACATTTTTAGCCATTTTTTACATTTGGAGGGGAAGGGGACTGAACTTTTGAGGCATTCTTTTAAATTAAAAACAAAAATTATACTGAGAATGCATTTAATTATAGACTAAAGAAGAATTGTTGTTGGTGGTGGTGTTTTTATAATTCTGGAACTTTCCATACTAGAGAAATACATCTCATATCTCTCTCGACTCCAGTCTTATTTAGGTTCCTTGGTGATGGGTCCTGCCTCTGTTTATTATGTTAGTTCTTGATCTTTTTTTGAACAGGTAGAGTTGTTTTTTTGTTTTGTTTTGTTTTTATTTTTTTTCATTTCATTGAGTAAAATACTTGTATACTAAAATACAAAGCAACTGCATTTTATTTCCTTGTGGCTATGCCCAAAGAGTTCTACAAGTATATTTAAATCATACTTAAAATATAAATTCCTTATGACATTTTTCCTTTATGAGAAGTCTGTATTGGTTTTATTTCTCATTGGTTTTATAATACACCCTATCTGGAATTCTAGTTTGTCAAACAGACATATTTTGACTCCTTTCTTCTCCATCTTCTAGGATTTTAAATCCATCAATAGTAGGCTGTCAATCTTGTTTCCCTCAGTTTTATTTTTCTTTATGAATATCTCTTAATCCTCAGTTTGCAAATCTTTGTCCTGTGGATTTCAGACAAAAATCTTTCTAAATATTATCCGTGTCCTTTTTTTCTAAAAGATTTATCCATTACCTGCTGTGTTCTTTCTGATTGTATTTTTCTTTCACAGGCACACAGTTTTCTTTGGGGTCAGAAATGGTTTGTAGATTAGAAACACTAAGTCAGTTTTTAAGACTCTTAATCTTGGGCAAATTTCTTCATCCTCTTCTTGATGTTTTCCTTTTTCTTCTCTGCATTTAAATTGTAGCTTGTAGGTTCATTGTTTTATAATAATTACATCTAATTTTACCCATGATAAAAACAAATTAGGTACCAATATTTTGTTTAGGAATATTATACCTTTTTTTAAAAAAAAATCTTAGCTTTATAAAAAATGTTTTTAATCTCTTTGATATAATATATAAGAAAATAAAATATTTGAATTCTGTTCATTTACAATGACATCTGATAATTTCATCAGCTTTCTTTGTATCTGTTCTGAAGTGTGCCTCTTTGGGAGAACTGAAGATGATACTTAGTGATTGTTACACTTTCTGTATAGGAAAAGGCTATGAAATTAAATCACAGCTTCATATGAATTCAGTTATCATTAATATATCAGGAACCACTACAATAAATTTCATTATTCTTTCCTCAGATGATGGGATGGTCTAAATACTTGAGTCAAATAACTGATAATTCTCTAATTCTAAAATTGTATTGTAAACAGGATATATTAGCCCACTAAGTTGAAATATTGTTTTCACCACAGAATTTATTTTTACATGGATTCAAATCTATTTCTGAGCTCTGACTTAATCTGTCAACTTGTGTAACATTTTTTTCCTATTAATTTTGTGCCCCTTTCAGTTTCCCCTCTGCTCCTCCAATAGCAGTGTAGCACTGGTGGTGTTTAATGCCATTGACCTGCCACAAACAACCTCCAGCAACCTCATCGTGCTTTTTTTTTTTTTTTTTTTTTTTTTTTTTTTTTTTTTTTTTTTTTTTTTTTTTTTTTTTTGGTCTTGTAGCTAAGGAAAGCCATTCAAGTCACAACAAGGGATAGACTGATAGACTGAATATCTTGGAAAATTAAGGCTCCAGTGGCAACAATCAATCAAATGGAATGGGGATTAATGGATGAATTGCTTCTTACATCAGAGGGAGAATGCTGATGTGCATGTTTTATGGATCCTCAGGGGATGCCCCATTGGAATGGACACCATTTCCCACAGTGGTGGCCCAATCAGTAATGCATACTTTATTGTCTTTTCCATTCTCCTCTTTCACTCTCCTCACTGTCTCCTCCAGTTCCTGAAATTACCTTCAAAATAATATGCTTGCAACTAAATTCTCATTTCAGGCTTTGCTTCAGTGGAACTCAAAATAAGAAAGGTATACTGGAACAGGCCCAAGAAAGCAGTTGCTCAGGATGGGATTCTGACCTCAATCACTCAGAGGATCCTGGACAAAAAGACAATTTACTGGTAGAAGCAAAGGTGATATGAGCTCTGGTATGTGGTAGTCTCACAATTTCTGACTTTTTCCTGTGCTGAATGGGAATAGGTACAGGGAGAAGGGGAAATTCTGGTTCATATAGTAGCTCTAGTACTTGAGTGGTATGGAGGAAATAGTAATTAAGATTGTGAAGGTGGCTCTTCTATTAACTGCCTTAAAAGCCTAGAAAAACACAAATGTCAAGCTAAAGCTAATAACTGTCAACTCAGCGCAAGCTGTAAAGCCAGAAGGTCTCCAAAGATACATTTATAGAGACATTTAACTCTTACAGATGGAAGGCAAACAGTGATGAGATTAGGCCTAAGATTTAATTATGATCTTAGGAGAACTTCAAAGGCAAATAAATGTATGACCTCAAAAAGTCTTCACAATAAAGTTAGGGTCCTGATATGAAATAAGAACAGAGAGTTGGGGTGGAGATAGATGAGTAAATGAATTTCAGAAAGTTGACCTCTGATATTTTCCTAAAAGACCCCGAAAAAGTCAAAACAGACCCCTCCCAACTGCTAGCACTGAGAAGGTCTTCCATTGCCTGGATACTAACCTCACAAGGTAATGATTTCCCTGAAGATTCATGTCTGAATATCATCAGTACTTCCAGATCAATACATAGGGTCAGGTTCATGCATAGTCCCATCCAGGAAATAGCTATTTACTGATAGATTCGCAAGATTCAGCTTATATGTATGAGCACTTGTCTGGGCTACAGATGTTCCAGTGGAATGTGAGGGTTTTAGACCAAGCTGTTGGGTTCAGTTGAGGGTGGCATGCATTACGAGGCTAGCTAGAGAAGTATTTATTGCTGTCCTGTATCCTTTCCTATGAATGGTGATTTAATATCCTTGGAAGGACATGTGGAACAAGTCCTAATACAGCAGTATGGGAATTGTAAGAGACCACTAGAAAGTGACACTTGAATCTCTGAGAAGGTCAATCACTGTCCTCTGTAGGTCAGGGTTTCACTATAACAGATGCTGATAGAAATATGGGCTCCCTAAGGTCAGGGAGATTGACAGGATTCTAAATGAGCAGAATCCATGTGGTGGCACTTACCTGTCAGGGACATGGTTGATATAATTACTGCCATTATCAGCAAAAATACTCATGACAAGGAGTATGGTCTGTGGAGATTTATGGCAATGTCTAATAGACCTTGCTTGGTGTTCCTATGGATCATGTAGATGAGCAGCCATATAGAGTATATATTACCTTGTACATCCAGAAAAAAATTAAGTACCACTAAATGGAAGACTTATGCCATCTACTAAAATGGAAAATTATGATTCTTTGCCCAGTTTCTAGACTGAAGTAGTTCTCAAGTTAGTGGCTCATTGATTGTAGATTGGCTGGTTCCCTCTGAGAAAGGACCCTGAAAGACCATTAAAAATATAAACAGTAAATGTTCTCCCAAATCTTACAGAAATTTATTAGTGCCCATTTATCAGCTTGACTGTACATGGGGGGAATAAAGAATGCCAGGCTTTCTGAGAGCAGCTGATACAGATAGGAGGGGGCCCCTGATGCCAGCATGGCCATGCTGTTAGAGTGCAGACATATGGAGCTCATGTGTAAACAGAACACTGGCTTGAATCTGTCTCACCATGGGTCCTCTGTCATCATTACCCTGGTCCTCAACTACATAATTGGGATGAATCTACTTAGCAGCTGGCAGAGCCCTTAAATTAATTTCCTCTCCCGTGGAGTAAGAATTGTCACAGTAGAAAAAGCCAGTCAGAATTCCAAGAAACTGCCCTTCCAACCCCAGCCATGATGATAAAGCATAGTAATTCCTCATACCAGGGGAACTGTAGACAGTGAAACTCTCCAAGATGGATTGTTCTTGTCATATCTAAACCATGGCCATTTGAAACTACCAAATAAATTTTGGCACACAACCATGGACTGCTGGAATCTTAACCAAGATGTTACTATGATTGCAACTGTGGTGCCAGATAGGTCTTTCCTAAATCAGATCAGCAAGTTAATGTAGCCAATGTATTCTTTTTAAATCCCTTCAGGTAATGGAGTAAATGGTTATCTGCTTTTACATGGGAAGGATAGCAAGACTGCTCAGACTCCTCTGTTCTTGTCACAGTGTAGTCCACAGAGCTCTGATTATCTGGAAACTTTGAAGAGCACTGTGAAATCTGGCCAAGGGTGCCCACTGAACAGGAAGTGGCAAGTGGTCTGGATCTTCCAGAAGGACACATTCTGGTGCTGGTGTCTGAGGGGAGTTTAATTAGATTGGCTCTGCAAGTTGTGGAAAAAAAATATAGTTAACTCTTGTCACCAAGAGGAGCTCCTGTTTGGGTGTAACCACAGTCTGATAAAGGTATGCCCTCAGGAATAGGAGGAAAATCAGAGCCCATGTGGAAACAAGAGGAAAGAGCAAGTGTCTTCTTTCCCCTCTAAGCATATACTCTCTCTTTGGAAGTCCTGTTGGCAGAGCCTAACTGTGAGCAAGCTGGCAAAACAGAAATGCAGAGTGCTGGGTGCAGCTACCCTGAGCTGAGAGACAAAGCCTCAATAACTGACACAGCCCAGACTGGTCGCAGCTTAGTCACAGGCACTTCATTTGTTCTCTCTGCCTTACCAATTCACTGTCCTTACATCTTCTCGCTGGCCTCTTAGCTCTCAGATACACTACCTGTGCCTACATCCTTGCTTGGATCTCTGCTTACAGGATGGAACCTGCTATGGAATGAATGTTTGTCTCTTCAGAATTCACATGTTGAAATCCTAAACCCCAACATGGAGGGACTAGGAGGTGGTGTCTTTGGAAGGTAATTAGGTCATGAAGGTGGAGTCCCCATTAGGTGGTTAGTGCCCTTATAACAGATAGGAGAACTTGCTTGAGACCCGAAACGAGTACAATGAGAAGATGGCTATTTGTAAAAACAGGAAACATGATCTCATTAGGTGCCTGATGTGTAGCCATTGTGCTCTTAGACTTCCCAACATCCAGAACTGGGGGAAATAAATATTTGTTCCTTAATAGCCACCTAGTCGATGCTATATTTGCTATAACAACCCAAACTGATAAAATAAAAGCAGTGATTCCTATGTGAATACATACAATTGCATTAATAACATAGATAAAAATCACAAAGAAAAGTTCAGTTTTTAGAGAATCCTGTTTCTTTGTATGATCTCCAATCAATTATGCCTTCTTAATGTTGAGTCATTGGTCAGGTCACTTAAGCTGTAGCTTGCCTAAAGAGATTTGCTGGGAAGCAGTCATGTATGATGAACAAACTCATCCCTCTTTAATTATGATTGAACTGATCAGTGATTTTGTCAATTTCAAAATGCACTGCACTAACCTTAGCATTTTTTAATCAAAACCTAACTATGAGTTCAGCAAAACTTTATAGCAAAGCATAAAGCTACCTCTGAACTTTACCTTTTTTCGTATGACTCATATTATAAAGAACAAAGAGAAAAACATTTCATTTACTATAAAATTCATGTAGATTAAAAGTATAGTGAAAAAGGAGAGTATCTACAACTGATATATTTAATTCTACACTGTAATTGTTCTCACTCTTTATTATAAATATCCACTGACTTCTCTCTGAAACTGTAATTCAGTAGCTCAAAATTCTGAATGAGAAATAATCCTCTTTGAATTGACTTTAGCTTTTGGGCATCTTGGACTGACTTTTTCTTTTTTTAATAGAGTTAAATTCCTATATACTATAGGTAAAAATTAAGTTTGCCTCTCAACTGGCTGATTTCAGTTCAGTGGCGTTGAAATCTTCACAGTTTAACAAAGCTTTACCAATTTGACCTTTTCAAATGTGTATTTTGAATTTTATAATTTAAAAACAGAGTGCTTAAATCTTTTAAACATTCAAAAAATATTTATTGATTGCCTGTCCCTAACGGCTCATATTCTGGGTCTACCTGAATATTCTGTGTTGACCAGAATCTTTACTTTTATAATGGTTGTGATCTGGTCTTTAAAAATAAACGTATAAAGAAGGAAAAATAGCTTACATTTTCCATTTTCATATTCCAAAGATTTTATATGAAATACAACTTTCAAATATTGGTTTATATTAAATATTAGTATGTGAATTTTATCAGGGAAGGTATTTTTGTCTGTCATTCACTGCTGTTATGTTGGCATCTAAATTGAGATACAGCTCGTGCTGAAAGCTTAATAAACATATATTTAACAAATGAATTGATGTCACCTATCTATAAATGAGAACTTATTTTTTTTAAAGATTTTATTTGTTTATTTGACAGAGAGAAACACAGCTAGAGAGGGAGCACAAGCAGGGGGAGTGAGAGAGGGAGAAGCAGGCTTCCCGCGGAGCAGCAAGCCAGATGTGGGACTCGATCTTGGGACTCTGGGATCTCGACTCCAGAGGAAGGCAGACACTCAATGACTGAGCCACCCAGGCACCCTGAGGGCTTCTTTTTATTTAAACAAAACAAAACAAAACAGAAAAACTACAGCAAGCAGGTGAGTGGTTGAGTTAATGACATTCCTAAATTCTTAGTACATTTTTATCCACCTCTGAGAAGCCGCCTTCTGTTTTTATTTAATAATCTTCTTTATCCCATGTAGCTCTCCTATTTTTATTTATCCCCATACATCTGTAATCAGTCTAATCCTGAGTACATTTTGTTTATAGCTCTATTGTTTTCATGTATTCTTACAAAAACATTTTTTATTATTGAAGTATTGTTGACATATAATGTTATATTTACATTGTTTAATTTAGGCAAATCATATACACATGTATATGTATTATACATTTATCATATATTTTTTTTTTCCCATGAAGTACTGCCTTGTAATGGATCCAGCCACATTGCTATGTGACTATTCAATACATTAATATTTCTTGGTAAATAATATTCCATCTAAGCACATCCAGTCATTCAGATAGATGGATAATTTGTTTCTAAGTCATCACAACAAAAATTAATGCTGCAATAAATAATTTTATCCATACACTTTTGGACCTTTGAAACTTTTATTTGAGATCTACATGGTGGAGTTTAATTGCTAGGTCATATTTATGTGCATACTTAATTAGAATGTCATATCAGAATATGAATCGCCATTGGTAGTTTTTCATCATCAAAGTTGTATATCTTTATTTTTAAAAATATTTTATTTATTTATTTGAGAGAGAGAGAGAGTGGATGAGAGAGAACAGGAGAGGGGAGAAGGTGAGAGGGAGAAGCAGACTCCCTGCAGAACTGGGAGCTGGGAGTCTGATGTGGGACCCCGTCCCAGAACTCCAGGGTCATGACTTGAGCGGAAGGCAGTGGCTTAACCAACTGAGCCACCCAGGCACCCCTATATATCTTTAAATTAATGTTGGTTAGCTTTCAAGTATCTTTTGAGTAGTGTGTTCACAAGATATCTCATCTAATACAATGACCTTAGCAATATTGCCTTTCATAATTATCCGGTTCTCTTTCATCTTTTGATCCTACCAATAGTGCATTATATCACCTCAGTAAACCAAAGAGAATTTATTTTAATATGTACACCCATTAGCCTTATAAATTTTACTAATATGAAACTAAAGTCAATATGGAAAAATAGAGTATTATTAGGGGTGCCTGGGTGGCTTAGTTGTTAAGTATCTGCCCTCAGCTCAGGTTGTGATACCGGAGTCCCAGGATGGGGCCCTACCTCCCGCTGCCTGCTCAGCAGGAAGCCCGCTTCTCCCTCTCTCACTCCCCCTGCTTGTGTTCCCTCTCTGTTTCTCTCTGTCAAATAAATAAATAAAATCTTTTAAAAAATGGAGTATTATTTTTTCTTATTCTAAAAACAGTATCATATCCTGAGCCATGGCTTCTGCTAACTAATATCCAAATCTTTGTACTTCTATTTTCTTTAGTGAGAAATTCAAAACAAATGTTTATAATGACTTTTAATGAAGAAAACCAGGTGAAAATATTTGATTTTTTATAATGCAATAATATCTTTGTTGTTGGTAAATTGTAGTAATTCTCTAGGTATTACCTAATGAATAAGTATCATAAAACATATCATTAATGAATGAATTAGTAATTAATTAACTATTTATTATATTTCTCTATATAATTTTCTATTTATTTCCAGTTTCTGAAAAGCAAATTTGGATTTCTCAGGTTAATCAACAATAGTTATACCATATCCTGTAATATACACTATGACCAAGTTTATTAAATTATAATAATAAATTTTATATTACATTTATCCCAAGATAAGCCCTTTGGGAAATGGACAATCCACATGATTGCAGGGCAGTGGGTGAAATGCCTAAAAATAAGGTGTTGTAATAAATATCTGCCAAGTTATTATTCAACTCATATATCTTATATCCCATAATTCTATGGAGTTGTGCATATCATTGAACTGACAGCTGATTAATGTACATTTTTAATTTTTATGCAAAAAATAGATTTGTTTCAATATCAGTAATCAATTGTAATTAATTATAGTCAACCACTTTTAGGAAGCTTAATGTATAGATAATTATTCTGTGGGTAGGCTCTCTACTCTCAGAAACTTTTGTTCATGACCTAGCTTGTTTTATATACATATGTATATATATATTCAAATATGTATACAAATTGGCTTCAGATTTTTCCTATATATAATATATATTAAGATATATTTTAAATCATATATATTTTTTATACATGTATACATATATTCAAATTGGCTATTATAAATCATACATATCATATATACTTTTGAAGCCAATTTTATTATATTTTACATTTTCAGAATTGTTCAAAAATATTAAATATCGGGGTGCCTGGGTGGCTCAGTTGGTTGGGACACTGCCTTTGGCTCAGGTCATGATCCCAGAGATCCGGGATGGAGCCCCACAATGGGCTCCCTGCTTGGCGGGAAGCCTGCTTTTCCCTGTTTCACTCCCCTTGCTTGTGTTCCCTCTCTAGCTGTATTTCTCTCTGTCAAATAAATAAAATCTCTAAAAAAAAATTAAATATGTCCCTCCTCATAGAAAACAAAGTATAACCTATTCTGATTTTCATCATATATTCCTATGATCTGCCTAAAATTTCTCTATCAACCCCTTTAATTTAATGCTCAAATACTATAGTCAAATTATTTTATGATAAAAGATTATAATTATTAAAGCATTAATCATCTTAATGACATTATTTTCACTATCTTATCATAAAACTAGAGCTTGAAGAGAAGATCACATTTCTCTCTATGTGAAAATTTAACCCATTTCACTTTTTCATTTATTTTTGCTGTTTAACTTGCTGCTCCTTTTAAAGTATAGGTATATGGTTATTCTAATTAACGTCAGCCTTGTATTGTTAGATTTGAAAAAATAACTCATCTGTATGAAATAGGTGCTTGATAATAAATAATTTCTTGAAAAGGAAGAGGCTAAAGATATAGGTGTCCAGCTACAGAATGAATAGGTCACAGGAATAAAAAGCACAGCATGGGGAATGCAGTCAATGATACTGTGATGATGATGTACTGGGGACAGATGATAGCTACACTTGTGGTCAACATGCCATAATGTTTAAACTTGTCAAATCACTTAAGTTGTACATCTGAAACTAATACAATGCTATATATAATACTGCATGTTAACTACACCGTAATTTAAAAAGAGAGAGAGAAATTAAGAAAGACAAATGGAACAAGTAATTTTAAGCAAAAGGTGGATTTGGTTTTGGATATGTTGCCTTTGATTTTTGGTACATTTTAAAGTATCAGCTTACTCCAGAAATATTCATTGAATACTTGTATTTTGTGAGAAGCTGATGCTAGAATGATTAAAGTAAAATACTTCATCAAAGTTTTTATAATTGTATTGCAAACTTGGGAAATTGGAGCAAGATAGGAAGAGGCAGACTAGTCGAACTTATAATAAAAAGGAAACATTAGAACAGTAGTATTTTGGGGGCACCTGGGAGGCACACCTGGGAGGTTCAGTCTCTGTTAAGCACCAAACCTTGGCTCAGGTCTTGATCTCAGGGTTGAGTTCAAGCCCTGCTTTGGAGCCTACTTAAAAAAAAAAAAGAGTAAGAAAATTTTTGAATTAGTAGAGATTAGTTTTTTCAACCCTCATTATTTGAGGAAAGTAGGTTAATGATTTTGGTTTTTTCTTTAATTTTTTTCTGTCCAAATAGTCATAGTTCTCTCATTAGATTAAAATATGGGTGGGGGTACCTGGGTGGCCCAGTTGGTTAAGTGACTGTCTTCAACTCAGGTCATGATCCTGGAGACCCAGGATCGAGTCCCACATTGGGCTCCCTGCTCAGCAGGAAGCCTGCTTCTCCCTCTCTCACTCCCCCTGCTTGTGTTCCCTCTCTGGCTGTGTTTTTCTCTGTTAAATAAATAAAATCTTTAAAAAAAATAATAAAATAGAGAAAAAAGACTGAACAGAAAAAAATTCAATCACGCATTTTTATTTTAACCTGTTGTATTAGTTTTCTATTGCTGTTATGATGAAATACCAAAATGTAGTGGTTTAAAACAATAGTACTATCTTACAGGTTTGGAAGTCAGAAAATCTAAAATCAAGAGTTCTGCAGGCTGTGTTCCATCTTCAGGTTCTAGAGGATAATCCATTTCTCATCTTTTTTAGCTTCTAGAGTCTACTCTCATTTCCTTAGCTCATGGTCTCACAGCCAGCAGTGTTGCCTCTTCCAAGCCTTGTCTCTGATTCTAACTCTCCTGTCTTCCTTCATAAGGAGCCTTCTGTGTACATTGGGCCCATCAAGATAAGCCAGGATATTCTCCACATCTCAATATTCTTAGCTTTATCATACTGCAAAGTTCCTTTGACGTATAAAGTTCCATATTCAGCAGAGATTCAGAAATCAGGATATGGACATCTTAGGGTGGTCATTATTTACCCATCACACCTGTAATAGTTACGGTGTTATATAATTAACTTTATTAAATATATATAGATTGCTCAATTTTTAATCAAAAGTGTGCTCTATTAAAATCAGATGAATAGGGGCACCTGGGTGCCTCAGTTGGTTAAGCGACTGCCTTCGGCTCAGGTCATGATCCCGGAGACCTGGGATTGAGCCCCACATTGGGCTCCCTGCTCGGCAGGAGGCCTGCTTCTCCCTCTCTCACTCCCCTTGCTTGTGTTCCCTCTCTGGCTGTATTTCTCTCTGTCAAATAAATAAAATCTTAAAAAAAAATCAGATGAATAATATCAGAAAAGAGTAGTTTTTGAAATCTGATAATAAATATTTATGGAGCTATTATATATAGAAATTCATTTATTATTTATTGGCTTTTTTGAGAAATTCCTCTAAATTATTTTTGTGTTGATTCATCTATGCTTTCTAGTTGTGGATAACTATAGAACAATTGTTGGATGTTTACAAAGCTCTTATGTTATTATTTCAAGGAAGAAACAACAAAGGGCCAATCTTCGGGTGTGCCTTAAGCTAGAGGAAAGGGCTTAAGTCAGTGTCCTCCACTTCTCATTTTTAAGTAGTTACTGAGCATGATCATGTTCAATCCTAGAAAACAGAAGATTATCTGCAGTGGGTAATTTTATTTAAAGTAAATCCTATATTTCAAATTTCCATAAGAATTTAATGAATACTTCTCAGTTTCGCTGAACACTCATTACAATTAGAAAGATGGTTTTCCTGTCTTACTCTGACTACAAACTAGAGTCTCTATGAATAATGTCACCACATGATCTGGCCAATTTTTAACTCGTCTTCCTCTTCTTTTCCTCATCCTGCTATTTTCTGGTCACATTGGCCTCCTAGAGAACCCTTGTCCATTCCTTTAGCTGTGTTTTGCTTCCCTGTCTGTGTGAGCTATTCCCTGTACCTGGAAGTCTCATGTAATAGATACTTGTGTGACTCTCTCTCATGTCTCTTGTGTGTCACTTTTCCAGTACTGTGTTATGAGTCATGCTGCCCAAAGTCACAATACCTCTGTCCCTCACCATAACTCCACTGTTTTTTTAATTAATATTTATATCCATGCATCTACTACTTTAACTATTGCCTTTATGGCTTTATTTTATTCACTGTTTATCTCCAATGCCTAAAAAATATGCTCAACAATTGTTGATTGAATTCACTTATTTTTTTTTGTCTAGCCTTATATTAACACTGATCTTGTATAAAATGTTTTAAAATATTAACTCATTCAATCCTCAGAACAATACTTTGAGGTAGACCCTCTTGGGATCTGCATTTCATCAATGAGAAAATGAGTGAAGCATCATTAAGGAACAATAGTAGAAAAGATGAGTATAAAAATGATATTCTGTAAGCCTTTTATGGTTTAAAATATGTCTTGGCTTTCTCTGCTGCTATATATGTAATGTCTATCATTACATGAAGAATTTTTTAGAGTTTTTTTTAATATGTTCTTGAAATATATTTGTGCGCTTTCATAAACATTTGGCCCCTGTCATCTATCAAACCTTAAGGCGTGAACCTAGGGATGTTGGGCATTTGTTTCATTAATTACAAGTGAGATGTTTAGATAGATTACTTTGAAAATTTAAATTTGTATTCTATAGCATTGTACTTCTTTTTAATTAGAGGTCTCCATCAGTGTCTTTGATCTTTAGAATAGTCTTTTGTAAGAGGCAGAACCTTACTAGTGTTGGCTGATGGAAGGGTCCATTTAATTTCTACTCAGCTGCTGTTCCCATTATAGTTGCTACTCAGCTGATTGTCTTCTGTCATGAGACAATTTTATAAATTGCTTAAAAGTAAAGAGCCAACTATTTCAATGGGAATTTTACCAGAAATCAGTGTAATGAAATTTTCCAATTATGATTACTGTGATATATGATAGTTAAAAATAGCTTCTTTCTTTATTTTACACTGGCAATGTTAAAAAACAGAGAAAAGTAAGGGTCGTCAAGGTGGCATAGTCAGTTAAGGTTTGACTTTTGATTTTGGCTCAGGTTTTAATCTCATGGTGAGATGGAGCTCTACGTCTGGTCTGGCTCTGCACTAAGCAAGGAGCCCGCTTAAGATTCTCCATCCATGATGGTGTGCTCTCTCTCTCTCTCTCTCTCTCTCTCTTGCTCTTAAAAAAAAAAAAAAGACAAAAAAGTCAAGTGGCTGCATTGTGAGGTGTCCTTTCATGGTGCCCTAAGAGTTACTCTCTTGTACACTTTGCATCAAGGATCAGACTCTAGAGATTTCAAAGTCTAAAGATTTCAAAGCGGAAATTTCAATATATGAGCCAGTTTATAAGTGCAATACAAATTGGTGAGATTTGTGGCAAAGTACAGAATGAAAGCCAGAACTCAACTACAGGAAATTATTTTAAATATTGAGATATGGTCCCAGGATGATCATATATATTCATTTCTTCAAATTTAACTTGAATCTGGATTTTAGTGAGAAATAATTCATAAATTTAATAGGTTCCCATTATCAAATGCTAATTTATATAAATGCTATCTAAATTGATAGCATTTATCAATTGGGTGGCTTAGTTGTTGCATGTCTGCCTTTGGCTCAGGTCATGGTCTTGTGGTCCTGGGATCAAACCCCACATCAGGCTCCCTTACTCGAGGGGGACACTGCTTCTCCTTCTCCCTCTGCCTGTTTCTCCTTTTGCTTGTCCTCTCATTGTCAAATAAATGAATAAAATATTAAAACAATGATTCACTTAAATAGAAAATAAAAATCATCCTTAGGAGGCAAAAATCTTGGTAATTTGAGCTTGAACATGAAATTATTTTTAAAAGTGTAATTTGGCACTTATTTTAGTAAATATGTATGTTGGTTATATTTGTCTGTATTTACAACTCTACGAAAATAATATCAAAGAATATAACAAACTAAACTTGATAAAGAAAAATTAAATTATGATATTTTGTCATACTCATAACAGAATTGTAGGGAAGAGTTGTAGGAACGTCACCTACAACTTTTGGGATAAAATTTTTTGGGGATACAATTTTCAAGACATTATAATTGAAGTCTTTTATCAAATTTCACAAGAATTTCCTTCAGTTAAATCATCTGCTTTGAAAATACATGTATCATTCTTGTTGATTTTATCTTCAGCTATTATTAGGAATAACAGTCATCCTAGTGATCAGTAAGTTTCTCTATTTCAGATAAAGATACATTTCTAGATAAAGACATTTGATTGACATATAGCCATAAACAGTAAATAATGTTCAAGTTGAAAATGTGTTAGTGGTCAGCACATTAGTGAATGTTTTCATATCAGTCCAAATTTTGATGTTCTAAACATCATCAGCATTGTGTTGATCGAATAGTTAATAATGAGGACCACGTGACAGTTACTTTAATTTTTAACAGTATGTTAATCAGTACTGTCTAAACTAAAAGTTATTTAATACACCTCCTTCGTGGATTCTTCCTCTACCTACCTTCTTGTCCCCCCCCCCAAAAAAAACTAGAAAAATCACTGAAAAGAAAATGAGAGAACATGAGAAAACTGAATTATCATACATGTAAGTGAATTATATTTGCTCATCAATACTAGAGATTTCAAGACTTGGTATGAACCTAAAATGATTTCAGGAGAATTCAAGATAGTTTTGAACAAAATTTAACAATCATTCATATTAAAAATTCTTTGGTAACTAAGGGTTGCATAAATCCACACAAAAATATGACAGAAACCTGAGGCAAATTCATCATTTATGGTAAAGTCTTAGAAGTTTTTTTACCTAAAGTTAGGGGCAAGTCTGTTTTTTATCATTGTTAGTAGAGTTAGATGCTAAAACAGATAAATCTCAAAACTTAGTGACTTTACACAGAGAATTTACATTCTTTTTCTAGCCCTGGCCAATGTGCATTTTGAGGACATTTGCTCCAGGTAGTAATTTAAGAAACCTGTCAACTATTTGTCCTATTGTTTCAGCATATTCTAGAGTCTCATCATCCTCTACACTTGACAGGTGAATGAGGAAGAAAGAAAGTGAGAATTGCCTGGGAAGAATTGAGATCAGTTTTGGTGAACAGTTGCCCAATCTTGTCCATTATTTACCAATAAATGCTGTTGTTCTTATGTCTGTAGTCAATACCATGAAATAGAAAAAGAATAAAAATTATTGGTATTGCTGATAATTGTCTATTGTCTATTTGCTCTGCAAAGCTGATATCCGACAACAGACCATTTAAGTGAATCTACTAATAAAACTAGCTAGCTATTAAAACCAAAAAAGAGAGTTCACAAGGGTGACATGCAAAATCACCATTAAAAATTATATAATACAGGGGCGCCTGGGTGGCTCAGTTGGTTAACTGACTGCTTTCGGCTCAGGTCATAATCCTGGAGACCCAGGAACGAGCCCCACATCGAGCCCCACATCGGGCTCCATGCTCAGTGGGAAGCCTGCTTCTCCCTCTTTCAGTCCCTCTGCTTGTGTTCTCTTTCTGCTGTGTTTCTATCTGTCAAATAAATAAATAAAATCTTTTTAAAAATTATATAATTACAATATTAAAAAATTCACTTATGTTAGTAATGAAATTTCATAAATGTATATAAACATGTATATATGACTTCATAAGCCAAGTATAAAACACAACTGAAGAGTTGGAATATCCATTTTATAAAGTGACATTTCTATCTCATTTGATCCCTAAATTCAGTATATTTTACATAAACATTCTGAGAGGACTATTTTACAGAACACAAATATGAAAATTCATTAGGAAGAGAAAAGGCATCAGAATAGCCAACTAGACTTTGGAATAAATAAAAAGAGGAGAAGATTGATCATTAGTTAATCAACACTGCTTATAAAGTTAAATAAGTAAGCCTAATGATATGATATTGGCATGGGGATTAATAAATGGATCAGTCTTCTAATAAACTGATAATGATATTAGGTTACACGAGGAGGCACGTGAATATCTTTGAAAAATTACATTGCAGGGGCATTGGTTGGCTTAGTTGGTTAAGTGTCTGACTCTTGATTTTGGCTGAGGTTTGTGATCAAGCCCCATGTCCAGCTTTGTGCTGGGTGTGAAGCCTGCTTCTCTCTCTCCCCACTCTCTCTCTCTCTCCTCAAAGAATTAAAAATTGCATAAATTAGTAAATAAGAAAGTGAATAAATAAATAAGAGAAGTGATATTTCAAGTTGGTAGAGCAAAGAAAAATCACTAAATCATTGTTCTACATTAAAAACTGAATTAGGCTCTTTAAGCTCATTTATAAAAATATATATCAGATGATAAATTTCCATGTATTAAGAAATGTTAGAGGTATTAGAAAAATTAAAAAAGGTTTTGTAGATACATGTGCTTAGTATAAGGATAATTTTGTTTAAAAGGAGACAGTCACTAGGGAAACAAGAAATAAACCTGTTACATCAAAACCAGAAACAATAACAAAAGTATCCTGTACACAAAAATATATAGCATAAAAAGTTGAAAGTGACAAACAAGGAGGAAATAAAAAGCAGATTGATAATACACACCTTTAACAAAAATCACTTCTAACAATAAGAGAAATAAAATACACAAAAATACAAAAAATAAAAAGATACACAAAAATATGAATAAGCAATCCAGTGAAGAAGATATACTTAGGAAAAATGCTCAGTCTAAGTCATCACTGGAAATCAAGTTAAGCAATAATTAGCTAATATTTTTCCAATTAAATTAGCTGAAATTCAAATCAGGTTCTCATATTCAGGACTAACAACAGATTGAGAACTAGGCATTCCCATATAATACAGCTGTGGGTAGGAATTGGTATAATTCGACACAGCTTTTGGGCACCATATATTTAAATTAAAACTGTGCATAGCTTATGAATCAGAAATAATTGTGTGTGTATTGATGTGTACTCAAGAATGTCCTTTTTAGAGATATCCATTGTAGGACTTTAAACAACTAGAGGACATTAATAGTACAACATACCATTTACAGGTAAAATGTACTTACACTAATAAAATAGATCTGGATGTAGAACTAAGAAAAATTTGACATAATAAATTATTAAATATAAAAACTTACAAAGCAGTACATATACTATAACTGCTAGTTTAAAAGAAACAGACACAGCTTACAACACACAACTATTACAACACAACTTACAAGCTCAACTCTGTTTTCACATATACCCACACATACAAATAGAAACTGATAACATTGATAATCTCTAATTTTGAACCTATAATGGTTTGTTACAGAGGGATTTAGCTTTTTCTAATTAAGCTTTTAAGAGTATACCCAAATTTTCCTTAAATTATGCTTCAAGAAAACATTAGGCTAGATATTTAAGAACTTTTAAACTAAATTTTTGTGGACCACTCACTCTCCGTGACTTAGAGTCAATGTGAGATGCATTGATTTGTATCCATGTCATTCAAAATGAATCTTTAACATGTGATTTTATACCAGTGAATTAATTCTCTAACACAGTCTTACCTCAGTTTTCTTCTACGACTCATTTCAAAGATTGAGGAGAAACAAGATGTTTACATATCCTCAAAATATTTATTAATTACAATGGGAACACTTGGCAGACACAACCTTAAGCAAATGAGCAAGATTAACATTCTCAGTAATCATGAGGTATGGGCATCAAGTAGCATCAGATATGTGGAACAGAGCACAGTAAGTCCATTGTGCTTCCCAGATCAGTTAATGAGAACATATCAGACAAACTGAAGCTGAGGAATAACAACAAAATGTCTGCTCTGTGCTCTTCAGAAATGTTAAGGTCATGGAAGACAAAGAACAAGGGCAGGGGAAGATGAGAAGTGGGAGCTAAGAGCAATGTGGGATCCTGGATTGGATCCTGGAACAGAAAAGGCAAAAATGTAGAAAAAACAGAAATCTTCCTGAAGCCTGTAGTTTACCTAATACTATTCAATATTAATTTTTTAGTTTTGATATTTGCATATGGTTTTGTAAGTAGCCAACATCAGGGGAAGGTCAATGAATGGTATGTAGAAAATTCCTGGACCCGTAAGTCTCAAAATTGTTATTTTAAAATGATGATTATTATTTCAAAATAAAGAGTTAAAATATATTAACTTACAAAGCTTTTTAAAAAAATTTTTAAAGATTTTATTTATTTGACAGAGAGAAACACAGCCAGAGAAGGAACACAAGCAGGGGGAGTGAGAGAGGGAGAAGCAGGGTTCCTGCCTAGCAGGGAGCCCAATGTGGGACTCGATCCTGGGTCTCCAGGATCATGACCCAAGCTGAAGGCAGTCATTTAACCAACTGAGCCATGCAGGCGCCCCAAACTTACAGAGCTTTTTAAGTGCATATTAATATATTTCTGTTCTGAAAACAAAGCTGAAACCTTAGTTGGACCTAAAAATTGGCTTAGAAACCTTTCACATATTGCTAATTTGGAGCACACTTATTACTAAAATTAAATTTGAAGAAAATCCAGGGTCAGCCAAATTTGCTTCTGACAGGAGTAAACCAGTAAATGCAGGAGAATCCATGAGGCTGGAAATGCCTTATGGATGCCATTCTCTTCTATCCTGCTTTGGGCAGGACAAGGCTGGTGAATCAGTCCAGTCCGTAAGCCAACAGCAATTTGCCTTGGCTCTTGTTGGGCCAACCTTTCTTGACTTCTGTTCTAGAAAGCCATTTCTCTTTAGTATGCAAAAAAGAAAAAAATAATCTTTGAATCAGTTCACTGGAGTTTAAGAGTAGCATTTCTCACTGGTACACATAATTTAACATTAATTTTCTGCCAGATAACTGTACTTCATCTGCGTTATCAGGTCTTATGTAACTCACTCTAACAGATGGAAAATGTGGCCAAATTCAATTCCTATTTCCTCGCTTAAAAATGTCTGTTAACAGCTCATTACATTTCTTTCCAACTCCACACATCATAGCTACATCCCATTTGTGGCAAATACATTTTTGTCAAAATTTCTACAGAATGTTTCACATTTGTCTAAAGCTGTAGCTGTTGCACTTAATTGGGTTGCACTTTTATTGGAAGAGATGGAGCTTAAAATCAATTTATTCTGCTCATTTAAACCTTGACCTCCTTTGCTTATAAAATCAAAGACAAAAAAACCCTGCATTATATTTGATAACTTTGTAGTTGTCATGTTAAATATTAATATTGTGAACTATTGTGGCTTACAATGCTGCAACCACTTATAATTGGTTGTAATTAATCAAATCTGCATTGTTAATGGAAGACTTTTTAAAACTACAATACTCCCTTTCTCTTAATTATTAAAAAATAGTATTTTACTTAAGAAACTAAAAATAATTGCATTTTTTCCTGTTGATAGTCACAGTTAGCTAATTGGTTGAACATACACTAGGAGGAAAATCTGTTAGGAAAGGATCTGTCACTGCCACCCAAGGAGTCCTCCATGTTTGTTGGGGACACTGTACTTTATGAGCCTAAACCCATAATCTTCATAATACCAGGACCAGGAGGAAGTCCTTCAAACTTTATAAATTACGGGCAAGATTCTGCCTTCTCTTCATTTATCCACCTCATTCCACAGTTTTAGCTTCATCACCATAATTTGCCTAAAAGATCCTTCTAATATATTTCAAGAAGCCCTAGACTCCCAGGTAATTTCTTATTCCTATAAACATTCATCCCCATGGAACTCTGTGCCTCTCCCCAAATGAACCAGCTTCACAACACATTATTAAATCCCAAAGCATTCCACGAAGTCTGAAAGAAAATTAATTACTCCTTCTCTCTCTTCAGCTTCTTTTCTTAACTACTATCCTGGTTCAGCTCAAGGACACAGCTATCCTTGTAAACATCTCCAATGATGTAATTTCTCTCCCATAAATCAGATTTGAAACACCTGCAGATGGGAATGACATTTTCCTTGTTCTTAGATGCCAATTCACTATTCTTTTCCTTCTCCATTTCTTATCATATGGCTTCTTGAATTTTCTGGCAATTTATTAGAAATCTACTCCTGTATATGATCACACAGTTTGTTCTCTACATATGAGCTGGCCCAGTGGCTCTCAGCAGGGGTGGCCTAGGGGACATTTGGCAAAGTCTAAGGACATGTCTTTGTTGTCATAATTGGGGGTAAGAGGTGCTATAGGTACCTAATGGGTAGAGGCCAGAGATGCCACTAAATAAACACAAGACAACTGCCCACAATAAAAATTATTTGCCTAAAATGTCAATAGTGCCAAGGTAGAGAAACCATGTTATAGATCAGTTATTTCAAATATTTTGCCCAACTCCTCAAAAACTTGCAATGGCTCCTCATCCCAGACAGGTAAATAACCATCTGTCTCATCTGTACTCCTAAAGTTCTCACAAAACCCATTCTTAACTCAAAGCTTTTAAATCTGCTGTTCTCTTGGCCTAGATGGATGGATCTTCCTTTATATCTTCAATAATCTCCCTGATTAATTCATGACCATGTTAAACAATCACCTTCTCAGAGCATCCTTATACTGAGTAATTATGGAACCTCTGTATTACTTGCTCTCCCTCAGGTTTGTCTATTATCACCTCTCAAAACCAGAAGATAATTTCTGTGAAGGCAAGAGCTAGTTTGCTTTATTTTTACTTCTGTATTTTTATAAAGTGACTAGAACCAATTGAATGGTTACTATGTATTTGTAAATGAAAAAACTCTTATTTAGCTTAATAGACAATTTAGAAGACATAAAAATTAGAATTCCCTGACTTAAGTGCACATTTTGTTTTCATAAGAATAAGATGATCATTTATTAAATGATACTGGAACTTTAGAAAAAGTATAATTTCTAAATAAATGATATAAATAAGAATGCAAATATTTAGGGATTCAGAGAAACCAAAGTTAAGTCTGGTTAAAATATCAAAGGTGACACTGTTAAAGTATTTTAGAAATGGCTATTTCAGAATTACCTAGCCAAATAACTTCATCTTTGGAATGAAGTGCTTTAGACCAAATTATTCTGACAAATTCCTGATGTTGATTTCACTGAATTCTGTGGCTAATGTCTATATTCATTTGTCCCCATCAGGGAGCTATGGAACTTTGAAGAGTAAAGGTTTTATGAGGAAAGAAAAATATGTTGCTAAAGGAATTGAGAGCATCTTACTCCAAAACATGCCATTTTGGCACATTGATTATTTTCAGTTAAAGAACTTATTTTTTTTTTAAAGATTTTATTTATTTATCTGACAGAGGGAAACACAGTGAGAGAGGGAACACAAGCAGGGGGAGTGGGAGAGGGAGAAGCAGGCTTCCTGCTGAGGAGGGAGCCTGAAGGGGGACTTGATCCAGGATCAAGACCTGAGCTGAAGGCAGACACTTAACAACTGAGCCACCCAGGTGCCCCTGACTATTTTCACTTAAAAGCATTGAGAAACAACAGATGCAAGAAAGGCACTCTGACCTTCCTTTTTAGTTTCAAAAGCAGGAGATAAAAATTCCCCTCTGAAAAGTGCCTTCTCTGTGCCAGGAGGAAGAAAGGCATTCTTATCACCAGACACAGGGAACACAGGCCAAAAAAATCTATATTAATAAAACTTGTTAAACTAACACTTATCTTCTGGTGCCTTCATCACAATTTACTGCCCCTAGTCCAAACCCCTCTGTCTTGTCAATCCTTCTCAAATTTATTGTTTCTTTGACTAAAAGGTATAAAAGTTTCTTCTCTGGTCACTGCCTCCAGCCTTCATTCTCTTGTGAGGACTCCCGCGTATATGCAAAAATTTTAATAATGCTTGTATGCATTTCTCCTATTATTTTTTTAATGTTAGTTTAATTCTTAGGTTAAGCCAGAGACCCTAAAATGGTGGAGAATTTTTTTTCTTGCTTGCATTGCTAAGATTTCTAATTTAACCCAACATCAAAGTGACACTTGCTTTATACTAATTGATCTTATATTTAGCTGGACATCTTTCTTAGCTTCACTTGTGTGACAGAGTGACTCACTGATGGGCAGTGTTCTATAAACAGAAATAGATTTTGTGACTCTTTGGAAGTATCCTTAAAAAGACCATCAGTGCTCTTCTACCATTTTTTTTTTTAAATCTGGCTGGCTGAAATGTGGATATAATACCCCCACTGTACTGACCATCTTGGGCTATGAACTCCCTTTGAGAATAGAGACAAATAGCACAGAAAAACAAAATGTAAGATTCTAGGATCCATAACACAATGGAGTACCACACTAGCTTTGGGCTAGCCAAGTCTAGACTTTGATATGATAAATAATTATGGTGCACCCGGATGGCTCAGTCCATTAAGCATTCACCTTTTGTTCAGGTCATGATCCTGGGGTTCTGGATGGAGCCCTACATTGGGCTCCTTGCTCAGTGGGAAGCCTGTTTCTCCCTCTCCTTCTGCCTGCCTCTACCAGTGCTTGTGCGCTCTCTCTCTCTATGTCAATTGAATACATAAAATCTTTTTTTAGAGAAATAATTATGCTTCTCTCTTATTCAAACAGCTGACATTTTGGATTTCCTATCAGTTGTAGCCAACCTTACCGCTAAGGCAAGAGAAAGAGTGAAAGAATGTGACGAAGAGGGCAGGTGCGAGGTTATGCATATGTGGAGTGAAATCAGTGGGTAGGAAAAGTTATTATTTTATGTTCCTGTATTTTACTTGTACTTTCAAACACTTTAGAGATACAAAATTCCTAAGAGTAAACTGAAGCAAAAATAAATTAGGAATTGTTTTGATTAGAAATTATATATGAACTGACAAAGATATGGATTAAATTGGTGTTGTTGGAGTTAGGACAATTCTATGAGGTTTGATGAATTTTAAATGAGAAGGGGGAAAAGGAGTGAGTCTTCAAAACCAGAGGATGGTAGTATTAAAAAAGAAAGGGGGGTCATGTAAAAATTCCTGTATGTCAATGAGTTTCAAACCTGTTTGGATAATTTGACCTTGAGATCTCAAGCATTTGTAAAACAGCATAATCAATGCTCAATGCCAGTAGAGAATTAGGCATGAAATCCTATCACAAAGTTTTCTAACATTATTAGAATTTAAAAGTGACTATTACTTTAATGTAAAAAGTCACAGAACATGCAATTTCTAACTAATGAGAGCAGGGAAGGAAATTTTCCAACTTGAATTGATTGGTTATTTTATAGTTTTTTCAGTATATTTATTATATTATAATGTAATATAATATAACTATAATGTAATATAATATATTTTGAATCATTTGTCATATGGTACCACTAATTATCAGATACATGGATAGTTTATAAAAGTTATAAAGATAATTATATATGAGAATATCTACATTAAGATAATTCTTTAAGAATGTATAAATGATTAACACTATACTAGATTAGAATTGGAACACTACTATTTACATATTATAGAACCAGTATTCCACAAGAGAAGAACTTGAAAATTAATTTTTTAAATATTTAAGTTACTTAGCTAGATATTTTAGTTATACTTTGAGCTTCCTCTCTACAATGTGGGTCAAATTTGTGTTAAATATTATGAGATTATATTGTGTTTTATTAGACATGGTAGACAGTAGATTTATTCATGGAATCATTCAATATCTACTGAGTGCTTACATTGTCTTACATGATAGGATAGACTGTAATAGGCCCTGAGGTATTAGTCCTATATAAGTCTTCAACCTTGATCTCAAAATATTCAATAATGTTTTCTGAGATTCCATGATAATTCAAGAATAGGTATTTTGAAATATATTGCTCTTTATTAGTAACAGAATGAATAATAATTAAGCAGGATAAGACAGAGAGCTATACCAAACTAAAAGTCCTATCATTTGAATCAAGCACTGATTTATTTTTCATAATTTTACGTATTAATATAGTGTTTGCGGGGTTCTGAGATGCAAAATACATGTGGCAGATGCAAAATATGAACCACGCACAGATATTTCAGATTTAGGGAAACATGATATGGTTTCCTTAAAGTTGGCAAGACTTACGGACTAAGTAAATGCTGTAGAACTGTTACTTCCATAATCATAGAATATTTCATGGAGAGTGTGGTTTTCAGATGGGATTTGAAGGGTAATGGGAGTTGTATATTATAAACCAATCAATGGTGACAGTGAGAGTTTAACATGGACTGAGAAGCCAAGATAAATAGGGAGACCTTATAATTTACATTCACTTGAGTAAGAAGTCTGCAGAAATGAATAAAAGAGGAGTTTGTGATAAATTAGATAGGAACAAGTCATGGAAGACCTTAAATATCCCTCACTGAAGAGCTACAAATGTTTTTCAGCAGAAAAGTGATTTAAAAAATACTCTCCTTTGGAAAATTAATCTGACAACATTTTGGAAAATAAATTAGTTTTGAAAGAATTTAGAAGTGAGATATGAAGGTAGAATGATATATGTTGCTGAGGTAAATTCAACAGATCTTAGATATATAAATATAAAAGATACATTAATGCATAATTTATATATAGAAGGTACACAGTTTTGCTGACTCTTCTACTTTTAATAAAGGTTTGACCCAAACTCAGTTTTTCTATTTTCCCGTGGAAACATTTTAACAGTTGGAAAATCAGCTTCCTTGCTTACATTTTACTCCATCACTTTGCAGTTTAAAAATTCTCACTATGTATGTATGTTTTCTTCTAATTGCTCAAAATGAAGGTTTTTCTAGCTAGAGAATAAATGACAGTGAATAACGCCCTCCACCACTGCTTTCTCCATATGTTAACATTATAAACTGTGAGTGAAACTGTCTCTTAACTTGGCAGGATTTTCTAGATTAACATGTGTTTACCAACTTCAAATTGGTCATCGCTTTTCCAAGAAGCCAATCAGGGAAAATCACCAAGAAAACTCATCGTTTGATTATAGTACTGTATTTTTATGTTTCTTACACTTTGTGCTTGGGATACAGCCGATATTTCTCCAGTGCTCTGCTTCATGTTACCAAAACTTGCCTCTTGACTTTCTTTCCCATAGATTTTGTCTCTTAAGATCTATACCCCATGACTACTCAACATTTACTCCTCTTGACTCTGGTGTCTTGTTTCCCCCTCTACTTCCAGACCTTTCCCATGACAAGTCTCTTATGAAAATTCATTGAGAGCACCTAAGAGTTTCTTCAATCTTGAAATATTCTCTTTAATCTTACTGTATACTCTCAGTTGTGAGGTTTTGTTCTTTTCCTTTTTCACAGTAATTTAGGACAACTGTTGACATTTATTGTCTTTCTAACATGCCATATTACTAATGATGATTTCCCAATGTAGTTACCTTTTTTAAATGTTTTTAAAGATTTATTCACTTAGTTTAGAGAAAGAGAGAGCAAGAAAGAGAGAGCAAAGGGAAGGGACAAAGGGAAAGGGAGAGGGAGAGAATCTCCAGCAGACTCCCAAGTAGGCTTTGAGCCTGATACAGGCCCAATCCCACAATTCTGTGAAGACCACCCCGGTGGAAACCTAGAGGTGGATGTGCAACCAACGAGCCAGTGAGGTGCTCCAACGTAGTCACTGTTTAAATCATTCGCTCAACAAACATAGGTTAGGCATCTTCAAAGCACTTGTGGACACTTTTAAATGTTAAGGAGACATAAAAATGATTAATATATAATCAAATACACCAAGAACAATACTAAGCAAGTTTAAAGTTTAAAAAAATATTTTGAATACAAAATGATATCTGTGAAGAATTAATTCTTCTAATATAAACTGGAACCTTATATGGTCCAAGAAATGTGCTAAAATCAGGACAAATAGAAATTAGACATCACCCATTTTCTACAGGAGTTTACATATTATAGAAAACACACTATATATGAATTCCATACTTTCAGCTCAATGGTTTTATTCTATTTTTCAATAGCATTACCTATAGAATATTTATATGACTTAATGGAATTAATTTATATTAAGGTAAAACAACAAAATGAGTGCTTAAATAATTTTAATTACATTTTGAGCCTGATTTTTCTTTATAATTACAATATTTTTTATAATACTACAGAGTACATGGGCAACTGACTAGAACAAGTTTCTCCAAAAGGGTTTTTCTTTTATCATATAAGTTCTGTCAAAAAATGTAACTTGTTAAAAGGCATATACATTGATGTTGAGTGATAACTTAATATATGCTATTTGTATCAATTGCACTTAGAAAAGAAAAACTGATCATTTCTACACTTGAAGTCATTAAATACTAGTATTAGCAACAGGAAAGTAATCAAGTAATTACCCTGGATGAAAGTCTGATTGCCCTGCATAATGGAAAGGCATTTAAAATTACTTAATTTAGTTTTTCACAAAAGTCTCTGGCATATTAAAAAAAGAAACAATTGTGTTTAGAGAAAGAAAGGAAAGTTTTCAGTGATGAAATAAATTTGCAACATTAGAAGGATTTCTGTAACTTCTTTAGGGCTATTAAAAATTTTTTAAAGATTTTATTGATTTGTTATTTGAGAGAGAGAGAGAGAGAGTAAGAGAGCACAAGCAGGGCTAGGGGAAGAGGGAGAAGCAGCCTCCCTCCAGAGCTGGCAGTTGGGTGTGGGGTTCGATCCCAAGACTCTGGGATCAAGGCCTGAGCCAAAGGCCGATGCTTAACCAACTGAGCCACCCCAGGTTCCCCTCAAATTTTTGATATATTAACACAATTCCAAGAGGGATATGTCTATACCATTTCTCAAGATTATTTTACCATGGAGTTATTTCCTGGGAATTCTATTCCTCAGAGCATTAGCTGTAGCAAGTTACAGTGTTCTGTAATCAGGTATTCAGTTGGGAAGGGACGAAGTGATACAAGCAAGGTCTCTAATGTTTCCTTGGATTATTAGGGAATTATTCCTGGAGGAAGTGACTTCACTTTAAAAGTAGTTTTAAGTAAAATATTAAATTACTTGTTTTCATTATTAATTCTTCAAAAGCAAATATTTTGCTAAAAAGTAGATAAGAATTTACTTGAACATAATGTGGCTTAAATAGATTATTTAAACACAAAAAAGAAATAAAAACTTGGGGCGCCTGGGTGGCTCAGTTGGTTGGGCGACTGCCTTCAGCTCAGGTCATGATCCTGGAGACCCGGGATCGAGCCCCACATCGGAGGGAAGCCTGCTTCTCCCTCTCTCACTCCCCTTGTTTGTGTTTCCTCTCTCGCTCTGTTTCTCTCTGTCAAATAAATAAATAAATAAAATCTTAAAAAAAAAAAGAAATAAAACCCTTTTTTTCCCCCTAATCATTGAGATTTTATATATAGCAAAGGTTGGTCTATTATCTTCTCATTTGTGTTGCCATAGATGACATGGAGACAATCAGCAAAATAAAATCCCATATTTGTGTGAAAATTTATGCCCAGGAGGGGCACATACTGCTGACACCAAGGTCGTTTCTTCTGGCTCTAGTAGAGAAGGGACTTCTGACAGGGAGATACCAAGTGATCAGAGTGTTGCATCCTAAGATAAGGTAGACTCGGCCTCCACACTTTCTAAGATATAGCAGGGATTAGGCAGGAAAGTGGCAGAAAGTCCAAAAAACCAGACTATCCATGTTGACCCACCTTTGTTTCATGGACACCACCCATTCAGCTCTTCCTATTCACATGGGAAATGGTGGAGGGCTCCTTCCAGGGTGGTATAAAATCCTTCTGAGGGTGGTTTCCTGCCTGCCTTCCAACTATCCTTCATCAGGATAGTACAGACTGCTGGTAACAGAGTCTAATGCTGGGACCCTCACATGTAGCTTCTCAAGAGGAGCCCAACTGATGCCTTAAGGGCTATTCAGTCACAATGGCTTCCTTCCATTCTAAATACGGCAATAATTCATCTTATTAGGATTGTTCTTATACCAAGTGTTTATTGGCCTTTCCCATCCACAGGGACTCAGCCAGCACCAGTACCCTATAGAGTGTTCGCCATAGCAGCACGGTATATAATATAACATCACGTGGACCAAAGAAACTAAACTTTACAGCAAAGAAAGTGGAGTGCTGATTTCATCACTGTGGAACCCACTGGCCCTAGCAATTAGGACACTATGCATCAGTTGCCACATGAAGGAGTAAGCAGAATGGCCTCCTGAAGGCCTACTGAGGTTGGGGAGGATTCCCTACATGTACACAGTTTCATCCTTCAGAGCATAGTATGTACTGTAATTCACCGACCATTATTTTGTACTAGGCCACTGAAACAGAACACATGGGTATGGAAAATAAGGAGTGGAAATGTTGGCCTTATTTATCAACACTCTTAGTAACCCACTTGGGGAAACTGTGCGTCCTGTCCTGTAGGAATCTAAAAGTCCTTGCTCTTAGAAAACTGTCTCTAGGAGTAAGAGCCTTATTAAACATTAAGCTACAGCTACCAGGTCACTTTAAGTTCCTTGTGTCAAGTAGTAGATGAAGAAAGGAGTCATGAATCTGGGAAGATTAATTGTCCCTGATGATCAAAAGAAAATATAGCTACTGTTACACAACAGGGAAGAGAAGACTGATTTGGTATGCTGGTAATTCACTACTCTGTGTTCTGCCTAATTTTGATTGTGAATGGTCAGGGAAGCTGCCATAACTTGAGAAAAACTTGTTGATTAGGAGATATGACACATGAGGAATAAAGGAATAGGTTAGTCCACCAGAGCGATCATGTTAACTGGCCGAGATCTTAGCGGGAGGTGAGAGCAGTCTAGAATGAATAGGAAAATGAATTAATAAGGCTCAGTGGCAACTTCCAGACCATCTGCAGGTCTGAGGTCTTTGATAGGCTCACTAATTCTTTCTTGTAAATTATTTCAGGAACAAAGACCAAGCAGAAATAAGTTGTCATTCAGATGGGGTAGATTTGAGAATTAGATTTTAACAATGGAAGGGAAGGATATCATTGATGTTGTGGTATACCACTGAGATCCTTCTTTTCAGGACTAAGCACTCATTTCTCAACCCCCACCCCCTACTCTCCATTCCTCCCCTCATTGCCCTCCCCCCTCAGCGCTGGGATGTGGTTTTAGCAACCCACTATCAAGTCATCAAGTCCTTCTTGGAATGGCCTCAGGCAAAAAGAACAAGCATTACTAAAGTGGTAGGTTAGAAGTAGTTCTCCTCTAATGATTAGGTGATAGGAGAATATGAAGGCTTGGCCCTTGTGCCGGGGACAGGTCTGAATGGCCACATCAGATCTAGTACTTTCTAGGATTTAAAAGTCTCAATTGGAGATTCTCCAGTAAAATTCCTGCATACAGATATCATCTCACAGTGGGGTTCCTGTGGTATCCCTTCTACGGCAAGTGGGTCATTAACCTAATGGTTTTGTAATTTATAAGATATAACATGAATTGATTGATTTTAGTTTGCTATATATATTTTTAAACAGATTTTGAGGTATAATTGATATCAAGAAAGTGCACATATTTACCATTTACAATTCGGTAAATATTAAATAGGAGTGACCTATAAAACCTTCAAACATTAGTGATGGTTAGCCTATCCATCTGCCTAATTTACCTGTAATTTACTTCTTCCCTTACTGCCCTGTGGATACCTGCAGGCAACCACTGACTGATCTGTGTTTCTGTAGGTGGGCTTGCATTTTCTATAATTTATATAAATGGAATCATAGTGTGTGAACTGTCCTTTGCCTGGCTGCCTTCATTCCACATAATTATTTTGATAGTCTTCCAAGCTGTATGCATCAATCTTTAAAAGTTTATTTAGAATCGTTCTTCTTTCTTTCTTTCTTTTTTAAAGAAGCGAGGCAGGGGCACAGGAAGAGGGAAGGAGAATCTCAAGCAGACTCCACACCCAGCATGGAGCCCAATGCAGGGCACAATTCCAGAACCCTGAGTTCATGACCTGGGCTGAAATCAAGAGTTGGATACTTAACCGACTGAGTCACTCATGTGCCCCCTTATTTCTTCCTGAAATGTTTGATAAAATATAATTAAATCCACCTGGACTTGGAGTTTTCTTTATATTAAGGCTTCTAAGCACAAATTTAATCTCTATATTACTATGGATCTATGAGGTTATCTGTTCCCATTAGACAGGCTTATATAGTTTATGTCCTTCAAGAAATTTGCACTTTTAGTATAAGACAAGTACAGATTCTTAACCCCCGAAACTGAAATAATAAATATTTGCTTTTTTTAAAAGATTTATTTATTTATTTATTTATTTATTTATTTATTTATTTATATTTATTTATTTGTCTGACAGAGAGAGACAGCTAGAGAGGGAACACAAGCAGAGGGAGTGACAGAGGGAGAAACAGGCTTCCTACTGTGCAGGTAGTCCAATGCAGGGCTCTTTCCTGGGACTCAGGGATCATGTCCTGAGCTGAGAGGCAGATGCTTAATGACTGAGTCACCCAGGAACCCTTCAATTTTTTTTTAATCTACCATTTTGTGGTAATTTGTTGAATGGCAGTCTATTTTTAAAACAGCTTATTTGATAGAGGGGAAGATGGCAGAAGGCCAGGTGACCGCATTCCAGGAGACCCCCGATGTGAGCTCAATTCCTGCAAAAGACACTACAAGAACACTGTGAGCACCCATGAAATCAGCCTGAAATGTGATATTTCACACTTCTGGATCACCTCGGGGGACAAGGACCATCGGCAAAGAGGTAGTGAGAAGTGAGAGTGATCAGAGGGTTACCCAGAGACAAGGGGCATGGGGGAGGAAGCCAGCAGAGGCGTACCATTGGAAGGCAATACCCCAGCACAAAAGTGCTCTGTGTTCGGGGAACAATAGCAGATTATGGTCTGATTCAAAGCAAACAGAAATGGAGTGCCTGAGGGGCAGCCGGGGAATTGGGGATATAGGTCTGTGGAGAGAAAGTGCACCCGGTGCCGAGTGAGGCAACCCAGAGCGGCGCAGAGTCTATTTTTCCTCCGCTTTTTTTTTTTCTCTCCTCTGCTGCTTTTCTCTCCTGCTTCTCACCATCCTGTGGGCCAGGCATGTACCCCCCACAGGGAAGGCTATTTTGCAGACTTGCATGGGACATGCGGGGCCACGGGACCTCAGTCCCTCCTGCCTGGGGGTCACACAGACTTCCTGGGCACAGACAAGGTTGCATGACCCCAAATCAGTTGCGGTTTCGTGGCCTGGGAGTGAAACAACAAGCAGGGGCTTTGGACAGAAATCAAACCCGCGTTTGCGCCCGATCGGCTGTGACAGGCGGCCAAGGGGGAGACTGTGCGGGGGGTGGGGGGGCGCCATCCAGAGGGTTGCTAATTAGGGGCTCTCTCTGGGAAGGAGGTCCAGGCGCAGACATCTTGCTCTGACCTGACTTCCTCAGCAGCTGCAAAGAGCTGCAAAAGAGTAAACCCTCCAGAGAACTGAACCCTGACAACCTGGTTGCCATGGAGCCAGCCCCTAGGAAGGGGGCAGAGAGTCACAGCCCAGGTAGAAGGGACTGAAAAACAGCATGTCAGGCCCTGCCCCCAGAAGGCAAGCCAGAAGCTCAGGAGGACAACACCCAAACGGTAAAAGCCCAACATCTGGAAAAAGGTAATTTATTAAACTCCTGGTACTGCCCCAAAAGCTGTACATTTTGTTGATACAGTATTTCACCTTATTTGCTTTTTAAACTTTTTTCTATTTTCCCTTTTAAAGTTTCCACTTTAAACTTAAAAATTCATTCACACAGTTTTTATTCTTTTAATTTTTAACCCACTTTTTTTCACATCGTGATACTCAATACAACACTCCATAACAATTTTTTACCTTGAAATTTTTTCAAACACATTCCTGTATTTTCTGTTGTTGTTGTTGCCTCTCGTTTGCTTGTTTGTTTTATCTGTTTTTTCCCCTTTCTTCTCTCTTCTTTCCTTTATTTTTTCTTTTGCATATACATATAGTTATAAGCTTCAAGTTAATCCTACATCCCTATTCAATACTACCCCTATATACAACCAGTTCTAATCTCCCTATATCTTTAGAAAGTGGGCTCCTCCAACAATAATAACAAGAAAAACCCGGAAGCATCTGAAATACTTTCCTTGCCCACAAGGAGTGTCTTCCCTCACCTTCCCACCCTAGTCTGTCAGTGTTTCAATGTAATTGTTTTTGCCTTTGTATCATATAAATTCTGGTCTTGGGGGCATTCAGGTTGGACTTCACTTTTTGATCTCTTTACTTATTCTTGATGGCCTTTTTCTTTACCCTGTAGTAGTTTTGTACCATATAAATCCTATCACTGGGCCCCACTCTGGCAGGGGTTTCTTTTCTTGCTTCCTTTCTCCCTTTCTCTTTTTTCTTTCTTCTTCCTTTTCAGTGGTGAATTCTGATTGCTCCAAAACCTTCCAACAA
This sequence comes from Spilogale gracilis, assembly GCA_004023965.1. Lineage (NCBI taxonomy): Eukaryota > Metazoa > Chordata > Mammalia > Carnivora > Mephitidae > Spilogale > Spilogale gracilis. The sequence goes on from PITA01000015.1 coordinate 273,693, forward strand.
TCAATTCACCTGGATAGTGGCTGATATATTTAGCTATACACCCCCTCAACCACTCCTCGCCACAATGACTCGGAGGAGGAACAACCAACAGAACAAGAACCCTGAGACTGCAACCCTGGCCAAGAATTACTGGCCAAGAATTACATCGCCAAAGCAATGGCTAATTTGGAAAAAGAACATTAGTCTCAAAATGGAAGCCCTAATAACAGAAGTGAAAGTGGAGGTTAGAAAGGCTATTAATGAGATGCAATCTAATTTAAATATACTAACAGCCAGAGTAAGTGAAGCTGAAGATCGTATCAGTGATTTAGAAGACAGATGGATTAAGAAGGAGGAACAAGAGAAGTCTTGGAGCAAACAGTTAAAATCCCATGAAAACAGAATAAGGGAAATAAATGATGCCATGAAATGCTCCAATATCAGAATTATTGGAATCCCCAAAGGAGTTGAGAGAGAGAGAAGCCTAGAAGATATAGTTGAATAAATCATGGATGAAAATTTCCATAATCCGGGGAATGAAACTAATGTTCATGTCCCAGAGGCAGAGAAGACACCCCCTAAGATCAATGAGGCCAGAAAAACCTCCAGGCACATAATTGTGAAATTCGTGAATCATAAAACCAAAGAATATGTCTTAAGGGAAGCTAGGGGGAAGTGAACCCTTACCTATAGAGGGAGGACCATCAGAATAACATCAAACCTTTCCACAGAAACCTGGCAAGCCAGAAAGGGCTAGCAAGACATATTCAGGAAATTACATGACAAAAATATGCAACGAAAGATAATGTATCCAGCAAGGTTGACTTTCAGAATGGAAGAGGAGATAAAGAGCTTCCAGGACTTCCAAAGTCTAAAAGATTATGCAACCACCAAGCCAGCACTGCAAGTAATACTAAGAGGGGTTCTATAAAAGAAAAAATGAACAGAAGAGTGACACACAACAAAAATTTACAGAGATAATCTATAGAAACATGAACTCCACAGGCAACATGATGTCAATACAAATGTATCTATCAATAATCACTCTCAATGTGAATGGCCTAAATGCTCCAATAAAAAGGCACAAGGTTTCAGACAGGATAAAATGACAGGACCCGTCCATATGCTGTTTACAAGAGACACATTTTGAATCTAAAGTCACTTCCAGATTAAAAGTGAGGGGATGGAGGACCATCTTTCATGCCAATGGACCCCAAAAGAAAGCTGGGGTAGCAATTCTCATATCAGACAAACTGGATTTTAATCTAAAGACTGTAGTCAGAGACACAAAAGGACACTATATCACTCTCAAAGGGTCTATCTAGATAAGTAGATCTAACAATTGTAAATATGTATGCCCCCACACGGGAGCAGCCAACTACATAAGCCAACTGTTAAGCAAAATAAATAATCATATTGATACAAATACATTAATTGTAAGAGATATTGACACACCACTCTCAGCAATGGACAGATCATCTAAACATAAAATCAACAAAGAAATAAGAGCTTTGAATGACATATGGGACCAGATGGATCTCATAGATATATTCAGAACATTCCACCCTAAAACTGCCGAATACTCATCTTCTTGAGTGCACATGGCACTTTCTCCAGAGTAGACCACATACTAGGACACAAATCAGGGCTCAATCAATACCAGAAGATTGAAATTATTCCCTCCATATTCTCTGACTACAATCCCGTGAAACTGGAACTCAACCACCATAAAATGTTCAGAAGAAAATCAAACACTTGGAAGCTAAAGACGATCCTGCTCAAGAATCTGTGGGTCAACCAGGAAATCAAAAAACTGAAACACTTCATGGAAACCAATGAGAATGAAGATACATCGATCCAAAACTTATGCGATACAGGAAAGGCAGTCCTAAGGGGGGAATTCATAGCCATCCAAGCCTCACTCAAAAAATTTGAAAAATCCCAAATACACCAACTCTCATTACACCTTATAGAGCTGGAAAATCAACAAAAAATTAAACCAACCCCTCACACAAGAAGGGAAATAATTAGAATTAGAGCAGAGATGAATGAATCAGAAACTAGAGATACAGTAGAACACATCAATGAAACTAGAAGCTGGTTCTTTGAAAGAATCAAGAAGATGGATAAATCATTGGCCAAACTAATACAAAAGAAGAGGGAGAAGACCCAAATTAATAAAATTATGAATGAAAGGGGAGAGATCACGACTAACACCAAGGAAATGGAAACAATCATCAGAAATTACTATCAACAATTATATGCCAATAAGTTTAATACCTAGAAGATATGGATACATTCCTAGAAACCTATAAACTTCCAAGACTGAAACAGGAAGACATTGACAATTTGAATAGACCTATACCTAGTAATGAGATGGAAGCAGTGATCAAAAACCTTCCCCAAAATAAGAGTCCAGGACCAGATGGATTCCCTGGGGAATTCTACCAAACATTCAAAGAAGAAATAACACCTATTCTCCTGAAGCTCTTTCAAAAAATAGAAACAGAAGGAAAACTTTCAGACTCTTTCTATGAAGCCAGCATTACTCTAATCCCCAAACCAGACAGAGACCCCATCAAAAAGGAGAACTTCAGACAAAGATCTCTGATGAATATGGATGCCAAGATTCTCAACAAGATCCTTGCCAACAGGATCCAACAATACATTAAAAAGATTATCCACCATGACCAGGTGGGTTTTATTCCAGGGATGCAAGGGTGGTTCAATACTCGCAAATCACTCAATGTGATAGAAAAAATCAATAAGAGAAGAGAGAAGAACCACGTGGTACTTTCAATTGATGTAGAAAAGGCATTTGACAAAATACAACATCCATTCCTGATTAAAACTCTTCAAAGTATAGGGATAGAGGGAACATTTCTCAACCTCATAAAATCTATCTACGAAAAACCCACAGCGAATATCATCTTCAGTGGGGAAAAACTGACAGCCTTTCCTCTGAGATCATGAACAAGGCAAGGATGCCCACTCTCACCACTACTGTTCAACACAGTGTTAGAAGTCCTAGCAACAGCAATCAGACAACAGAAAGAAATAAAAGGTATCCAGCTTGGCAAAGAGGAAGTCAAACTCTCTCTCTTTGCAGGTGACATGATACTCTATGTGGAAAACCCAAAAGACTGTACCTCCAAACTACTAGAACTCATACAACAATTCGGTAATGTGGCAGGATACAAAATCAACACACAGAAATCAGTTGCATTCTTATATACTAACAATAAAATATAGAAAGGGAAATCAGAGAATCAATTCCATTTCCTATAGCAGCAAAAACCATAAGATATTTAGGAATAAACCTAACCAAAGAAGTCAAGGATCTGTACTCGAGGAAGTACAGAACACTCATGAAAGAAATTGAAGAAGACACAGAAAGATGGAAGAGCATTCCATGCTCATGGATTGGAAGAATAAACATTGTCAAAATGTCTCTACTGCCCAGAGCAATCTATATTTTCAATGCCATTCTGATCAAAATTCCACAAACATTCTTCAAAGGGTTGGAACAAACAATCCTAAAATTTATATGGAACCAAAAGAGACCCCGAATCGCTAAGGAATTGCTGAAGAAGAAAAACAAAGCTGGGGGCTCATTACCTGATTTCAGGCTTTATTACAAAGCTGTGATTACCAAGACAGCATGGTACTGGCACAAAAACAGACAAATAGACCAATGGAACAGAGTAGAGAGTCCAGATATGGATCCAAAAATCAATGGGCAAATCATCTTTGACAAAGCAGGAAAAAATATCCAGTGGGAAAAGACAGTCTCTTCAATACATGGTGCTGGGAAAATTGGACAGCTACATATAGAAGAATGAAACTAGACCATTCTCTTACACCACACACAAGACAAACTCGAAACGTATGAAAGACCTCAACGTGAGACAGGAATCCATCAAAATCCTGGGAAAAAACATAGGCAGTAACCTCTTTGACATTGGCCACAGAAACTTCTTTCAAGACACGTCTCCAAAGGCAAAGGAGACAAAAGCAAAAATGAACTTCTGGGACTTCATCAAAATAAAAAGCTTCTGTACAGCAAAGGAAACAGTCAACAAAACAAAGAGGCAACCCACAGAAGAGGAGAGGATATTTGCAAATGACACTACAGACAAAAGGCTGATATCCAAGATCTATGAAGAACTTACTCAAACTCAGTATTCAAAAAGAAGATGAACACATCAAAAAATGGGCAAGAGACATGAAGAGGCACTTCTCCATAGAAGATATACAAATGGCTAACAGACACATGAAAAAATATTCAGCATCACTAGCTATCAGGGAAATTCAAATCAAAACCACACTGAGATATCACCTTACACCAGTCAGAATGGCCAAAATTAACAAGTCAGGAAACAACAGTGTTGGAGAGGATGCGGAGAAAGGGGAACTCTCTTACACTGTTGGTGGGAATGCAAGTTGGTACAGCCACTTTGGAAAACAGTGTGGAGATTCTTTAAAAAATTAAAAATAGAACTACCCTATGACCCTGCATTGCACTACTGGGTATTTACCCCAAAGATACAGATGTAGTGAAAAGAAAGACCATATGTACCCCAATGTTCATAGCAGCAATGGCCACAATCGCCAAACTGTGGAAAGTGCCAAGGTGCCCTTCAACAGATGCATGGATGAAGAAGATGTGGTACATATATACAATGGAATACTATGCCTCCATCAGAAAGGATGAATATCCAACTTTTGTAGCAACATGGACTGGATTGGAAGAGATTATGCTGAGTGAAATACGCCAAGTAGAGAAAGCCATGTATCACATGGTTTCACTTACTTGTAGTGCATAAGGGGTAATACAGAAGACAGTAGGAGAAGGAAAGTAGGGTAATTCAGGGAAAGAAATGAAACATGAGAGACTTTGGACACAGAAACAAACTGAGGGACTTGGAGGGAGGGGGTGGGGGGTTGGGAGAGCCTGGTGATGCATACTGAGGGCACCTACTGCATGGAGCACTGGGTGTGGGGAATGGGCAATGAATCTTGTAACACTGAAAAAAATTTAAAAAAATTAAGTATAAATAAAAACTTCAGTTATTTGAAAACTGTCACTTTCTTTTCATGCTTCCTGAAATAAGCTGATGATCATTAGAGTAAATTTTAAGTACATGAGAGGGAAATATTTTGATATGTGTCCAATGTACTTAAAAAAATCGCTCTGAGCATAGCAGAACAATATTTAATAATAGATGCAATACTAATTAACTCAATTGTTCACTTCTGGGTTCACTATTAGTAACCAACTCCTCACGGCTTTGCTCAGTTCTCTGTCTATGCATGTCCTTAAAATTAACACTTTGGAAGCAATTCATATTTCACTGACTTTAAAACACTATTAACTGTAAGGTGAATCAATATTATAGATATGTACAATATGAAAAAATTATCTTAGCAATGACAAAATATGGGTAATATCTCTACAGATAGTCATGTGGGAGTCCAATTTAAGTGTTTTAAGAATTAGGAAAATATTTAGGTAAAGACCTTTTGAAACTTCAGGAGTCTAATATTATAATGTCAAATGAAGGCTATCTTTTAAAAATAACAGTTATTATTTGGAATTTCTGGGTGACTCAGTCAGTTAAGCATCTGCCTTCAGCTCAGGTCATGATCCCAGAGTCCTGAGATTGAGTCCCACATCCGGTTCCTTGCACAGCTGGGAGCCTGCTTATCCCTCTGGCTGCTGATTTCCTTGCTTGTGCGTGCTCTCTCTCTCTCTCTCTCTCTCTGACAAATAAAAAATACAATCTTAAAAAAAAGGAACTTTTATTTTGTATGTGGGATCAATTCAGTCTTAATTTTAATGTCAGAAACACAAATGAATATTATTTTATTGAAATAGTGGATCACTTTTTGAAAGTAAATTTAAAATTGAATGCATTTAGATTATATTTCATTTTTTGAGTGTGTGTTATTATCAGTAATGGTGCTATAAACATTTTCATACAAGTCTTTGAGTGGCTATAATTTTCATTTTTCTTGAGGAATACTTAACAATTGGATTACTGGATCATGCTATAATTTATGTTTAAATTTGTAAGAGATGATCAAACCTGATTTTAATTTAACTTGGGTAAATAGCTTATACAAATCCATATGCTGAAAACTTCAAAATATTTATAAGATGTTAGGTATTTATCCAAAGAAAACAAAATACTAATCCAAAGGGATACATGTACAGTGATGTTTGTAACAGCATTATCAATGATAGTCAAATCATGGAAATAGCCCAAGTGTCCATAGACTGATGAATGGATGAAGAAAATGTGGTATGAATAGACAATGGACTATTACTCAGCCATAAAAAGAATGAAGTCTTGTCATTTTCAAGGACATATATGGAACTAGAGAGTATAATGCTAAGTGAAATAAGTCAGAGAAAGAAAAATACCAGAAGATTTCACTCATATGTGGAATTTAAGAAACAAAACAAATGAGCAAAGGGAGAAAAAAAAAGAGAGAGGCAAACCAAGACACACACCCTCAACTATAGAGAACAAACTGATGGTTACCAGAAAGAAGGTGGGTGGTGGATGCATGAAGCAGGTGATGAGAAAGGAGGAGGGCACTTATGATGAGCACCAGGGACATGTATGAAATGCTGAGTCACTAAATTCTATGCATGAAACTAATATTACACTGTATGTTAACTAACTGGAATTTAAATAAAAACTTCTAAAAAACCCAAAATATTTATGGAAGAAATTAGAAATATTTACCATGCTCATAGATCAAAAGGCTCAATATTGTTTTGCAAAATTGATGCAATGAAAAAATGACTCAACCTAATGCAGTTATAATCCAATCAAGTTTTTTTCCAGTGATTCAGAATTATGTGACTAGAAAGCAATTTGCAGTTGCAACCTGTAGCTATATTGGTCAAGAACTGGCAATGTTATGCTCTTCCAGATGGCCTCCTTTTTTACAATCCCAGTTGAAGGTAACTTACACAAACCAAACAGGCAAGACATCAAACAAACAGGCAAGACAATTCCTGTTCTTGTATAACGTCTACTGATCTGCAAGTCTCAGCCTACCTGTGGGGGGATGGGCATCAGAAACATGATGTATGTGGGAGAGCTGTAGGGGAGTGTATGGGGGAGCTGTAAGAAGTCCAATGAAGCCCCTTTCAAAAATGTGTGCAAATGTGTGGGAATAGTTTAAAAATTTTGAAATTTCCTGATTCTCTGAAACCAATTCTTGTAAGAATTTTGTGCACTAAAGCATTTGGTGCTGAGAGGCTGGCCTTCTTTGTTGAGTCCTGGAATTGGAAGGAAGGGTCTATAATGTTTGTACATTTCAGGACAGTAGCAAATGATGAGACCACAAACTGTGTCAGTGAAATGCCCCCAGATGGTATCTCCAGATATAATCAGTCAAATCTTACTGGTGACATGGCCATGGGGACTACAAGACAAGAGCTGATGGAAATTTATGAGCTAAGGACATGCGCTCATCCCTTACAGTGAGTCTACCGTATCCTGGAACACCACCTTGAAAACAGACATCAGGGACATGAGATCACAGAAAAAGTGAGGATGTGGGCAAGTGTTTCCAAAAACTCTGAGGTGCCTTCAGAGACCATTAAAATATTGGATCTGACCAGATTCACCAAGTGAAATAAATTCCTTTTTGCTTTTCTTTCTCCACTCCCCAGTGATACTGAGACTTAACAAAGAAATCAGATCACTCTGGAATTAAAAAAAAAAAAAATCCACAAGAAATAAGGGATTCATAAGTTCATTAATTGAAAATACTATGAAAATATTTTGACCCTCTTATAAAATTTTGTCTTCTAACTACCCTGAATGTTTTTCCTTCTCAGGTGATCAAAGAGTGCTTTTCTTATAAGTGCTTGGAGCTCACATCAATCAATGGAATAAGTAACAAATATGAACTAAACTGTTTTTATGAAGATTGTGTAGCAGGGAACAGGTATGAAATTACCTCAGTCCTATTTAACTTTCAGGAAGTTAATTTATAAAGAAAGCCAATATTACCTAATAGCAGATGTTACCTTCTTTATTTTCCAAGCCAGGATTTTTTTTTTTAATGTTTTTAAAACATCACAGGAACTTTCTTTTTTTGAACAATTTCTATAGTCGTAAGCATTTTAAATTAGCATACTGTCTTGAACAAAGGTTATATTTGCAATCTGCATGGGAAAGCAGAGTTTTCCTAATACCAAAGACATTGATATACAACAACATATTTACATTGTCAAAGAGACTACACCAATTATGTTGATTATAAAGGTCACTTGGATGGTTCTCTAGTCAGTTAAGGAAGCGTAAGATTTCCCAACACCATTCTTTTTACTATTGTTAGTGAAGTATTGTCAATTTTATTTTAAATAGAACAGTATATTGAGACTGCCTTTTGACACAGAGAATGTAAATTTTTGAAATGCACATTTCAAAATGTATTGAGGTATTTGATGGGAATTTCAGCAAGGATTCATGGATATTAGTTGTTAATGTCAGTTAAACATAAGTTATCATTCCTTTACACTAGAGTTATTCACATGTAAGCTTTTCCTTTCATACTGATTTTATCATCCACTTTATCTAGTCAATTGTTCAAGTAACCTGAAGAAATATTTTTGATATATTTGAATAAAGAAATAAAACTAATTTTAATGTAACCTTATCTCTTGATTACTTCAGGCTTATAGTGGAACATAGCATTGAATACATCAATATGCATACAAGTTATTATAAAGGGTTTTAGCAGTTAGCATAAAACTTTAAATTGTAATCTTTCCCCCTTACAAGTGCTTAACTTTTACAGCACATTACCTCATTGTATGGAAACTGATGAAATTAAGTGAGTGCTATGTATTTCCATTAAGTGAGATAATGTGCCTTAAAATAATACTGTCAAATAGTTTTTTGCAGTATAATTTTTTTTTACTGTCTTTTGTTAGCAACCCCCTTTTAAGACTTTAAATGGGATTTGGTTCCCTACTAATTTTATCCCTTTCATTTGGAAAACAGTAGCTTTCCCCACCCTGTGTTTCTAATGGAGCTTGAAATTAACATTGTGCTTTTGTTGCAATTTAGTTTTTCTTATTGTGGTGCTAAAAATTGGAAAATGTTCATAGGGTTTTTAGAAAACATTGCTTAGTGTTAAAATATGTCAACCAAATGTGGGATTTTTTTTTTTAATGCTAAACATTGGGAACAGATTGTGATTTTGATTTTATCAAATTATTTTAATTAATTTCTTCATAAATGAGACATAAATGACAGCCAGAAAGCCATGAGTATGTTGGTCACTTAACTAATCTTGGATGAATTCCTCTTCATTAAGATGAACAAGTCTCCCTTAAATTAAAAAGGAAATGATTCTAATCTCATTTCTCTCTTCAGTTATTCTGCTTCTGTCTTCAGAAGCTAGTCTTCTACATTGACTGTGTTGAGGCTGCTATTTATAGGATTTTGGTTAGTGTGTACTTAAGTCTTTGTAGAATGGTGGAGACAAATGTAAATGAGTTTCTTTGCAGTACTGAATCTACTCCTTCTTCATTTTCTTTCACCAGTATTGAAACCCCTAGATCCTCTGACTGTTCTACTGGCTTAGAAGTTGAAATAAAACTCACTCTGTAGTATGGAGATTCTGGTTTCTTCTCAATAGTGTCTTACTATGTTCAAACATTTAAAACTATCAGTAGATAGAAAGTAAAAGCTTATAGTGCCAATGGGGTATTTATTCTGAATTCTCTTAGGAAATGCATTGGGGGCCTCCAATTGTAGCTAAAAGTTGTTAAGTAGAGAGCCTTAATCAATTTAAAGAAGTCTCCGTAATCCTGGGTGCTCATTAAAAGAAACTGAAACTTCATAAATACATGTAAATTCCTCTGAATGAAAATCTAAGATAATTGGTGTAGAATAGGGTACACCGTGGCATGTGTTTGTGTACAAGGGTTATCACTATTATGCAAAACGTTTTGAGAATTTTGGTCATAAAATATTAAGATTGTTTCTTAGCATCTGAAGGAATCTTATTGAATGCTTGACTTAATATGTATGATTTCAGTGGTATAACTACAAAGCCCTCTATTGTGTCTATTTTGGAAAAATCTTGCCTACTATTCTGACCCTTTTTTAATATTTTTGAATTGGTTTACTTGTCCTTTCTATCCCATTTCTGTGTTGATATAACTCTTTTTATTCATTTAAAAAATCTTCTGTACCTTTTTATTTTTTTCATTTTTAAACATTTTTTATTTAAATTCAATTAATTAACATATAATGCATTATTAGTTTTAGAGGTAGATGTCAGTGATTCATCAGTCTGATATAATACTCAGTGCTCATTATATCACGTGCCCTCCTTAATGTCCATCACCCAATTACCCCCATCTCCTCACCCACCTCCCATCCAGCAACCCTCAGTTTGTTTCCTATGATTAAGAGTCTCTTACGATTTGTCTCCCTCTCTGATTTCATCTTGTTTTATTTGTTCCTCTCTTCCCCTATGAGCCTCTGTTTTGTTTCTTAAATTCTACATATCAGTGAAATCATATGATACTTGTCTTTTTCTGATTCACTTATTTTACTTAGCATAATACCTTCTAGTTCCATCCATGTCATTGCAAATGACAAAATTTAATCTTTTTGATGTCCGAGTAGTATTCCACTGTGTGTGTGCGTGCGCACGTGTGTGTGTGTATGTGTGTGTACACCATATTTTCTTCATCCATTCATCTGGCAATGGACATCTGGGCTCTTTCCATAGTTTAGCTGTCAGCATTGTTGCTATAAACATTGGGGAGTATGTGCCCCTTATATCACTGCATTTATATATTTGGGATAAATCCCAAGTAGTGCAACTGTTGGGTCATAAGGTAGCTCTATTTTCAACTTTTTGCTGAACATCCATCCTGTTTCCCAGAGTAGCTGCACCAGCTTGCATTCCACCAACAGCAGTGTAAGAGGGTTCCCCTTCCTCCACATCCTTGCCAACATCTGTCATTTCCTGACTTATTAATTTTAGCCATTGTAACCGGCATGAAGTGGTATTCTGACCTTTTTAAACTTGGTATGGCCACATCTGTCCTTGACTTGAAATGGGTACAAAATTTCTAGAGGACTGTGGTTAGATCCATGACACTTTGGCGACTTGTCAGTGGTCCATTGGGAACTAGGTGACAGTTCTGTTACACTTAACAGCATTCCCAATAAGCCTGAGAACATGACTTTTGACCCTTAATTTATTTTGAGCATTTATTCTGAAAAGAACTTTGTCTGAGGCACAGATACTTAAATAGAATCTGTACATGTTGTCCTTTAAAACATTAAATAAGCCTAGTTTTTCAAATACCTTTTGCCTAATAGTTTTAGCAGCTGTCTCTTCACTACTGACATGGTATATGAATGCAAGGAGGTGATATCAATGAGGTAATTATAATGATGGTGTAGCAATTCCATGGTTAAAGTAGACCCAAATTGGCAAGATCCAAATTATAGTTAATTACTCCTACCTTCTCACTATGCTAAGTAAGTAGAAATTGATCCTGGTGTCTTTGTGTTGCCTGCTAGTATGCCTTCGCTATATTGATGGGGGGATGGTAGGAGAAAGAGGGCAGGTAAAGAGTAGCCAGGTCATTAGATAGAACACAAACATGCATATATGATAAGGTACACAGTCATACTTTGTTTCTTCTTTATTCAGAATCCTTCTCCTTTCCCAATAGCTTTGTTTATCATTGTAATTTTTTTGTAACTATATTAATGACTCTTCTAGAAAAATTCAGTAAACTCTTTACAGCTATAACCTTTAATTCTTATTATTATCATGATTTTGGAATGACTTCCTACAGAATACAGCTATGTAATTCAAATATAGAGTAAAATGCATTCATTCATTCATTGCACATTTCTCTCTTGTCATATAGGAGAAAGAAAGATTTTTAAAAAAAGATTGTAGGTTTTTCACTCTTAAGACATAGTATGTCGTCTGCACTTTGTATAGAGTGCAAGTTTAATTAGTGTGTCAAGAGAATATCACAGAAAGAGTGTAAAAATTTGAGGTCCAAATATTTTTATGTGGTTTTGATTTCTATTGTAGCAACCTAATGTCCTCAGATATCAATTTTCTAATCTGCAAAATAAGCTTCTTAGAGTCATGAACAATACTCTCTTATGGGTTAGGAGCTATTCCCTTGTGATTAGTTCTAGTTTAGCTATGAAATCTTATACAATCATACATTGGTGCATATATCACACATCAGACTATAATGCCCATCAGGAAATAGATAAACTTATCTCTGAATCTCTAGCACTAACATGGTGCTCACATCAAACTTGGAGCTCAAAAAATTATTGACAAAGAATGTACACATTTTCTTATGATGCTGTAGTTCACAGTACAAATATGTTCTTTCATGAATCTTGGAACACTGAAAAAAATTTTAAAAAATAAATAAATTTAAGGAAAAAACTACAAAAAACCCCAAATATGTTCTTTCACGGTTTTGGAAACTAGAAGTCTAAAATCAAGGCCTTGCTCCTTCTGAAGACTCTGGGGGAAGATACTTCCTTTTGTCTTCCAGCTTCTGGAAGCCCCAGGCATTCCTGGGCTCTGGCAGCATAACTCCAACCTCTGTGTCCTTCATCACAGGCCATCTTCCCTCTGTGTATTTGTCTCTGTTCCACTCCTTATAAGGACATCAGTCATATTGGGTTAGGGTCAACCTATTCAGTAGGGCCTCCTCTTAACTTGATTACATCTGCAAAGATCCTATTTCCAATAAGATTCCTTTCACAGATATTAGAGGTTAGCACTTCAACATATCTTTCTGGGGACACAATTCAACCTATGAAACTATTTTTCTTGACTTTCTTTTATTATTTTTATAATAAAAATTTTAAAATATTGGTGTATTGAAATGTATTATTTAAAAAAAATTTTTTTTAAAGATTTTATTTATTTATTTGACAGAGAGAAACACAGCGAGAGAGGGAACACAAGCAGAGGGGCTGAGAGAGGGAGAAGCAAGCCTCCCGCCAAGCAGGGAGCCCGATGTGGGGCTTGATCCCGGGTCTCTGGGATCATGACCTGAGCTGAAAGCAGTCGCTTAACCAACTGAGCCACCCAGGTGCCCCTGGAATGTATTATTTTTAATTGAAACAGATTTGAATTTTAAATCCTATTTCAGAGTATAGTGAAAGATGGAGGTCTCTATATATAATGTTAAATAGTTATTAACATTATGAGGTAGATAGTTTTGTTTTATTATTTTTACTCAGAAGAACCATTCTCATCTATTTATAGAGCAGTTCACTTTCCAATATGTTTTAATTTACATGGTATTTCCTTATTAACATAAAATAGTTTGAATTTGATTGAATGTATAATTAAGAAATATGACAAATTTTTATTTTGACAAATTTATACTTTTGACCTTTTCTATAACTGAAATTACATGAAAAAATCATTAAAAGTATGATTAGAGAGTAATTGATTTAGAAATCTTCTTTTAAAAACCAAATCATGTATTTGAAGATTATGCATTCATTACAATGATTCTTTCCAAAATAAATACAAGTTAAAAAGTGTATCTCTAAATATGGTATATCTTTAGGTTTTAAATCTATGTACAGAAAGAGTGTACATGCATTTGGAGAATTAATGGAATATGAAGTCTCTTTCATGTTATGAATATAAATGTAATTTATTAGCCCTTTACTTATGACTTAATATATTTCACTGGTATGATGCTTTTTCTACAAGCTAAATTTCAAAAACTCCATTTAAGCCTCTTGCATTTTTACATGTCTTTTCGACAATGTATTAAAATACAAAGTCTTTACAGTAGAGGGCATTAAAAAATATAGCTCTCAGTTATCTAGAGAAATCTCTTTTAGGCTAATAGCACATAGTATGTGACAATGTAGCACAGAAAAAATTCTCCGGGGCTCATAAGTGTTCTAACAAAACTGTTTTACTGTAATGTTTATATTTTAATAATTGATATAATATATTGAATAGATAAAATAACTGAAAAAATGTTAAATTTACAAGTAAGATACAGTACTAAATTTATATGCACCTAATAGCATAATCTCAAAATACGTAAACCAAACATTGACAAGATTGCAAGGAAATTGACAAATCCTGTGTGGCCTAGAATTTTGGCCACTTATGAAGTATTTATTTCCATTTCTTCCAAAGTAATAGAATTATAACTAGACATGGAGCCTCTCCCTTTTTTAGGATATTGAAGCCGTGTGATAAAGTTCTTGATAATTGAATGTGGGGAAAATTGATTTTTACTGCCTCCAGGCAAATAATAAAAGTTCCAGCAAGCTCATCCAAATTTCCCTGAGCCACAACAAAATAGGAATGCCATAGTTTCTCTAAATCTTTTTGGTTGCCATAAATTCATTTTCTAATCCATTCCTCAAGAAGTCTCATGGGTACAATAAATCTTAAAGTTTTACATATTTATAACTGATTTTACTGTGCCCTTTATTGTTGAAGGACAGCTTGACTGAATCTAAAATCTTTCACTCACATTTGTCTTTTCTTGGGTATGTCCTTGAGTAGTTCTTAAATATTACTCTTTTGCTTTTTGGCATTATATGTTGCTTCCAGAAGTCTGATGACAATGATTTTCTTGTTCTTAGGAGAAGCTAGGGAACAAAGTCTCTTGCAGAATATTATGAGTTGGATGCTGATTTACACAGTGTACCTTCCAATGTGTAGGCTGTTTTCATTTTCAGAAGTTTTAGGTAATTATTCTTTCAAATATTTCTTCTGTTTTGGTTCTTTGATTTTCTGTTTAGAGAACTCCGATTATATTAATATCAGATTTAGGGCCATCTCTCTAGATCGGCATGCAACCCATGCAATTGCATAGAGACTCAAGTTCAGGAGGACCTTGCAGTCGGGAGTTCATGCTGAGAGGATACTGTCTTGAATGTCTCAATAATGTTATCCTTAAATTTGTATTCTATAAGTGAAGGCCAATCAGACAATGCAGTAGGTGCCTGAGGAATGATGCCACATCTCACCGGTCTTTTTGGCACAGACTCCTGGCCTCCCTGCCTCCTCTGGATGGGTTCTTCGCCACACCTCCTGACCTGGCACTGCCCAGCACTGCATAGCACCCCCCCTACCGCACTCATAGAGTTGTGGCTGCCTCCCTCCACTAAGCAGGAACAAGAAAAGTCAGCAGCAGGAACATGCACAGTGCTGTGTCTTGGAGCGTGATGGAACAGTAGCCATTCTCATCCAGGCTAGGAACTGCATAGCACATTGGGCCAGGGGCTGGCTGCCTGGGAGCCTCTTGTCCATCACTTTCAATTAACTGGAGAGACTGGCAGGGAGGCCATATTCCTTTAGGTTCACTTCCTTGCTATAAGTTAAAACAGCTGGTCGGGGGGAAGAGGTGATGTCTGGTTGGATTTTGCTGACCTACCATGGGCAGCTTGCCAATGGGAGATCAGCAATGTTGGAACATAAGAGGCAACATATAAGATGGGATGCAGGAACCATGAGGCTCTATACTCACCTGGGGAACAACCCCCTGCCCAAAGGAGGGTGACATTAGTCAGCAAATAAAAAGCATCAGGTTGAGAGAAACTACAGAAAAAATTTTGAAAGCTACCTAAATATTCAATACCCTAAAGACAATTTTTCTCTATTTTTTTTGGACAAGAGTCCCAGAATTTTCATTTTGTACTGGCTCCACAATATGACCTTTTAACTCATCTTCTATATCATTCTTTTCTTCCTAAAGCCTTTTAATTCTATTTCTTATTTGTGATATTTTCTTGACTTTCCTTGTTTCTATTCTTTATTTCACTTACTGCACTTTTTGTGCTTGTTGTGTTTTTTTTGTTTTTTACTTAGTTTCCACTCTTAAAGACTTTTTTAGTTTTTCAAACTTCCCTCAAGCCTTCCCTTTTAATGGGGCATGACTTCTAACTGCCAGTGTTAACTGCTCTAAGTAAGCTGGTCAGGAAGTAGGAGACTGGTTCCTTCCCAACCACTTCATAATTTTGTTAGTCTTTGCTTTTCTCTCTGGCATATTTTGCCCATTTGCATGGACTTCCATACATAGAAACTAAGAATCTGTTTAAGAGCTTTGAAATACTGTTTCAATGATATGTTTAGTATTGTTTGAAGTCTGTATTGTAATGATGAGAAAAATGGAAATTGCTTAAACTCCCCTAATGAGTCATGTAATTGGAAATAACACTCAATTTAAAAAGGTAAATATTGTTTTTGTTGCACATTTGCTATAAAATAAGCAAAGATGAGACATTTTTCTTTTGGAAATACTGAGTAGAAATTTCTCATTTGCTTTGAATTTATTATCATTTGTTTCAAAAGAGATTTCAAGAGAATAGCAATTTATTTAATCTTAAATTAACTGCAGGAAATATAGGCAGTGATGTTCCTATGCAGCTTATGGATACAGCAATAAATAAATGCAAGATGAATGAAGTCAACAGCAGGCTATTCTCAGTCTAAAAGGTCTTTAATGGCGTTCTTTGCATATGCATCAAATTCCCTTAAAGATGTATTTGGATATTATGTTTTTTTAGTCATTGTAAAATTTGTCAAAAAGATTGTACAGCAATATTTCATAGGATCACTGGAAACAAAGTAAATAAGAAGTTGCCTGAAGGGTGAGGCTCTTAATGGATGAACATTACATATGTTAGACTCCAGAATAGAAATAATCATGATAATTCAACATTTCAAAGTGAAGAGGGCTATTACAACAGTAAAGCCGAATTTAGATGAGAAAAACAAAGCAATCTCTATCCTGCCATAATTTAGATTAAAATACCTGAGTATTTCTCTTGGTGAGATGATTTACGGTAAATGTTAGGAACATTGTATTGATATTGTTATTTTATTAACACCTACCAAAAATAAAAGGTGGAATATTAAAGATGAAACTTAAAATGTATAATAACAAAATGGAATATTTTCTTCTCATTTTAAAAGTCGTTACCTCATGAGGTGGCTCAGTTGGTTGAGCGGCTGCCTTTGGCTCAGGTCATGATTCCTGCTCAGCAGGAAGCCTGCTTCTCCCTCTCTCACTCCCCCTGCTTGTGTTTCCTCTCTGGCTGTGTTTCTCTCTGTCAAATAAATAAAATCTTTAAAAAAAAAAAGCCATTACCTCAGAATTATGTTGTTGATTGGGCACCTAGGTGGCTCAGTGGGTTAAAGCCTCTGCCTTCAGCTCAGGTCATGATCTCAGGGTCCTGGGATCGAGGCCCCCATCGGGCTCTCTGCTCAGCAGGGAGCCTCCTTCCTCCTCTCTCTCTGCCTGCCTTTCTGCCTACTTGTGATCTCTCGCTATGTACCATGTTCATAGCAGCAATGGTCACAATTGCCAAACTGTGGAAAGAGCCAAGGTGCCCTTCAACACAGAATGGATAAAGATGTGGTCCATATATACAATAGAATATTACACCTCTATCACAAAGGATGAATACCCAACTTTTGCTCAACATTGATGGGACTGGAGGAGATTATGCTGAGTGAAATAAATCAAGCAGAGAAGGTCAATTATCATATGGTTTCACTTACTGTGGAACATAATGAATAACATGGAGGACATTAGGAGAAGGAAAGGAAAAGTGAACTGGAGGAAATCAGAGGGGAAGATGAAGCATGAGAGATTATGTACTCTGAGAAACAAACTGAGGGTTTTAGAGGGGAGGTGGGGCAAGAGGAGAGCTTGGTGGTGGGTTAAGGAGGGCACATATTGCATGGAATGTTATACATAAACAATGAATGGGTGTTATACATAAACAATGAATCTTGGAACACTACATCAAAAACTAATGATGTATTTTATGGTGAATAATATAACAATAAATAAAAAAGAAAAAGAAGACATAAAAAAATAAAAAAGAAAAAGAAAGAGTGTGCCTATCACCTTTCTAAATCATTATTACATACTAGTGCATCTTCAACAACACAGATAACCAACATTAAATTACCATGTGGTGCATTGATCAAAAACCTTGTCAGGTTCTTTATATTGGTTTGTAAATGTACATTCAAACTGCAGACTGAACATTTGTCTCCATGTGACAAGGTATTTATCTTAAGTTTTTCAGTTTCATTTTTTCAGATGACCTTTGCTAATAAAGTCCTTTGGATATGTGTTGTGGAGGGTGGGATTATAATGTTTAAAATATATGTGATATGTGTCATATTTACCCCCACCCACTTTGTCTTTTTTTTTAAAATTTATTTATTTGACAGAGAGAAACAAGCTAGAGAGGGAACACAAGCAGGGGAACTAAGAGAGGGAGGAGCAGGTTTCCCGTTGAGCAGGGAGCTCGATGTGGAGCTTGATTCCAGGTCTTCGGGATCATAACCTCAGCTGAAGGCAGCTGCTTAACCAACTGAGCCACCCAGAAGTCCTTGCCACTTGGCCTTTCTTTATGTCCTGAAGACTTGAGAATTTGTTTTAAGGGAATCTTTTGAAAAGCTTCCTATTTAGAACAATGATATGAATCTACTAAAAATAATGAATTATTTATTATTTTAAATATCTTCATGTTGCTGTAAACAAGTCTTGAGAAAAGATAGAAAAATTAGAAAATATATACTAAATTTGACTTACTGTCACCAATGGGATTTCCTATGAAGCTCTTCTATCAATGGAGAAAATACTCTACCATTTCATATAGGAAGAAGTATTCAAAACAGTGATACAAGAAGATTCTCTGAAGAATCTCACTGTAGCTTTAGAGTCAAAAAATAAATTCTTTGGGGCGCCTGGGTGGCTCAGTTGGTTAAGCGACTGCCTTCGGCTCAGGTCATGATCCCAGAGACCCGGGATCGAGTCCCACATCGGGCTCCCTGCTCGGCAGGAGGCCTGCTTCTCCCTCTCTCACTCCCCCTGCTTGTGTTCCCTCTCTGGCTGTGTTTCTCTCTGTCAAATAAATAAAAAAAATTAAAAAAAAAATAAATAAATTCTTTGACAAAAGCTAAAACTTACTTCTACTTAAAGGACAGGGAGGATGTACCAAGCTGGATATTATTAACATGTAGTTGCTTGGTTTGAATATTTAAAGGATAAGATTTTTTCTGAGATGTAAAAGATAAGTAAAAATAATAATATAAGCTGGGGATAAAAATATCCAGACATTAGAATATTATTAAATATAAATAAGAGAGACTTACTAAAAGAGGTGATGTTGGAAAGACATGAGCAAAGAATTGAATTTGATAAGGACCTCAGAATGGAGTGTAACCAGTTGTCCAGGAGAATACCTTAGTCAACCCGCACATGAATACAATGAGACAAACAATATGGTGGTACTTCCATTGGGGTTTGGAGAAGAGCAGAAGTTTGAGTATCCAACCTGTGGAATTGTAGAGAACACATATTTTTATGTTTCTTCACAGAGTTTCCTAGGCAAATTTCATTACAATTGGGTTAATGGGCAAAATTTTTTTTTTTTTTTAGATTTTATTTTTTTATTTGACAGAGAGAAACACAGCTAGAGAGGGAACATGAGCAAAGGGAGTGAGAAAGGGAGAAGCAGGCTTCCCACGGAGCAGAAAGCTGGATTCGGGACTCAGTCCCCAGACTGCGGAATCATGACCTGAGCCAAAGGCAGACACTCAATGACTGAGCCACCCACATGTCCCAAATGGACAAAACTTTTAAGTCAAAGGGTGATTCAATGATCAGAAATCTCTGAAGAAATGTTCTCCATTTTATTTTTTAGGGTTTCTTTAGCAGCAATTTGATGATTCTACTTAGGATATGTCAGAAGGGTGATGTGAATTAGCCAATCTGTATAATCTGATATTTGCCTTCTCTGAAATGTGTCTTTTATTCCTTATTGTCCATAAGAAATTTTGCCCTTCAAAATTGTTTCCCGTAATCCTTCAAGTTTTGAAAATATCTTCCTTTTCATTTAATAATGGGAGCTTAAATAATTAAAGCAGTGACCTCATTTGGAAGGCTTTCTTTCTCTGGTTCAACCCCCTTGGGCTTCAATTACATTCTAACTTTGTTCTTTGCGATTTGGAGGTAATTACACTTCCTTCAGGAAACGGAAGCTACATAGAATATTATTGGCTCGTTTCCATACTCGCACCAAATAGTAGTTTTTTCCCACCTTTTTCTTGTTACTTAAAGTTTCTTTTTTAAATTTCCTGTTCACTTTTCCTAAGTTTAATATCATTAGTTATACTTGGAAAAATTATCCATAAATTTATGTGCTTTGCTTTTGATTTTATTCTTCAGTCTTTTTCCTGTATTTTGGTCAAGTCTGTTTTGTATTTTCCGACTTTCATACTGTTTTAAGTAATCTGATCATTGAATCATTCTCATTTGTTGTCTGAACTTTTTGATACCACTTTTTAAATGTAAGCTGAATATCTGGAGAGATGTATTTTCTTTCCTGTCTTCTGTAAATCCTTCTTCGAACAATCATCACCATAATATGCAATTTTTCTTCTTTTTTAACAGACTTTATTTATTATTTATATTTTATTTATTATCTGGGAGAGAGAGAGAGAGCAAGCACGAACAAGGGAGGGGCAGACGGAGACACAGACTCTCTGCTGAGCAGGAAGCCGGATGTGGGACTTGATCCCAGGACTCTGGGATCCTGAACTGAGCAGAAGGCAGGTACTTAATCAATGAGCCATCCAGGCACCACTGCAATTTTTCTTCTGTGGCATTTAAGCATTTATGATTCCTGGAGACCAGTTTCCTATGTTTGCTTCTCACTGCATATTCTTAAGTCTGCACTCCAATTAGGTTGGCACGGAATTGCCTGGAGCACCATTAATGAGTGCACAGCCCCTTCTCTCTGTGAACTCCGCAATGTTGTCCCATTCACTCATGACATTTAAGTGGCCCGATAATCCCAGTAAATTAAACAGATTTCCTTAATACACGGTGTTTGAAAGACCCTGATTCCCCAGTGTGGAAAAGGGTGAGAGACTGTATTATAACATTCCCAAATAAAGTAGAAGAGCTCTTTCTGAGGGAAGCTGATCAGGTATAGTGCTCACCAAATTACATATGAGAAAGGGAGATCTAGGTGTTTCCCTGGGCTAGGACTTCTCCTAAAACTAATCTTTGCAAAACTTTGCTGAAATCTAAAAAATGATCACTTAGAAAGCTTCTTTCATTTGTTGGTCATCTTTTAGTAACTATGTTTTCATTTTTCATTGTTGTGTTTTTAATGTTTCCTGTGAAAAGTTTGTATTATTTTTATAATCATAAAAAGTAAAATTATTCTAAGAACCTAAAAAAATGCTCTAAGAGAAGCTTATTTTGTATTTCTGTGTTGGATTTTTTTTTTCCACTTTGGAGAATTTCATTTTTTCTACTAAACCTGAGAGTAGAGATGTAGGCCTGATATCCCTCCTCTTACAAGGAGTACCTGTACTTATCACACATATTTACTTTCACAATCCATGATCTTAACTACACATGGTGTAACTTAAAAATAATTATTTAAAAGATCTTAACTATTTCAAAGGCTTCATTTCTCCCAGAAAACAAAAAGTGAATCTGGACACTTCAGGGTAAAATCTAATCAATTCATACTTATACATCCTTCCTTCCTCCCTTCCTTTTCTTCTTTTTTTTAAAAACATTTTAATTTTTTTTCCAGTGTTCCAGGATTCATTGCCCATGCCCCACACCCAGTGCTCCATGCAATAGGTGCCCTCAGTACCCACCACCAGGCTCTCCCATCTCCCTGCCCCCTTCCCTCCAAGTCCCTCAGTTTGTTTCTGTGTCCAAAGTCTCTCTTGTTTCATTTCTCTCCCTGAATTACCCTACTTCCCATTTACTTTCCTTCTCCTAGTGTCTTCTGTATTACCCCTTATGCACCGCAAGTAAGTGAAACCATGTGATACTTGATTTTCTCTACTTGGCTTATTTCACTCAGCATAATCTCTTCCAATCCAGTCGATGTTGCAGTTTAACTCAGTAGATTAGAATTTTATCTACACTATTCCCTTCTCTGAATTAATTCCAGAGTCCATGAGGTGGGGAGATCCAGTCAGTAATATTGAACTGACAGTGTAAACATCTGTTGAGTGTAAATCCATGCCTTCTGCGATCTTCTCTGGGTCTGTAGCACCTCTTGTCCCTATCACCAGGATCAGGACAATCTCTTTTGCAAACTCTCCCTTATTATACACGTTAAGATACATCCCCAGTCTTTTGATTTCTATGAATCCATAGGTCAGTGCTTTAGTAATAATATAATCTTAAATGCTCACATTCTGTTGTTAAAATGGAGATCCTAAATGTTCTCACCATGAACAAGAAATGGTAATTACATGATGGGATGGACATTTTAGCTAAAGGTAAGGAGGTAATCTTATTGCAGTATATAAATGTGTCTAATCAACACATTGAACACCTTAAACTCGGGCAATGATATAGGTCAATTATAACTAAATAAAAAATGTGGAAATGTAGGTTTTTTTCTTCACATTTTCCATGGAACTAGTTCCATTTCCTCCTTCCTATATCCCTGACTTCTGGGCATTGGCTTCTACCTGATTTTCATCATTTTTCCTAAAGATGAGAATTGCCATTCACTGTGTATCAGCACTTCCCTTTATGACAGAGGTATTGCCTACTTCTTATAACTTTTCTCCTTTGCTTTGCTCATCCTTATTTAAAGCCATTAACTCATTGATTGGCTTTACCAACACTCAAGGTCATATCCTGTATAACAACTGAACTCTGACCCACAGTCTCTATAGCAGCTAACCTGGGAGGCCAAAACCAGGATTTCCAGAGCCTCAAACTACTAGAACTTGAAAAAAAAACAAAAACAAAAACAGAAAACTGCTGACTTCCATAATTTTGCCCCCAATTCCAATTTAGGATTAGAGAAAATGCAATATTCACCATTAATCAATCACATAAGATGTCTTGTTTCTCATTAGCCCATTTCCTGCTTCCCAATGCCAATGGGGAATCCAATAATCAGGATACAAGTGTCATCTTCTCTTTCTTTTCTTTTTCTTTTTTTTTTTTCTATTTTCAACTTTCCCACATTCCTGCTGCCTTTGGGACCCTGCCAATTGTAATTTATGGCAGCTGACTCCCTCGCTGCAAAAAGATCCTAATAATTTTTGCTTGTTCTCATCCAGGTGGTCTTTGTTTATGAGACCTATATCAGACTCAGGATTCCAGCCTATCACAGAATGCTAGTAATAGGGAAGAGCACAGGTCAAGGGAGAAGTGACTGCAAATCAACTCCACTCAAGTTTCTAATTTTATGGTTTGGTCCTGGCCTTTATTTCCTGTGGTCAAATAACTGCTTTGAAACACAGTTTTAGAAAATGTATCTTGGTCTGAAAAGGCTTAGGTCTGGATCTCCTTTTGTCCTTTTCACTTCAGTACTACGATTATGTTTCATCTCCTTAAAATTTCAAGAATTTGGAGTTCCATCAACAACGACCATATTTCATGTCCAGACTTCCCTGCAACTAACCTCCTGATTACTTTGGACTTAAGAAAACACTTTGTTTTGTGGAGACTTCTAATACTGACTTGCCTCCCATTTGGGAGGTTTGGTGACACTGTGGACATTCAGAACACCTGCTTTTCCTTTGCAGATCTATATAATTTGGCACTGAGTTAATAACTGGTACTTTAAGGTTTTCTCTCTAATCGTTCCCATTTATATCTTCTGATTTCAGTTCTCAGACTACTCTGAATATCTGTTAGCTGAATAATAGTATTTTCTGACTCCACAAGTATTTATATGTCTGTTATATGGTTTTAACTTGACTTTACATTTCCTATGACCCATTTTTTTTTCCCCTGAGACTTGGTCTATTACTTCTTGGTTTCATCATTTTGTTACTCCAATACGAAAGGAGCCTGCTTCCTGTTTCTGTTTAACACTTCATAAGACATATGATTAGCCCCTTCTTCAATTGCTCCTATAGTAGTATAAGCATTCTACGTATTAAAAGTATTTTTCAAGTTCAGATTGAAGTAGCAATGTCCATGCCACATATTGAAGGCATTCCTTACTATTAAACTTAGCTAAATTATTGGTTATTAGCTGCTGCTTCACAAATCAGGAAGGCAATGTCTTCTTGAGAATCTATAAAGTAAATACCGGAAGATTGTGGTTTTAACAGAAAAGTTAATAAAACTCGATGGGAACAACATGATCTCTGTCATTTTTCTTGCCAAGTGCTCAGTGTACATCTCTGTATCATAATCTAAGCATTTATAGAATTTATAGAGATAAGTCTGTTTCTTTTCTATGCTCAGTGTTGACTTATGGAGAAAATATCCCCCATTTGACTTTCCAAATGCTTTCTCTTGCCTGTACTGCAGTTTATTCATGAAAGATATACAAAGTTCCTGATGAATCATTTTTCTCTTGAATCAGATTACAAAACATGCATAAATTTGGCTTGGAGTTTGATAAATGTTAATAGGCAAGAGACATTATTCATGTTAAATAACCAGAAATGTGATACAATACTAAAAACAATAATTATTATTTTAATATTATTATTGCAAATAATGAAGTGACTCAGTCCTTTGGGCATTCCTCAGTGCACACAACATCAGGAAGGGAAATTCTGTGAAAAGCACTACCCCTCTGATGCATTCTTTCTGTCTTTTCTCAAAGATGCCCATATACAGAAAGCTGTCATTATTGTCTTTTCTTTGTTTTCCTCCCATGTTCTAAACATCCAAATATTGCTGACACATTGCCAAGACTCACTGAGAAGAGAGCTTAATGTATAGCTACTTCTTCATATATTGGCCGCTAATTACTGATAATATTGTTTGTGGAATGATGATAGGGTATATTCAAAATATTTCTGTACTAAGTAGGATGCATCTTCAGGCACTTTCTGGGAGGTGAGGGGGTGAGATGAACAACTCTAGCAGTTTCCTCAGAGCTGTAAACATCAGGCACATGGCTTTCAAAGATAGTTTTAATTTGTAAATCAGTTATTGTTGAATGTAAATTAAAACTCAGATTGTTGATAGGAAATTATAAAGTAGATATGCATATGAATGCTAATGTAGTGCTTTTTAAATATTTGGCATTCAGATGCAATGGGACTTGTGTAATTTAATGCTTTAGACATCTATGCACATTTTTTATCATGGCTCGGTTCAAAATGTCTTAGCACATGAATCTCTATAATTATAAATCTTATTAAAATTCATCACCAAATGATTCTGAAATCCTTTTTGTTGGTTCCCTTTGAACTGAACAATTCTTCTCTATCTGATGGCAGGATAAGTGATTTCTATGTAAAAATTTCCTCAAATAATATATATAATTCTTAACTATAGAGGATTATAGATGCAAATAAATGACTTTCTGAAATTTCCCATTCTTTTGTTTTCATAAGACAATTTCAGGCTTGAAAAATAGCATAATTTGAAGTGTCTGTCCACTTTTTCTGGGGTCACACAGGTTTCCTGCTAATGCTCACTTAGCTTCAAGACTTAAATTTTTTTCTGGAACTTAATCATGGTGAAGCACCTTACACACACTTATTGACCTGGATTAATTTTTCCTTTTAAAATTAATGAGAAGCTTTTTTGTGACATCTTTTGACACAGGCACAAGTCCTGACATAGTAAGTTCTAAATAAGTGTGCACAGCATGGAATAAGCAGCATATTAATTATATGCATATTAAATACATATTAATTCTGAGAATAATTTTGAAGTTATACAGTAGAGTTTGCTAATAACAATATTTTAGACAAATCCTGGTTTAAGAATATAAGTAGTAGACATGGATTGGAAGAGCAAATACTGTTAAAATGTCTATGCTACCCAAAGCAATCTACACATTCAATGCAATCTCTCTCAAAATACCATCAACATTTTTCACAGAGCTAGAACAAACATTCTAAAATTTGTATGGAACCAAAAAAGACCCTGAATAGCCAAAGTAATGTTGAAAAAGAAAAGCAAAGCAGGAGGCATCACAATTCCAGACTTCAAGCTGTATGATAAAGCTGTAATCATTGACAGTATGGCACTGGCACAAAAATAGACACACAGATCAGTGGAATAGAACAGAGAATGCAGAAATGGTCCCACAGCTAAATGGTCAACTAGTCCTTGACAAAGCAGGAAAGAATATCCAATGGAAAAAAGACAAGTCTCTTCAACATATGGTGTTGGGAAAATTGGACAGCCACATGCAGGTGAATGAAACTGGACCACTTTCTTAGACCATACATACACATAAGTAAATTCAAAATGGATGAGAGACCTAAATGTGAGACAAGAATCCATTAAAATCCTAAAGGAGAACACAGGCAGTAACCTCTTTGACCTCAGCCACAGCAACTTCTTACTTGAAACATTGCCAGAGGCAAGAGAAAGAAAAGTAAAAATGAACTATTGGGACTTCATCAAGATAAAAATCTTCTGCACAGTGAAGGATACGATCAACAAAACTAAAAACCAGCCTTCAGAATGGGAGATGTTTGCAAATGACATATCTGATAAAGATTTAGTACCCGAGTGCCTGGGTGGCTCAGTGAGTTAAAAAGCCTCTGCCTTTGGCTCAGGTCATGATCTCAGGGTCCTGGAATCGAGACCCGCATCGGGCTCTCTGCTCAGCAGGGAGCCTGCTTCCTCCTCTCTCTCTGCCTGCCTCTATACCTACTTGTGATCTCTCTCTGTCAAATAAATAAATAAAATCTTAAAAAAAAGATTTAGTATCCAAAATCTATAAGGAACTTATTAAACTCAACACCCAGAAAACAAATTCAGTTAAGAAATGGTCAGAAGATGGGGCACCTGGGTGGCTCAGTTGGTTAAGTGACTGCCTTCGGCTCAGGTCATGATGCCGGAGACCCGGAATTGAGCCCCACATTGGGCTGCTTGCTTGGCGGGAAGCCTGCTTCTCCCTCTCACTCCCCCTGCTTGTGTTCCCTCTCTGGCTATGTTTCTCTGTGTCAAATAAATAAAAATCTTTAAAAAAAGAAAAAAAAGAAATGGTCAGAAGACATCAATAGCCATTTTTTACCAAAAGAGACATCCAGATGGCTAACAGACACATGAAAAGATGTTCAATATCACTCATCAGGGACATACAAATCAAGACTATGATGAGATACCACCTCACACATTACAGAATGGCTAAAATTAACAACACAGGAAACAACAGATGTTGACAAGGATGCAGAGAAAGGGGAACACTCCCGCACTGCTGGTGGGAATGCAAACTGGTATAGCCACTCTGGAAAACAGTATGGACATTCCTCAGAAACTTAAAAATAGAACTACCCTATGATCCAATAATTGCACTACTAGGTATTTACCCAAAGGATAAAAAGGGGTAATTGCACATGCAATGTTTATTGCAACACTATCAGCAATAGCCAAACTATGGAAAGAGGGTTTCCGTCAAATGATGAATGAATGAAAAAAATGTGACACACACACACACACACACACACACACACACACACACACACACTGGAATATTACTCGGCAATCAAAAAGAATGAAATCTTGCCATATACAAGGACATGGATGGAACTAGAGTGCATTATGCTAAGAAAAATAAGACAGAGAACAATAAATATCATATGATTTCACCCATATGTGGAATTTAAGAAACAAAACAGATGAACATAGGGGAAGGAAAAGAAAAATAAAATAAGATAAAACAGAAGGGGCAAACCACAGGAGACTCTTGACTATAGAAAACAAACTGGAGGTTGCTGGAAGGGAAATGGGTGGGAGGAGGATGGGTTACATGGGTAATGGGCCCTAAGGAGGGCACTTGTTGTAATGAGCACTGACTGTTACATATAAGTGATGAATCCCTAAATTCTCTTCCTAAAACCAATACTATACTATATGTTAACTAATTTGAATTTAGATAAAAAAATTAGTAAAGAAATAAAATATGGGCTTTATTAGGGATGTGAAGACTGAAAAAAATAACAAAATAAAATAAATTAGTTCTGGAAATTTAAAAAAAAGAAAAAAAGAATATAAGTAGCAGAGAGTGTTTGATTGTAGAAGCTAGAAACGTATCAACTTCCAAAGAACCCTGAACTTCTCATGCTAGGAACAGGAATAGCAGAGGTGGGGTGGGAGAGAAAATTCCATAGCAGTATCACATAAGAATCTCCTTGACATCTAACACAGTCTGTCCAAACTTTACCTATTCTTTTTTGATGATAAAAAAGATTATACCTAGAAAATGATACAAGATTAAATAATAATTTTTACCTTTATTTTTCTTTACTCAAAACATCTAGGAAAGAAAAAAAAAACCTCTAGGAAAATAAAGGGAACAATATGCTTTGAGGTTTAATTTTCTAAAATTTTGTATAGGCACAGTTTTGGAAGATGGCACAAAATAGAAACAATACAGAATGGCAATATCAAGATGTGGGAGAGATTCAAAATGTACAAAGTATGGAGGCTGGCTCAGAAAGAATTGTGGGAGGAGAAAACACCTTTCAGTTGGCAAGAAACAAAAGGAAATAGGGGTGACTGGGTGGCTCAGTTGGTTAAGCGACTGCCTTCAGCTCAGGTCATGATCCCAGAGACCCGGGATAGATCGAGCCCCATATTGAACTCCCTGCTCAGCAGGAAGCCTGCTTCTCCCTCTCTCACTCCCCCTGCTTGAGTTCCCTCTCTGGCTGTGTTTCTCTCTATCAAATAAATAAAATATTTTTTTAAAAAAAGAAAGAAACAAAAGGAAATGTCATTATGGAGCAAAAACCAAACTCCCTATATTTGGTGATGAAATTCACTGAAAATTACCAATGACCCCCTCATTTTGTGGTAGATATATACAAATTAAGTCTTTATGGATAAACAAATCTTCCCTCAAATTATTTAGAGTTCCCCCAGCTTAATTTAGTCCATTGTGGGATATTCTATACCGGCTACATTACATAGCAAAATATCTTGATTAACTGAACGGAAGTCAGGTAAGGAAGCCCTTCCTGCATCCCTCCCCTCCCCATCCCGCCTTCCTTCCTGCCTTCCTTCCTTCCTTCCTTCTTCTTTCCCTCCCTCTCTCCCTCTTTTCCCCTCTTTCCTTCCCTCTTTCCTTGCTCTCAATTTAACAAAACTAGTTTTGGTTAAAATATATACTTTGGATCCAGAACGTGGAGTACAGAGAAACTAAAAGAGAAACTTCTAAAGAAGCATGTGCAGAATTTGAGTGCCAGAGACCCCAAACCATGGGCTTCAGCTCAGGACTTTCATCGTTTCAATCATGCCTTGCAGTCATTGTTTCTTTTTCTTAACTGTTTGCTTGCTGTTTTAGGTGATTCTTCCATGCACAGGATTTCTTTCTGGATCATTGGTGGGTTTGGAGTTGTGTCCATAACATATCAGGGTTTTTAGGGAAGACTGTATGCGAACCATTTTCCAAGCTGTCATGAGGAATGTAAAGAAGACTGGGAAAATCTTGCATTTGAACTATTAAAATTCAGTAAAGTAGAGGGAAATAATTCATTTAACAGCAAGGAGAAAATCTTGGGAATTCAATAATTCTCTCTTTTTCTCAGTTTTGCTGAGAATCCTCATTGTATTATAGAAAGACCCATAAAAACCAACATTACTGTGCTGTGTATTTATAAAATAATATCGTTAGCATAAATATATGTCAGCATAAATTTTGGTGTCACAAAGCTTTTTGAAAAAAAAAACATAATTTAAGGAAAGTGTTTTAACTTTGGTTCAAACCCAGCATATTATGAAACTCAGTTCCCCATTTGTGTTTTGTAGATCCAAAACATACCATGAGATCTGAGTGACAGAAAAGTACTTCTTGCACCTGTAATTGCTTTTCAGAAAACAAAGAATTCATTTAAAAACATATGTCAAGAGCAAGAGCTAAATGATTTCTTTTTATGTTCAGCTCAGATTAAAATGGCTTTGAATATAATAAAGACTCCTTTAATACCATATATTTCTATGCATGACTTTAAAGCCATATTCAAAGTAATGAATAAACATTACGGAATATAGACAATAAAGGAATGTAGACTATGAAACAGTAGCAATATTATTATCTCCATCTTCAGTTTTTGAGAAAATGTAACCTAGGAAGTACAGGTATGAGTTATTTAGAAAATTTAAATAGAAATTTTATGACTTGTTGGAATTTTAAAAATGAAATCTTCAATATTTTAATCATTTTAACTATTATTTATCTTATATCTGGAAATTTGTTTGTAATGCAATAAAGTGAATTAGGTCCAAACAAAGAAGAATATTAAAGAATGGTGCCAGTAAAAAAAAATGGTGCCAGTAAATTTAAAATTTTTATTTGGCTGAATCATAAAATTACTTAAGGTAGTCAGATGTTCAGAATATACACATTTATATTTATTTTCTTTCATCACCAGTAGCATCATATCTCAAATTTATGTTCAGCTGTAACATTAATGTTTTTTTTCCATAAGACAAGGTGTCTAGAAACAAATGCAAGAAATACAAAGTTGTTGATTTATAGGGAAACAACAACAACAAAAAAATCTAAGGTTTATATTTGGCCTTCATTTTTCCTTTGGAGTTTCACGTTTGGAGTTTAAGGTCTTTATTTTTATGCCATATGGGATGGTTGCTCTTTGAAATATTCTGAATGGATCAAATAGTTCATCCCTCAAAGGCTTTCAGAAATGGGGTGAGACACCTGATATTTCAGAGAATCTAAGTTTTATGTTTCTTTTTTTATGTTTTAAAGGTTATCTCAGCTCTATTCTTATATCCATTCATTCAGCAAATATTTATGGAGTATGTAATTGGTAGTAGGAACATACTGATGGTGGATTCTGTGTTTACATTACTTATGCCACATAAGATAGAGAGAATGTGCAACAATACATATAATACTTCCTAAAAAAGGATAAGGACAGAACGGAACAAACCCTTCCCTAAACTTATCCATCATATCTGTGATGACTAGCCTCATTCTCTGAAGGAAATAGGCAATTAAATATATATTTTTTGATACACTATTGGGAAAAAAAATCTTTTGTCCTCTCTGACTAAATCTGCTCCATATTATCCATATCCATAACAATATGGATAGAATATAGATTATCTGGAATCTTTGACTGGCAAGTCAGAAAACAACTCAACCTAGCTTAAGCAAATGCATGCATGTGAGTGTGTGTGTGAGTGTGAGTGTGTGTGTGTGTGTGTGTGTGTGTGTGTGTGTAAGCACATTTTGTTTTTGTTTTAAATATTTGATCATGGCCTTACTGGATCCATCGACTTTTACCGCATTGTTCAGTGTGTTCTCTTGTCTTTCTCCAGATTTGGCTCTCTCTGACTTTCACTCTTGTTCTTCACTCCCAGCCTAGACTCTGTACCTATTCCTCTCTGCATAATGGTTTTATTCTCTCTTTCTGCAGATGGACTGTCTTCATGTGTCAATGAACATGCTTGCAGGCTTATGTTATTCCACATGAAGGCCTCAGGGAAGAGAGATTATTTTTTCCACTAAACAATTAAAGAATAAAATCTCAGAGAAAGACTTGGTATTGATCTAGACTGAGTTATATGCCCAATTCTTAGACTTTGGTCAGTTACTTGGGATGCTGACTCGTTAGCCATGGACTGGGCACTCTTTCCTGTGCCCAAAGAGAATGGGGATAAGGTGATTGTTTGGGTCACCTGGTTCTTGTCCCAGAGACACTAAAGAATTGGAAACCCAAGACCACAATGGGGAGATACAGTTTATACGGTAGATAAGTGTAGTACACATTCAAGAGTAAAAGCCGGCCACTGCCAGAGAGAGAGAAATTCTAGCTGCATCCTTTCCAGCCTACATTGTGTACATGTAAATTTGGCTTTGATTGACACTTTCCAGGGACAGCTGGTGATTATATCACATTTTGGCCTCTGCAAACGCATCTACCCATGACACATTCTGTTATAATTGTATTTACTTATGTGTTGCATATTTATGGGATTTTAACAAGCTTTCTTGTAACTTTAAAGGTACTTAAGGGCATGTTGCACACTTTGTGTGCATGCTGGGCTCTTAGAAGTTCCCTTGTGGCTTTTGAGCCAGCTCTGTGGCTAGGCCTTTCTTGTCCTGTTAGCCTTCAGAGGTGGCTTTGAAGATGTGGCTGTTAATCTTCAAGGGTGGCTGCAAGAATGTGGCCAGCACCTATTTTGTCCCTCTTTGTTCACGTCTAACTGCCTAACGTGATTAGCAACCATGCATAGTGCAAGTTCAAAAAAAAAAAAATAGTCGCCTAATCCAGGTGAGCAATGTAGTTACGAGAATAAAAGGGTTATGTCTTAAACTGGATACATCAGAAGCTGTTTTGGATTATGTCCTTTATTTGGGAAGTGTTTTTACCTGCAGAGGCAAGTGGGCCATAACAAGTTGGCCATGTGACCATGACGTCTAGACAACAACCACCATCGCCATGGGTTTTTCTTCTCTTGCTTTGATTTGTTACTCTGCTTGAGAGTCATAAGAGAGTAAGAGAGTCATACTGCAGCTTGTGCTTTGAACTGTGTTTCTTTGTGTTGCATTGTTGAGTCCCATCAAGATCTGTTATAGCTTGAGACCAACGTAAGGCCACAGTTTTTGAAAACTGCTTGGCGCTTAGTTTCGGGGGTATGGGATCGGCACCCTCCTTAAGGTATCCCTGGGTGTACAGGCCAGCCCAACCTGCATCCTGTGTTTTTTGAATAGTGGTGACCGGTGCTAGTGAGGCTCAGGGGAAAACTGTCCCTATGACAAATGATCTGCGTGAGTCAATCAGGTGTTGGCCCCCGGTCTATAGAGCACTCCAAGGAAAAACCTATCCCAGGTGAGACAGATAGGTTCCTTCGGTGACTGCTCAGGAAGGAGCAGTCTGTATGTAGACACAGAGAGAAGAGAAGAGGGAGAAAAAAATGGCTGTGAAGTGGCATTTTGAGACCCATATTTTCAATCATATAAATAACCTTAAATTCTTTGCTGCTGCTGCCACCACTGCCTAGACTTTTGTCACTACAGAGGTCCTGATCCTTAATCAGAAAAAGAGTCTTGGCTCACCTGTAGTACAGCAAAGAGGACAATTCAAGCCCAACTCAGGCCTGGGGCTTTAAACCTTATAACGCACTCACTGCCACTGCCATAGGGAAGGTCTCCAACCCGACAGCGCTGATTTACGGCTTCCTGGAAGAAGAAAATTATAAAGCTGAGCAGGGTAGAGAGGATCACCCTGGAGTTTATCTAGTGATTAAAAACGAGAGAGAAACAGACAGAAATGAATAAAAAAATAGAAAGACACCAGATACAGGGGAAGGAAAGAGAAAACAACAAAAAACCTGAAACAAATGTCCACAATCTGACCCAATTGTAAATTCAAGATTTAAAAAAAAATTATACACAACCAAAAGACAAAAGAGTGCTGAATGTCATATAGGTCTGTCATATAGATTTTGAATTAACATCTGCAGAAAATGCAGCAACTACAAACCTTCATGGTCAATCCTGGGACTCACATTAAAGTTAGAATTAGAGATTTCACTAGATCTAAACAGAACATTATCAATTAAGTTAAAGGAGTCACTGGATGTAAAATAGCAGACAAATAGATATGTCTCTTTGGTACTGTTGTGTTATTTAAATTTCCCACAGTCTTAGCATCCCCTAGCCTAGAATATTTCATAAAGGGTATAGATACTATGACCTAATGAATAATAAATTAAAATTAAATTAGGTTTTTGGCACTTACAAATTGGCTCAGCAAACCACGGAGCTTACCTCCCAGTTAAAATAGTTAATGTGGTCTAATATAAATTACACAGAGTTGTCATTGTTTGAAACTAACATAAGAATATAATATATATATATAAGAGCAAATTTGTGAAGAGGTGAATATGTCTACTTCTTCTGCATTTAACAACCCAACTCAGCCTGTTTTTGAACTGAGGGGAAAAAAACTGAATGATACTTCAAAGTGGATTACCTCAAATTGAATATTGTAGAATCCATGAAGGTCCCACACCCAATATTATTCAAATTACAGAGTTCTTCCAATTAGCAACCAGTAAATGTTTTGCTATTCTATATTTGGCTAATAGGTTCTCTGCAGTGCCTATTCAATAACCTCTTCACAGCAAGTTGCTTTCCTCTCCACAGACACACAACACCCCTTAACCTGGTTGCCAGTGGCATCTTGAATAGCTTTGCCATCGTGCACGACTTCAGGAAAGGCTCCAACTGCATCCATCTCTCTCCAGGAGCACGGATGGGACATGACATAGATCACATCCTCCTCTAGGGAGAGACACTTGACACTTTTTAAGGACATGCAGTTACTTACAAAAGAGCCCACAAAGGGAGGGTGTGAACCATGATTCCACACAGAATGGAAGGGTGCTCATGACTGCAGGTCCTATAGAGTGCCATAATGACTTAAATTCAAATACAGTGAAATCAAATGTCACATTTCGGTCATCAGTCAAATATCAGGGGGAGTTGTAATCCAATGTCTGACCCCATTTTTTGATATCTGAATGCTGACAACTTTTATGCTTTATGCCTATCTCTTCCTCTGCCTCACATGCATGCAAGGTGAAAGGAAAGTGTAGGTGCTCCCTCCTTTGGCATTGCAGAAGGGGTCCAGACTGCTGGTTCTTGCAGGTCTCTATGAGAATACAAGATCCTTTACCTTGGCCTTACCCTTAACATGATGACAATCCAGGCCTATTTTCCTTGCTTGCCCTCTCCAGGCATTGCATACCTGCTTGAGAGGACTGGCCTGCTCTCCCCACAGCCCTCAGTTATGTAGATGTTCATTTTTTTCCTACTCTGTTGGTACGTATGAGACATTATTATCTGCAGTAACACCAGAACCAAACTCCATCTGCCTCCACAGATAAACAGAACAGGGTGGGGGGGTGGATCCCAGAACACATAGGAATGAAGGGAGGAAAATGAGATAGGAAGGGAAGCTGAGAAGAAAAAAATGCATGTTGTGCTACTGAGCAGTTAACACTGGTCAGCGAGATCTCTATCTCACCGGGTCGCATACATAACTGTGTGGAGTTCACCTTGGTGGAAGAATCGTGTGACTTCTCTATTGCGGTCCCCATCTGCTTATGGCCGGTCCCTGAGGACCTCCAACTTGCCTTCCACACTGACCAGAGCACTCTGCCATGAGCAGAGAAGGCCTTGATACAGAGAGTTGCAGATACCTGGGTACCAGCAGAGGTCTGGTGAGTACTGGTCACATAGGAGGAGGGGTAGAGTGTTCATTACAGGGAGTGGTGCTAGTCCAAAGATATATATTTGACCACTTTCAGACTGGGTTGACTGTTTTAAAGAAGGACCTCTTGGGAGAGAAATATCAGATAGTCTGGCTTTTAAATATGTATATATCCATCAAGATCACTTTAGCTCACACCTATTCGATTTTGCCAGTAGGATCAGTCTCAAAGGGGTGAATCTGTTTAGAGTCTATGAAACATAGTTTTTAGAAGCTGCCTCCTTCTTTACCAAGTATGTTCTCCTTCACCAATATCAAGTTTAGAATCTTTCCTTAGAACCCCAGTCCCTCTATGCAACCTTTAGAAAGAGAACCTTATCAAAAAAGGCTCCAAAGCACTTTATTATTGCTAACACTCCACTGATACATCCTCCCAAGGGAAGATAACCCCACACCTATTTATAGTCTTATATATTCATCCATATTATTGGGGTTAGTGGAGCAATCCATAAATTATTTTCAAAGAAATTTGGATATACAGAACTTAACATTTTATTTTAGAACTAAAACTTTTATTTTGAATTTTTCCATAGAATTAACCACATTACCTCTTCTGAGGTCAACCAAAGGCTGAATGTCTTTTGGACATGAAAGATTTGTTAATTGTTTATGTTCCCCAACAGCAATGTTTATTATAGGGCTGGCCCAGCAAGCATTCAATAAATGAGTGCTAAACAGATTTTGTGGTATATTCTGGGCGAATCCTAAGCCAGGGACAAATGCAACTAACCTGGCCCAGGGAATTACTCCTGACAAATTACTCTAAGTAGATTTATATGATTTTAATGGTGGAGAAGCTGTGGTTGTGAGAGATACTTCTTGGATTAGACTTATAAATGTTTGTGAGGGAGACCTACAGAACATTCTCTGGAGGAATGCCGATGTGATTCCTCACCTTTCCTTTGTTCCCACCATGAAGTAGAGAAAGACAGTACAAGGCCCAGGAAAGGATCATGTTCATTGTCTTTATGAAAGACTGTAAGGGGGTAACAGTCCTTAATCCCCAGATCTACAAAAAATGAAGAATACCTGGAGTAAAAGGTGCTTCTACAAAGGAGGATGGGGTGAACTGGGCTAGAAGAGTTTCAAAGACCCCTCCTTTTTAAAGATGCCCCTAATTATGCAGATGGTAGAGGAACTACAAAGACATCTTTTCCTTTGGCAGATAGGAACTCTGAAGCAATGTGTGTCAAGGAAAGCTTCCTGTCTTCTTTTATTTTACTAGGCTTCATTTCAGGAGTGTGTGTGTGTGTGTCTGTGTGTGTGTGTGTGTGTGTGTGTGTGTTTAAAAAAACTACTTTAAAATCCAAAAAACATAGAGATCATGAAATATATCAACAAGTGAGATTAAGAATCCAGAAATTGAGTACTAATACAAACTTTGATGTGGAAGAACTTTGAAACATTATGCTAAGTGGGAAAAGCCAGCCACAAAAGACCACATATTGTATGATTCTGTTTATCTGAAATGTGAAGAATAAGTAAATCCATAGTGGTTGCCAGAGACTAAGAGGAATGAGGAATAGGGATTAACTGCTTAATGGGAATTGGGTTTCCTTTTGGGGCAATACAAATATTTTGGAAGTAGAAAGAAGTGATGGTGGCATGGCAATATGGTTACCCTAAATGCCACAGAGTTGTTCATTTGATCATAAAATGGTTAATTTTATGTTATGTGAATATTACCTCAGCTAAAAGAATGCAGAAGAGAGCCAGTGTAAAATGGGAAGACCAACTCAAGTGAGATAAATCTGTATGTGAACGGATACCTGTTACTGAAAGTTGTCATAAATATTAGTTCCATGGAAAATGAGTAGAGTATCTTACTTGTAGTAAATACACAATAAATGTTGAATTGCTATTGTAATTTAAAACTTTTTAAAAGATTTTATTTATTTATTTATTTGTCAGAGAGAGAGAGAGAGAGAGAGAGAGAGAGAGCATGCACAAGCAGGGGGAAGGGGCAAAGGGAGAAGCAGGCTCCCTGCTGATCAAGGAGCACAATGTGGACTCTATCCCAGAACCCTGGGTCATGACGTGAGTCACTTAACTGACTGAACCACCCAGATGTCCCATAACTTAAAACTTTTGAATAAAAAAGCACTGACCATGAACAAATGATAGTTTGTTTCTGCTGGATATTCTAAATACCTAAAAATATAAAACTTTTGCCTATTCTCTACAATTATGCAGAATGACAATGTGTCATGGTGGAATGATGCCCAAGCGTAGAGTGCAGATGTCTGTGTTGCACCATGAAATTTACATCTAAGTGTTAGTGAGAAAAATATACAAGTTAGTTAATAATTCTAGTCCTTCATTTTGTTTCCTATAAAACTAAGAGTTCATCAGAGGAACACTTAGTTTTCAACCAGATCTACTATTATAGGATTCAACCATATACGTTAAGGATTAAGTCCTGTGATTCAGAATTTGATTTTCTGAAAAGATAAAGACAATGTGAGGATAGCACCTTTGAGGTCAGAGATCATCTGGGTGATTTAAGAAAAAATAAAAAGTAAGTTGTTTCATGTGCCATATCTGGTCAGTGGGAAATAGATAATTCTCCAGAGGCCTGTGCTGGGCCGGATGATATGTATTAGCACTGTGAGTAACCAGTGGTATGGACCATGCTAGGGGGTGGGGAGTGGGAAAGGGGGGCAAGCTGAGAGGAGCTGGCCATACAGGGGTCACCTATTAGGTTTTCCTGGTGAAGATGAAGAATAAATTGTTCAAGGGTAGAAACAACAGATGTGGTCCAGTAAGGGAAACATGGATGGGCGGAGCGACATTTTAATTATTTCCTTCAATAAATGGCAGTTTACACCCAAATTTCACATTACCTAGTATGACTGTGAAAATTCTGAAGATAAATAAATCTACTCTTTTTGTATAGAAAATTTTCATCATTAATGTGTTCTTCTCTCAAAAGAAATTTTTGTGTTTATCAAAATTTCTCATGTCTGCAAGTTTACAATTTGAGTGTGTGTGTGTGTGTGTGTGTGTGTGTGTGTGTGTGAAGGTTGGAACCCACGTTTTTATTTTCTTAACCCCTGTGGGCATCACTTAAATCCATTAAGACCCAGCAGGCAGGGGAGCCATCCCTAGTTTTTCTTGCAGTTTGGTGTTTAATCAAAAGGTCTAATGGCATTATGCATACTGACAACAATTTTGAAAATGCCATATGGGAACTCCTGCTAAATCAAGGTTTTGAGCTACAGTGGGTAGTAAGATCTCTGTCAGCAAGGAAAGAGATGTTAGTCATGTTGAGGAGGATGTGAAACTGGGGAACACTGAGGTGGGAAAATAAGCAAGCAATGGGCAAGAATGATATTGCAGTGGAAGGGGTTGTCCCTCTGAGTGGAATTCTCTGGTGTGTAGCCTTTCACAAATGTTAAAAAGCCCACGTTGTCAGAGTGGGAGAAGGACCTATTAATTTTTCATTCTCCTTCACACATCATAATTCATAAAATACACTATTTTGATGATAGGAAAAATTTACTAAATTCAGCTTTTTCTTACAGCCTGTTTAATTTCCTAAGGTAAAAATATATATGATAATGTTTAAGGCAACAGAATATAGACTTTCAAAGTCCTGGGGGCAGGAGGTGGGAAAGGCAATTGTATCCATGTTGAACCAACAATAGTCTCCCAACCAGCTCTGTTCCTTTAGCTGCAGTCAAACCTAGATGGTCTTCGAGAGATAAATACGTGCTCTGGATTTCTCATCAGAGCAGTTAGAAAGACACAAGAAGACAATTTTTAAGTATTTTTTTTCTTCCTCAACAGCAAGTCTAATATGACTTAGGAGCTCATGCATCACTTTTATTGTAAGCCTTTGAGCACGGTTCTGTGTTGCTGGCTTTGAATCTTTGGAAGACTTCCCATGCCATTTTGAGTTTTTGGCAATTACACAGGTCCAGATGGCACCTGCTTGCCTACAGGCATGATGCTCTTTGTCAATGGAGTGAATGGTGAATTGATTACACAGTCATGGATATTTCACGTCTTTTCATATCACCTTGTAAGCTGTTTCAAATCATAAAACCAAGAAGCAGTCAACCTTTTTAAAAAAATCAATCAATCAATGGGAGCCAATCAAAATAAATGATGTTCACAATACAATAAAAAGAAGCTCTATTAAATGACATTCCACGAAGGGAAGAAATTCTACAATTCTGCTGACTCACCACTTCGTCTTGCCCGTTCCACTCTGAGAGGAGCCATTGTGGATTGTGGTGGAAGTCTCTAATCATATGTGCCGATGTCCCTAACTCTGGCAATTCCAAGATCATGGAACTTACAAGTGTCTTTACAGGTTTCCTGTGGCATTATTTCTTCTCTTACACATTTTCAACTAAGAAATGTCAATAAAAAGCAAACAGACTTCATGAAATAAGAATTAAACCTCTTTGACATCACAATATAAATATTCTTTCAAGTAATTGTATAAGTCACTGACTTTCTTATTGTACTCTTCCAGCTTTAAAACCCATTCAAATGCATGATTTCACTAGTTGTCAAAACAACCTATAACCTGTGTATAGTGATCACTTATCCCAAATTATATGACATGTGGTCTTGGCCAGGGGCCTTCTTGGGACATCAGTTGTGCAGGAGGGTAGAGAAGATAAACCAGAACTAAAGAAAACCACTCAGCAATGGATTTGTTTCCCTAGACAGATTAGTAACCCTCAGTCTAACTCACAATAATCCAGATGGGCACTAGTTTTATCTAGACCAGTGTCACAATACTGTAATTTCAAATCCAGTAGTTGAGGTTTTACAGAAGCATCTGAAAAATGACTCAGCATCAAAGAGGGGGATTAAATGCACTTGAAGGGTCCATTCATTGTGATAAGCATGGTCAAAAATAATAGCATCTTACCAAATCACTAGGGGAAATGATTCATCAGAATGAAATGGGCAGGTTTCAGAAGTACATATACCCAACTAAGCAATTGGAATGTTTATTGAAGAACAAAGCAGAGACCCAGTTATGTGGATTGGCCCAACATGAAACAGACTTAATTGTAAGTAGGAGAAAATAATGCCATTTGGGTGTCCTTTGTACCAGCACAAAATCCTGGAACTAAGGGGGCCTAGTCTTCTATTTGATAAATTGATGGCCTTAAATACGAGTTGTTTAGTAACATGAAAAATTATGGCTTTCACAGTGAAGGTATCATGTTTACAATCAAGAGAAACAGAGAAAAATAGAAAATTATGCAAAGAGCACATAGCCAATATGAAGTACATAGTATGATACAGGTGTTTTGAAAATGAGGCATTTGATATGATATAAAAAACAAATACTGGTTTCATCTTATATTATAAAATGATACAGTTTCATTATTTTCATAAGCTTCATCTCTTCTGTGTAACTAGCTCCTTTATAATGTCTATCTTTAGTGAAAGTTTTGTTTAGATATGTGATTTTTTTTCTGTGGTGATAATCTTATTTAAAAATCTCCAGTCATAATGGATTCTAGTAATTTTAATTTTATAGTCACATTTTATGTTAGTTTAATTTTAATTTTTATCCATTGCATAATGGTGAAAATCACGTGGCAAAATCCTATTGTTGCACACAGGTCTTGCTATAGTACTTCATGATTTTCTTAAAACCACATGGTCATTTATGACTGATGGTACCTTTTATAGAATGTGAAATCTTGTATCCAGGTAAGAAGGATAAGGTGTGTTTTATTTCAAAACAAATATTAAGTATTCTCTTTGTAAAAAAAAAAAAGTCAATAGTTGAACTGTTAGGAATATTTTTATTTTCCTGATTTTATAATAGTAGAGTTAGTAGCTGGCTCCTAGTCAAGAAGACACCACTGAGTGTTGAAAGTCAATCATCTGAAAAACTGGGTTGAAATTTGTTGAAGTTGGATAGAGAGTATGGTAATTTGGAAAAAAAAAATAGCCCTGTAAGCCAAATAGACTGTTTTCATATCTTGACAATTTCAACAAATTAGCAATGGAAAATTGACTCAATCTCAAATTGTGAACTTATTTTAAAATGATGCCATATTGTTAAAGTTCTCAGCAACTGTTAGCATCCAATCAAAATCCTCTTTGCATAAAGGTACCTTTATTCCAGGTCTGAAACAAACTCCACCAATGATTTTTCTAGGATGTTAATCATCAATATTTATCTGCATTTACCCATACATTTCCCCCCATCTGATTGCTCTTCATTCCTTTCTCATCTTTTAACTTCTACCTGGGGTTCTTTTCTTTGTGCTGAAGAAAACCTGTTAGTATTTTTTACATATTTAATTTATTAATTTATGTGTTTGTTTGTTTGTTTTTGTTTATTTTAGTAGAGGTCTCTTGCTTACATTGTGCAGATCTCCAACTCAAGAGGAAAATTTTGTTTCGATGACAACAGTTCAGAGCTACTACTGAGATCTAACACACATGTAATTGGATTATCAGAGAGAAAATAGAGAAAGAAGAAAGATACAATTTACAAAGATAAGAACTAATTTACTAAAATTCATGAAAGGTATCAATTTACATTTCCACAAAGATTTATAAACCCTTTAGCATCATAAATAAAAATATATTTTACTCAGGCAAAACATAGAATATATTTAAAATCACCCACAGCAGTAACAGTCACAGGTTTGTTTGTTCAAAATGTTGCAATAAGCTCTCTCCTAGCTGGTTCTGAGTCCTCACTAATACTCCTCACTATTACCCAAGTAAGCCTCTTTTTGAAGTTGTTCTGTTTTCCATAACCCAACCACACTAATACACTCTTCTATTTACCTCATAAAGACTTTTCCTCAATAGACTCTTAAATCAACATTAGAGAGATAAACATGCCTTTGTCAGGGATATGTAATCTGTAATCCTTAAATTTATCTTTGTTCTTTGAAATGCAAATCATTTTTCTCAGCTGTGAGAATATCAGGCGGAGACTACCAAAGCTTAAATTAATATGGTACCCCAACTCGCACTGCTTTTCTCATCTTTCTTATGTGTCCTCTTTTGAAAAAAATAGAGGGTAGTTCTTGAAAAGTAGCACTCATCAGAATCTTATGCTATGGACTTCAGTTGTATTTCCTGAAAGGGTAACCACTAGAAATCTTTTGCCTCCCGCCGAGCAGGGAGCCTGATGCGGGGCTAGATCCTGGGTCCCAGGGATCATGTCCTGAGCCGAGGGCAGTCGCTTAACCAACTGAGCCACCCAGGCGCCCCGTCCTTTTTCTTAATTAACCTTTATCCTTGTTCTCCTATTCTTTCAGTATATGTAAAGTAAGAGCACATTCTCTTCTGAAGACCTATGAATGGGATGATGGCAGGTGTGAATTACAATAGTGCAGATTATGACAAAGCTATAAAATTGTGAAAAACAAGTTACATATTTGAGTTTATGAAATTTGTAACTAAGTGGCTTTTAAAATGTCTCTTTTAGGAAAACAATAGGAGAGGTACCTATATGAAGATATATTGTGTAACATATATTAGTATACAATTACCAATGCAAATTCATTTAATTCTGAACATACTTTTCCATCTAGTTTTAATATCACATCATTCATGTCTCTTCCATCCCTGTCCAAATCTTACTACATGTGTTGTATTTATTTTTTACAATTTAATACTAAATTTTAATAGTTAATAACCATAGTAGTGACCAGAACTTAGCACAAAATTTAGCCTCAAAGTATATCAGATTCTATACTTATTGGCAAAGTTTAATCAAATCATATGAAAATAAATGCAGAGAGTAAAAATTGGCCAACATCAGTATGTGCTTTAAAATTAAGTAATAACCAGAGTTGAAACATGGTGAGTGCAGGTAGAGAATTTCAGGTTTGTGCCAATCCAACCAATATCAAGTTGGTAAAATATTGATACATTTTCAGACAATGTAGCCAACTGTTGGAAACTTTGAAAGTGCTTGCCCAGAACATCACCAATGTCTCCACAATCGATTACCACACAGGACACCCCTCTAAATGAGGGGTGACTGCAGGAGACTTATGGGACCTTTGAGATATTCCAGAGACAGAGGACCCCGAGGCTGTACAGGGTCTTTTTTTATTACCTCTGTTACATTTTACTTTTACTTCATATTACCAATTAATCAAAACTCACAGGTTGAGTGATTATGAATAGCAATTAAAAAACTATTAATTTTACCTACCAGTGCCATTAATTTTACTTGTGAAAATAAGAACTAAGTATTATATATTGTGCCAAGCAACTTTTAAATTATATGTAAATTCATACAAGTAAAACTGGGACTTCGCTAACCAAGAGGGTGCATTTCACAGGCATATTTTGTCATCTTAGGAAATGTGAATATCTGAAGTATGGCAACTTGAAGGGAATCATAAATGTATACTAGCTGTGCCTAAAACACTTGTAAACCTCCCAAAATCTATTAATGCACTTAATGTTTATAGATTAAGTAGCTAAGAACTGTTTGCAGCCAGATTTATTGATAATAAATCAAATTATTTTTAATAGGACAGTTGTCTATTGACTATTTCTCCCCAGTGTGATTTTCAGAGCCCAGTGCTTATATATCAGTAATGACACACATAATTTAATAAGACTGCTATATTTTGTGCAGGACTGACCCTAAGGACAGAAGTGGGCACTGAGGGTTTGCATATTAACATAAAATCAAGGCTACCTGAAGGTAACTTTCCTGGATAGTTTCTCATGCTCAAGTTTCCAATAAATCTTTAATTATTTAGGAAAAATAAATGTGAATTTTGGAAAGTCCCGGTTGAATTAGGTACATATTACCTGGGAGCATTTTCAGCTCCCAAAATATTATTTTCATTTTCCACATTATTTACAGAGCCCCCTGGGCATGGAAGAAATGAAATACAAGGCAAATCAGTTTTAGAATAGATTTAGGGTACAGCAATACTAAAGCCTCCTGAAGGTTCTGAGTTAGGAGTAGTTTTATAAAGAGAAAGAAATTGTGAGGAGGGCACTTGAGTTTTTGAAAGGTCATTAAGGAAAAGTTTTATGTTGATTAGACATATGGACTACATTTCAGAGAGACCTGAGAAACTGCAAAATACAGAGTCCTCTCAAAAGAGACACCTAAATGATAAAATCAAGCATATTATCCTAACCTGAACAGTGACATACTTGTAATCAACTTGTATGTTGATTTTATTTATGAATTATGCATAAAATTATGAAAGTTTTATTTAATAGAATCTAGTCTAGTGATTTGTGAACCAATGATATTTTCCCAAATTTGGAAATGTTATAATCAAGTATTATTTCAGAGTAACTAAAGGTTTACATTCATTATGCATTTGGATTACATGATGTAGTTTTGAGAAATTCATACATCATTCTTTAATTGATTCTTTAATAATCTCACGTTTTTTCTTCCTCTAGAAATTGAAGAGCTTACAAAGTAGTATTCTTCATCAGAAAAACATGATGTCTTGCTTTTATCTTTATTAGTTTAGGTCATGAATAGTATGAGGTCAGATATGGTTGCTCTCAAGTGGTCTACCGTACTTAAGCTGATTTGTAAAAGAGACATTTTGGTTAGGGTTAAGAGTTTATTTTAGACAGAATGTTATGATAGTTGATAAAACTTTACAATGTATTATCTTATCATTATAATATATATAACATGTTATTTTATGTATGTTTGATATGTAATGTGATTTAAAAAGCAAATCCAAGAAAGCATTTTTAGTCTACACTACTCAAATCAATTTCTACTGTTTTCAAAGTTTCTTATT
This sequence comes from Spilogale gracilis, assembly GCA_004023965.1. Taxonomy (NCBI): domain Eukaryota; kingdom Metazoa; phylum Chordata; class Mammalia; order Carnivora; family Mephitidae; genus Spilogale; species Spilogale gracilis. The sequence continues at coordinate 318,692 of PITA01000015.1, forward strand.
TCAGTTGTGATTCATTTTTTAGGCAAAGCAAACTGTCCAGTAAATAGTAATTTTCAAATGAGTTTAAGCTTAGTCTTAGAGATTTGAGGAAACTTTTTTATGAGAAATATGATATTCAAGAGCAAAACTGAACAAATACATTAGGCAATCTTTGGAATGGACAGAACATACCTACATGAATCTTACCTTACCTTCTAGTTAAGAAATAGTGCATTGCAGAAAATAGGACAAAAGTTGGTTTTAATTCTAGTGTGACTGGTTTTTCCATTTGCTCTTATCCTTTGGCTTATCATTGCTTTTCAAAGTTCTTGATTCTGACTGATTTTCTTGTCAACCAGCCAGTAAGCAGAGAGCTAGATGCTTATTTATACCCAGCCCACACCTCTCATCTCTAAATTCCTCCTGTACTGCGGTGTGCCTGAACTGTTTACAAGATGTACTCAGACTCCACTGAAGCTAACATTCTAGATATGCATTAGCTTTTACTAATGATGTGTTCTTGTTGACATTTACAAGACTGAAAGGTTAATGAGCAAGAGCCCCAGAGAAGAGAATGTTTGCAACCCATGCATGCCATGTTCCATCATCTAACCATCAGTTCTCTGGCTGTGGACTGCTTTGAGAAGTGGTAGTAGGGACATCACAAGTGCAACATCTGTATCTAGCCACTATGATGTTTTCAGTGTCTTAAGCCCAGTGGTGGGTCCTGTAATTTTTACTTCTTCAGCTGGTACAGAAATTCTATACATCTACTATTTGGCTATCATAATTATTATTTGGCTCTATTTTCTTTATCTGTGTCTTTCTCCTTCTGAATTATTTTAAAGTAAAACCCCAGATCATTTTATCCCTTAATAGTTTAGCTTTAGATCTATAAAATTAGGACATTTTCTGACATAAGCAAATGAACATTGCTGCATCTAAAAAGTTGAGATTGCTTATTATCAAATACGTCATCCTTATGGAAATGTCCATGATGTTTATCTTAAATGGAATAGTTTTACATTTGATTTTTTTTCAAATTAGCATCCAAGAAGATGTAAACCTTGTAATTTTTTAGGGCCTCTTAAACATTCTTCAGTCTAGAATAGTCTCCACCCTTTATTTTTCATGCCATTAATATGTTAAAGACTCAGATGGTCCTCTACTATGGCTTCCTGTCTCGATGTGTCCACTTAGTCTCTTATATTGTCATCTGAGTTACTCCTCTATACCTTTGTCTTCTGTAAGCTGGAGATTCAAACTAGAGGCTCAGTTAATTTTAGGTTTAACTTTCTCTTAGAATATTTAATTGTTGATACTTTATCTTTTGCCTGGCTTGTTAACAGCAGGCACATAGTATGAGTCCCTATCTATTGACGCTAAAATTTGTCATAAAATTTACGTGGTAACAACCCTTATCCTTCTTTGTAAAATTGCTTTTTATTTTATTTTTATTATTTTTTCAATATTTTTAAAAATATTTTATTTATTTATTTGACAGAAAGAAACACAGCTAGAGAGGGAACACAAGCAGGGGGAGTGAGAGAGGAAGAAGCAGGCTTCCCTCTGAGCAGGGACCCTGATGCAGGGCTCAAAACTGGGACTCTGGGATCATGATCTGAGCCGAAAGCAGTTGCTTAACCAACCGAGCCACGCAAGCACCTCTATTTTATTTTATTAATTTAATTTAATTTAATTTTTATATTTTTGGTCTTTTAGCTGGCATATAATTTGTAGGATAATAATTTTGAACCTGGCAAATATCCAGTTTCCCATTTTACTTAATGAAATTAAGTTCATTGATAATAGTTATCTGAATTGATTACTTTTTAAGTTGCATTTATTAGGTTAAAGTCTTCTGTAAAGAATAACTGTGCCTTATTATATTCTGGGATGATTTGTCTCATATGATAAAGATAGATTAAGTTCTTGATCTTTTCCCATAATTATCAACATTAATTATAAGGATTGGTTCATTAATTTCTTCCAAATGTTATGTATTCATGTTGCTGTTGATGGTGGTCATGATAAAGGGCTTTTTTATTTTACTTTCTATATTTTTTGAATATCATCATGGGTTCCTAAAATTTTAAAATTTACGATTTAGTAAATCTCTGCTTTAATTCTTTGTGATGTTGGAGCGATGTTCCAAGCACAAGTAACAGTGGTCCTTGTAAGCTATCCTGAGTCTGAACATCCCATGGACAATTATGGAAAGATTTAAATAAGAAAGATTTATTGACTTTTCATTTCACAAAATATCTTTCTGGTTGTAAAATGCGAAATGAAATAACATAGGCCAAATTCAGCTTCAGAGAAATTAAGCAGAGACTATTGTAGAAATATTGGCTAAAAATTATTAAAGCTTAAATTGGGTGGTGAAAATAGGCATATGATTGGACGAGTAGGGAAACATGATATATGAGGAGGTATAAAAACGTAATTTTGAAGAAAAACATAATTTTGTAATAATCTGAGTGCAAGTTTAAGAGAGGGAAATAAAACATATTTCTTTATCATACGTAATGTTATAGGATAAAAATGAATAATAACTTGCTCTGGGGTATAGTAATAAGCTTGACTTTATGTATGTATATAAAGCATATAATATGTTTATATGTGTATAATATATGTATGTAATTATATAAAATATATACTGCATATAGAATACATTATATGTGTGTTTTATTTCTTTGAGATGATCAACTGGAAGCATTAACTTGACAATTGGCTATTGGTCTTATGGGTCCGGGATTAAGGACAGATGTTATCAACATGGAAATAAAAATTGAATCCATTCAGTATATCCAGTTTCTTAGAAGAACATATAGATAGAGAATTGCAAAGGCACAGGGAAACTCTCCACTGTTTAAAGATTTTTTAAATTTATTTATTTGACCAAGAGAAACACAGCTAGAGAGGGAACACAAGCAGGGGGAGTGAGAGAGGGAGAAGCAGGCTTCCCGCAGAGCAGGGATCCTGATGTGGGGCTCGATCCTGGGTCTCCAGGATCATGACCTGAGCCGAAGGCAGTCGCTTAACCAACTGAGCCACCCAAGCGCCCCCTCTCCACTGTTTAAAGTTAGGAGAGAAAAAAAGATAATGTAAAGGTTATTCTGAAGATGTAAAAGAAGAAAATCTGGAGAATATCTCCACGGACCACCGGAGCTGCTTCATGCTTCTATATGGTTAGTTCAAGCTCTGGACAAAAAAGTACACTTTAGGCAGATCAACATGGAGATCACGGTTTCCCAGGATGAAGTCTGTTTCATGCTACATAGGAGAGAAGCTAATGGAACAGACTGAAGTGCTGTGATCCGAGAAAATAAAGTGAAAACAATTACTTCAAAAATCTTAGCTCTGCTTAGGGTGGTTAATGGGTGAAGAGCTTATGGGATTTTTTCTTCTTTAAATGGGAGAGGATTAATCATATATTAATGGATAGGAAGGATTTATTAGAGAAGACATTGCGTATTCAGAAGTAAGGGCTGAGAGGGTTGAGCCTCTACCTTCAGCTCAGGTCATGATCTCAGGGTCCTGGGATCAAGCCCTGCGTCGGGTTCTCTGCTCAGTGGGGAGCCTGCTTCCCCTTTCTCTGCCTGCCTCTCTGCCTATTTGTGATCTCTATCTATGTCAAATAAATACATAAAATCTTTTAAAAAAAGAAGTAAGGGCTGAGAATTTCTTTTGAAAGATTCTTGAAATACTTCTATAAAAGATGATGGGCTCTTAACCATAGGTAGATATAATGCTATAAACACAGCCATAGAAATAAGGAGAATGAAGATAGGAAGGTAAATAGGCACAAATGACCCTAATGATAATAAATAGAACAATGGGAACATTTGTACAGTAGTATTCTAACATTTTATATATCATCTTTCATAATGGTTTCAAATACTCCCTGTATTTTACATATGGTAACTGAGGCCTAGAAGAGCTAAAATAGTGTAGTGTAAAGAAAGGATTTGAAACCATGTCAATCCAGCTTTATCATCCATTTTTGCAACAATGACAATAGACTCTACATCAGTAGATTTGAAGAGCTGTGTGACAGCGATTTTTGATAATTTCTTTACCTTGTGAAGGAGATGAGTCCATTTCCTGACAGAATGAGATGTAGGCTGAGTTTCAAAAAGAGTGGAAATGGTGGAAAATGGGAACATGAACTTCCTAAGTATACAAACTCATCATGCTGGAAGTTTGGTAGTCATGAATTTATAATATGATTTTACTTTTTTCTAGGAGTGGTTGAGATAAAAGAATGGGGAAGGTAGTAGTTGGGACTCATCCTATTTTTCATTCTCATGGAGAACGGAAAAGAAGAGGGGCCCAGTAAATTAAGACTGTTGGCAAGACAGCAATTACAAATAGGAGCCATGTGATTTACAGTTATAAGATTTATGTGTCCAGGCTGCATAGGGAAAGGAATGAAGACTAGAAGAGGCTAATGCAGAAAAAGAGAGAGTTTTTAATAAGGGCTAAATGAATTTCATATCCTGATCAGACTGAGTGAAGAATAGATTGGCTGAACCAGCAGGCTGAAAGAACAGAACAAAGGGGTGGAAAAGAGTAATAAAATGATAATAATAACAATAATGGTGTTAAATAATAATATACATGGGTGACATTTATTTATTTCTTACTATATGCAAAATTGTCCAACAATGTGATCGATATTACATTATTGCATAGAGAGAGAAATGTCAGGATGTGGTCATGAGGAACGTTCACTGAAACGAGTTATTGGGAAAGACAGCATGGGGCAAAAAGACAGGGATGTGAATAGTCAACTGTGGTCCATACTGAAGGCTGCTAGAATTGTGGTAGGATATGCTGAGAAAAGGACAACATACTGCCATTGTCTTCTAAGCCTGGCGACCGGAGGATGTGAACAGAACTAATGAGTCATCATTCTGTAAGACATGCTGACACCATGTTTGTTGATTCCCAGCATGCATTTTCTCCCCTACAAGTATCACTTTGGGTCCATATAATTCTGGTAAAATTCATTATATGGCAGTATTTAAACCTTTCTTTTTATTGTTCTCTAAATTTTGAAATTTAGAATAACAAAATTTGAAAATAATTAAACTTTGTATGGAATAAAAATGTTTGGGAAGTTAATGTATGCTTGAATGAAAAACAGTGAACTACAAATGACATATAGAAAGATACACTCAACATCTCCAGTCTCATCTCCCTGAGGAGTGAATGATGTACTTGACCATATGTGACTATTAATATTATCTCTGTCCTGATAATATTTATATTCTCTTCCATTATTGGTCTTCATTATTCATTGATCTGTCTTCAACAGTCTGGGTCTGCAGAGTTAAGTTAATTGTTTTAAGGCATTTTTTAGTAGCTGCAGAACATGTGGTGGTTGTCTATAGTTCAAAAAGAAACTGGAAGTTCATAGCCCTTATCCACTCGTTGTATAACTTTAGCTAATGTTTCTAATGGCACACTGTTACAGAATGCAGTGTAAAACCTTATGGCAGTTTAATACCCTCCATTTATTCTACAGGCAATTTTTGCTGCAAATGACTTTTAACTAGGAATGCCACCCAAGTAGTTAGACAATATCATATATACTTCTGAATAGTTTTTTTTTTTTAATTCAAGAGAGCAACCTGAACTCTAACATGAAAGTATCTCTCCTTACACAAAGTCGTTTACTCTGTATCATCTTATATTATCAACCCTCTTACCTGTATGCAGCTACCCATTTTATGACCACTTGAAGCACATCACTTTAATTCCAAACTCCAAAACTCAGTAGAACCAAAATAAAACCCCCATTACCTGCACAGGGCGCTTCAGCATCTCTCCTAAGAGCTTTCACTAGCTCTGGAAACCAGGCAGCACCTTCACAAAGCATATCAGATGCCGCTGTTAACATATTAAAATCCTCAGGGCTCTTCCTTCTGCAATTACTTATATCATGGTATATGAAATTGGCTCAGGCTTATGTTTTTGATATCTTCTGTAATGGTATTTGTTCTCTCCCTTAAGCATGCTGTGCTTCCAATTCTTAGAGGCTTACAAAAATTGATCCCACCCTTTGGAAGTCTTTCATCACACATTTCATGCATGACTCATTTTCATTATTCAAGTCACAAAATAAATGATACCTACTTGTGATGCCTTCCCTAACACATAGAAATTAACTTCACTCATGCTTACCTTTAAGCCTCTTTCCTTTGACTCCATTTTATTTCTTTTCATAGAATTTATGATTAAAGGTAATATTATTGATATGTTTTTGACTACATATTCTAGTCATTGACATTTTCTTTTTTGTTACGATCTTCCAAAAGCATACAACAGAGCTTACCACATAGTATATGTTCAATGTTCAATAAATACTTGAATAAATGAGTGGAGGACCAGTACATGTGGATTACTTTGTGATTTGGAAGCTATATAGTCTTAAATATACTTGAAATTACAAACATTTCTTCTATAATAAATTTATATATTTTTGCTCTTTTACAACTGAGCAGAGGATATATGCCAGATATAATAGTGCCATAATTAATATAAAATTTGAAAGCATTATAATCACTCTTCTAAACTAAAAAAATTCATTTATATATAAGTAAAGTGATAATAGAACACATTAAATGCTTTCAAAATCACTCTGTATTACCAATTTCCATTTCAATGACAGATGCTGGAACTTTATAATCACGTGTGTTTTAGTGCAAAGAGACTATAGGTTTGTAGAAATATGAGTGTTCAGGCATGTGCACAATCCTTTTTTCCCTATTATGGTTGTGACAAAGAGCTAGGCTTATTTCCAAATGGACATATTTGAGTTATGAAGCACTCTACAGTCTATTTTGAAAAATATCACTAAAATATTTATGAAACCACACAGGATTTTAAAAAGCTCTGGTTAAGAATTTTAGCCTGTTCTCTTTATTATGAAATATTTCAGACATAAAGAGTATGACGCATAGCATTAAAAAAAAAATCCATGCATCTTAATCCCAGCTTAAGTAAACAAAAATTAAAATAGGACAGAAGTCCTATGCATAGTCCTTTTCAATCACAACTTTTCTCTTCTCCTAAAATGTAGGCATTATTCTGAATTTGGTACATTTCATTCCCATGCTAAACTTAAAAATTTTACTATCTATTTATCTCCAAAGTACTCATGCATATTATTTTACATGTTTTTAGACTCTTCATGCATACTTCAAATTGCTTTTGTTTTTTGCTCAGAAATGTCAAAGCTCCTATATATTGATAAATGAAGTTGTACTCCACTCATTTGTATTAAAGCTTTGAGTTCCAGGTCATGCATTTACAGGTATCCCGCTTTTCAACAGTTCATGTTCTGCCATTTTGCTTTTATGAGAGATCTGCATCGGTTTCTGTTTTTGCTTACAGAACGAAACTCAAAGATTTTCACTTTTTTTTACCCCCCCCAAAAAAAAGAAAGAAAGAAAAAAAATGCGTGAAAAACAAAAATATGGTTGTTTTGCAGGGAACCATTGCAGACAGAACATCCATCCCAAAGCAAGAGTGGCGCCCTCTATCTCCTTCCCCAGGAAATATACTCTCATATCAGCTCTAAGAGGCAGGAGTTTTGAACCATGAACATACCAGCTTGATCTAGATTGATTTTGTACATCTTTTTTTAAAAAATTTTTAAAGATTTTTTAAAATTTATTTATTTGATAGAGAGATCACAATAGCTAGGGAGGCAGGCATAGAGAGAGGAGGAAGCAGGCTCCCTAATCCTAATTTTAATTCTTCCTATCCTTATTAACAGTGAATGTTTATTGGCATTGTGTTTCTTCCACTATAAATTGCATATTTATATACTACCCTTAGTTCTGTATTGGATTATATATCTTTTATATTAGTATATAGAAGTTTTATAATATACAAACATGTATAATATATAATAAATATGTATTGTATGCATGTATAAAATAAATACACATATATTTATATATAGTAAATATATGTGCATATATAAATACATTATAAATATATTATATATAAAATATAAATTATAGATATTAAAGGAGAGGGAGAGAGAGATCCCAGCACCAATCCCAATGTGGGACTCCATCTCACAACCCTAACACCATGACCTGAGCTGAAAACAAGAGTCCCATGTTTAACCAACTAAGCCATCCAGGTGACCTAGAAGTTTTTAATATTTTTGAATAGGAAATAATTTGTTTAGTAGTATTTTATTTATCACTTCATCTGTGATTACCTTTATTTTTAAGGTGTTTTTGAATGAACAGTTTTGTTTTAATATAATGGAATTCAATTTAACAATATTTTCTTTGTTTTGAATGTACTCAGTAAGAAACTTTTCTTTAAAAGGTAGCAAACCATAAGAGACCATATAGAGAGTAACCAGAGCTGCTGGAGGGAACGTGGGCAGAGGATGGGCCAAATGGGTATGGGGATTAAGGAGGGCACTTGTGTTGAACACAGGGTTTTGTATGTGAGTGATGAATCACTAAACTCTACTCCTCAAGCCAATTTGCACCATATTGAACTAACTAGAACTTGAATAAAAATTTGAAAAAAAAGGCAAAAAGTATATTAAAAAAAAAGAAACTCTATTTTGTCACAAAGACAAGCATATGATAATATAATTGAAATTGACTATGTGGAGCCATCCAGTACTTCTTCATGTGGCTAACACATTGACTGACCTTGTTTTCCCACCCGTCTGCAATGTCTCTTTTTCATATTTCATTCAGGTATCTGTACATGCATATAATGGTCTACTTTGATGTTCTTTATTGTTTCTGTTTATCTGTTTACTTACCCTACACAAACCAATTCTTTGATTAACATAGTTTTACAGTGAGTATTGATATTTAGTCTTGATATCGTGTAGCATTAAATTCACTTCAAATTCTCTTTGGTATTTTGAGTTCTTTGTTCCCTCATATAAATTTAAAAATCAGCTTATTGAATTCTACTAAAACACAACAAAACAAAAGGAAAAAAATCTGGCTAATAAGGATTTGATAGAAAATCGAATAACTTGAGAAGCAGTGAAGTTTGATTTCTCCTGTTAAGCCTTCGTCTGCATTTTGATACATTGAAAAATGTGTTTCAGTAGTTTTAGGTCTTCTTGTTATATTTATTCATATGAGCTTTATTAATTTTAAATAGTTGCATTTTGTTTTTACATTGGTGTTAGACTGATTTTTGCATATGGGTATGCACAGTGTCTTCACTGTACTATCTTGTTATTATTATTTTTTTAAGGATTTGAAGAAGTGACAGGGAAGCTGTTAACTATTTTTTTTAAGATTTTATTTATTTATTTGACAGAAAGAGAGATCACAAGCAGGCAGAGAGGCAGGCAGAGAGAGAGAGGAGGAAGCAGCCTTCCCGCTGAGCAGAGAGCCCTACGCGGCCTCGATCCCAGGACCCTGAGATCATGACCTGAGCGGAAGGCAGAGGCCTTAACCCACTGAGCCACCCAGGCGCCTGATGATATGTTTGTATATTCTCTTCAGTTTTCTGTCAATGACCAAATTTTATGTCACTAATTGTTGCTCATTTGTAATTTCCTCATCTTCAAATTCGAAATTCTGAACTCTTGTGACACTAGCACACTTTTAAAGAGTGATTGTGATATCAGATATTCAGGACTGATTACTGACTTTCAAGGTCAGTTTCTAACTCAGTACAATAAGCTATGGTACAATGCAATCAGATACGATATCTGTATGTGGTTTGGTAGAGGCTCTGCATTACTCAAATAATTTTCTTATAGTACTATTTTGCTATCACTGTTTTATGTTTCTTTCTTTTAAATCATGAGTTGGAGTGGAGTTTTATTCATTTTTTTTGTCACAGAGGTCACAGGGATGTTCCTCCTTTATTGTATTACTATGTTGAATAATGTTAATAAATTTTTTTATTAACAATAAACTAGCCTTAAATTTATATATTTTCGTCACTTATATCTTTATATTTTTTAAGTTTTTTAAAATTTATTATGGAGAGAGAGAGACAGAAAAAGAGAGAGAGAGCATGCACACATTGTGGGGAGGGGCAACGGAAGAGGGAGGAAACGGACTCTCCACTGAGCATGGAGCCAGATCTGGGGCTCAGTCCCAGGACCCTGAGATCATGACCTGAGCCAAAGGCAGACCCTTAATGGACTGAGTCACCTGGATGCCCCTCTTTATATATTTTTTTAATAGTACAACTTATAAGATTCATTTATGATTATAATTCTTATTTATTAGAATTATAGCTTCTGAGTTATTGAATGAAATTAGCTTCTAATTTTCTTTCATTAGAATCTCTTTGTATGGTTTTCAGTATTAATATTTGAGAAAAAGAAGAGTTGGGAAGTGTTCCCTTTTTATATTCAACTGTAGAATATGTAATTGTTTGGATTTATCTTTTCCTTAAATGGTTAGTAGAATTTTCCTGTTTTAGTATACAGACCTGATGTAGTACATGATTATTTTAATGTTGGTAGATTTTAAATTTTGGATTCAATTTGTTTCTTTTTGAGTTATTTTTATTGAGTTAGATTTTTTATAATTTTTATTCATGCTGGAATGCCTAGGTGGCTCAGTCAGTTAAGCAGGTGCCTTGGCTCAGGTCATGATCCTGGAGAGCTGGGGTTGAGCCCCCCACATCTGGCTCCCTGCTGCTCTCCTCTGCCTTCCTTCCCAACTCCATGCTCTATTTCGCATGCTACCTCAAATAAGTAAGTAAGTAAATAAATAAATAAATAATGATAAAATATTTTTCATGCCATCATTGGATATGTACGTTTTTGCCATACATGTGATCACAAAATTAATGTTTTCATCTCCACTATTATTGTACTTATACCATTGTCTTCCTTAAAATGATTTTAGTGCCTTCTCTTTTCTGAAGATAAATCTTAGGGGGTATTTCAATTATATTTGTTTCAAAGAAACTCATTTTGGTTTTATGAATGTTGGTCTTATTGGATTGTAAAGTAATTGAGTTTATTTTTTATCTCTGGGGATATTCTAGGACTTGTTTTAAGGTGTGTCCTTGGAGAAATAATACCTAAAAATGTGGTATTTTGAATAATACATATTTTGAAGTTTATATTAGTTATTCCATTCCATATAAAACTTTGTAAAACTATAAAACTTCAGGTTTCCCAACTGGGCTCTGTGTGTGTGTGTGTGTGTGTGTGTGTTTAAAATTGATATGCTTGAGGAAAGACACAGATTTTTTTCCTTTATATTAGAGCACAGACCTCATCAGAGTAATTCTCTTTTTAGCGATTAGATTTAGTCTATCCTTTTACCAGAAAGGGAGCCCTCAAAGGTTTCTGGCTTATTTTAGCATTGATTATATTGTAATGTGGGAATGTAATGCCTCATATTCTGTCTTTTGGCAGACATTAAACCTCAAATTGTAAGTTATAGAGATCAAGAAATGTCCAAAGAGCAGCTGAAGAGTGAAAATATTCTCTATTTGTGGATTTTACTTTTTTTTTTTGACTCCAGCTATTTCATATACATCATTGTGAAAGAAAAGTTTTTATATCTTCCCCACATTTGTGTGTCTTGTAGGAGAAGAATATTTGAATTGTTGGCCACATTGCTAAAAATCCTACACTTAAATATTAGGCTTTATTCTTAGATAAATAAATATGAAATACCAAACATCTATAACTCTCAAAATTTATATTGCAGCTAGCTATTCTAAAAAATAATGGGCATCATTGCTCAATGTGTGTTTATTTTATTTTATTCTTTTATGATTTTTGCCTTTTAATTTTAATTTTCAACCAATCTGTGATTTTCAACTTTTTAAAAAATATTTATTTTTGAGAGAGAGACAGAGAGACAGACAAAGAGCAGGTGAACATGGGGAGGAGTAGGAGGAGAGGGAGAGAGACTCTTTAAGCAGACTCCCCTTTGAGCAGGGCTAACTATCTGGGGCTCCATCCCAGCACCCCAAGATCATAACCTGAGCCAAAATCAAGAGTCAAACACTTAACTGAGTCACCCAGGTGTTTCTCAACTTTTCATATTAAACTTTATACTTAAATTGAGGTTCAGTTTATATCATTTAATATATTTTTGTTGCTTTAGTTCCAGAATATTTTATATTATGCAACACACACATAAATACACAAGCACACTCACTCAGAACATTATTCTCACACCCTACCAGATTATGCAGCACAGTGATAGTATCTGAGAATTTAATAGACTGTCATCCAACTGGTTCATTTTGTGCTACACACTTATTACATATGTTTGTAGCATTATGTCTATTTTGAATTAGTTTACAATTGAAACTTTTATGCATGTGCTATTCTACTTTAAATGCCAGAACCACTCAGAACCTCTACTGAACTCCCATGGCCTAGAGCTGTCATGTTTTATGTGACTACAGATAGTTGTTATATATAACTTCTCTTTATTAAGCTTTCATCCATGCAGATTTTCAGTTTTTTTGAGGTCTGGAGTTTGATCATGTCTTACATATTTTCAGTATCACAAGTACAATAGAATATTTTCATAATAAACTGGCTTACACATGATATTAGAAAATCCCTAAATTTGCATCCAATTTTTGATTCATGCCAATTTTTCTTCTTATGTACATCTATAATATCAGTGTGAAACTCACCTTGTCTACAAACAGATTTAACTTTCTAAAGTAATACATTTGTCAGTTAAAACTTCATACATATTTCCAACTTACTGGTGAGATTCCAGATTTACTCACATACTAATTTGATATCAGGGTCTGCTTTCTTTATTATTACTCCAAGAGTTTTCAATCTTTATCATGCTCAGGTATACCTGAGTTGTTTAAAAATGCCAACTGTACCTCTATCATCAGAGATTGCTCTTCAGTTTGCCTGAAGTGTGACATTTCTTCATTTTTAATAAACATTGAGATTTTTCAGCTGATGATTGTTCATGTTAACACAACACTATATGAAAATGGAGCAGAAATACTATAGTGGGTAGGAATTTTAGTTGAAATTTAGCAAAGACTGTGAAAGATAGTTAATGCAGGTAACACTGGAAAAACTCATGGAATAAAACACCACTTGCTGGTAATTTATAAATCTAACATTTCTCTAACTTAATTTGAAATATTATAGATTAGCACAGACATAAGATCATTTACTCATCATGTTTAGCATCATTTTGTTTTCTCAGTGATTATTCTCATTTAAACAACAATATAGCTGGAATGAACTTCGTAAGAACAAATATAACTTTTAAAATAGGTTAAAATTAAATATTTTGAATACACATCCAGTTTAGCTCTTAAAAGTATAATAACTATATCATAGTTATAATATATAAATGTATATAATAATATATAAAAGTATAGTAATTAAAGTATAATTTTAGAGGGATAGATATTTTTTTTTAAAGATTTTATTTATTTATTTGACAGAGAGAAATACAGCGAGAGAGGGAACACAAGCAGGGGGAGTGCGAGAGGGAGAAGCAGGCTTCCCGCCGAGCAGGCAGCCCGATGTGGGACTCGATCCCGGGTCTCTGGGATCATGACCTGAGCTGAAGGCAGTCGCTTAACCAACTGAGCCACCCAGGCGCCCCTAGAGGGATAGATATTTTATTGTTTTATTTTCAGTATTTTTAGAAGTTGTCAATATAAACTTTAAATGATACTTATAGACAATAAATTTTAATATATGGGATCAATTTTCCATTTGCTTTCAGAAAACCTGAGTATAAGACCAAAAGGAGAAAAAAAAAATCAATCTATTATGTAAAACAATCAGAGCGAGCTCAAATAGTCTTCTACCTGAAAACTGTTACTTCCAAAATGGCTTTATAGACTTCTCCCAAACTTTTTTCCTCTCCTTTTTTTAAATTTAATATTTTATTTATTTATCTGAGAGAGAGCACGAGCAGGAGAATGGCAGACAGAAGGAGAGGGAGAAACAGACTCACCGCTAAGCAGGGAGCCCAATGCTGGTTTCCCAATTCCAGGACCCAGGAGCAGGGATCACAACCTGAGTCAAAGGCAGCTGCTTAACTGACTGAGCCACCTAGATGCTGTTTTCTTTCCTCTTCTTTTTTTTTGTTTTAAAGATTTTATTTATTTGACAGACAGAAACATAGCCAGAGAGTGAACACAAGCAGGGAGAGTGACAGAGGGAGAAGCAGAAGCAGGCTTCCCCCCGAGCAGGGAGCCCCATGCAGGATTTGATCCCGGATCTCCGGGATCATGACCTGAGCCGAAGGCAGTGGCTTAACCAACTGAGCCACCCAGGCGCTCCTCCTCTTCTTAAATATACTATGGAACTGAATGTTTAGGTCCCTTCAAAATTTCACACGTTGAAATCTAATGCTCAATGTGATGGTATTAGGAGGTGGATCTTTTGGAGGTGATTAGGTCATAAAGGTGGAGCCCTCATGAGTGTGATTAGTGTCCTAAAGACCCCAGAGAACTCTACCATGAGGACACAGCCAAAGACAGCATCTGTGAACCAAGAAGTGGGTCTCACCAGATACCAGTGTGCCCGTGCCTTGATCTTGGACTTCTCATCCTTCAGAACTGTGAAAAATAAAATTAAGTTATATGCCACCAGTCAATGGTGCTCTGTTATAACTAATCCCAGTTTAGTGCTAGTTCCATTAAAATGCACAAGATTTTCACGTTAATTAGTTGTTAACCTATCAAGCTACCTTACCAAACTTAATTGTAGTCTATTGAGTATGAAGGTCTGTGGGTCCCAAGGTATTTTACCTGATTCAAACAAACATAACCCAAAACAAAACAAAACAAAACAAAAAAAGCATTCCTTTTGATAACTGTACTCATTTTATTATGCTTTAAAATTGATCTTGAATGGACATAAAGATATGTATACAAGCAATTATAACATGCACCTAAAATACAATGAGAATTTTTTTTTGTTGACAGAAGCGCACTATTTCACATTGTCTAACACTAAACCTATGGGGAACTGCTACCCTAGCTTGTAAGTCCTGCTTTGGTTTTCACATAGTACAGTGAAAGGCATTTTAGGACTATAAATTAATAGCTTGTAATGACTCTCAGGATATGCCTGTCATACTGGTGTGTAATTCAGTTAAGCCAAATTCAAGGTCAGAAAACAATGTGCATGTATATTCCTGATCTTCTCTTGGCTCTCTCTTCCTGCCTGCTGTCAGGCTTAATTCTTTTCAGTCATCTTCAGCTCACCTGTGTCTCAGGGAGGGAAAAAAAAATATGTAAAAAAAGGACATTTCGTTTGGGGAAAGAAAAAAGAAAAAAGGCGTTCAGCGAAAACACCATCATGTTGCTCTCCTGTCATATGTGTCAGTATCCTCTGCTGGCCTTTATAGTCGAGGTCAGTGTTAGGAAAAATAGACTTCAAATCTTTATAAATTAATCTCTTTGGAGTCTTCCAAATTCTGCACTCTCAGGTTTGAAACATAGGTTGGCACGTTTATTCCTCCCTGTGTTTGTAAAACTTAACGTGAATTCAAACCATAAAAGGGCCCCACATGGTAACATCTATGTGTTTTTCATCCTATTTGCCCCTTTTCTGTGAAAGTCCACCTTTACCATAATGGGAGAATACATTTTTTTTCTTCCAGTAGCTAGCATGTTGCCTCATGTAGCTGGATGCAATCTCGGCTGTAAATGGTGACAAGGGCATACATTTTGACATGACCGCATAAAACCTTACCTCTTATATAGATCATACTAAAGTTGGGAGTACAAATAACTGAAGAAGTTAGTACCTAATTCTACATCTTTTTTTAATTTTTCATATATGCCTTTAAAGATTTTATTTATTGAGAGAGAGAGAGAATGCATGAGTGGGAGGGGCCAGGGGAGGAGAGAGAGTCTGCTCAGCACAGAGTCCGATGGAGGGATTGATCTCAGGACCCTGGGATCACCACCCAAACCGAAATCAAGAGTTGGATGCTTAACTGATAGAGACACCCAGGTGCCTCACGTATAAAAACTTTATAACAACATAAATAACACCGTATCTTTTAAATACTCATGGAAATCCTAGTAGCGAAGTGATAAGAATGATAGAACTATAAGAAAATATAATTTAAAAATCAGTTTTATTATATTTTATTGTTATTTATTATTGTTATTTAGAAGACTATATTTCCTTAAGAATATAGATTGTTGTTTTGAATAATAATTGATTACATTAGTTTGTAAAAGTAGTTTCTTAATTAACAGAATAAATAATGTATAAAATTAGTTTTGCTAATATGCTTACCAGACTTCAAATCCCATGATTCTTAACTTTGCAACATTGTTTCCTTGACTTCATTCTTGCCTGCTTTTCTTCTGTCAGATCAAGAGTAACCTATTCATTTTTCAGGTAGAATCATCTACTCTTTCAGCCAAGTAGGAGAATTGGCAAAACTATGGAGGAAACCTTTCTTCCTGATACTCACTACATTATACTATGACTTAGGGAATCAGCTAAAATTTGCATAAAATGTAATGGTATATCATAACATATGCCTCATTTTAAAATAAATTTATGTATTTATTTAATATTGAAGATTTATTATTTGAGAGAGAGAGCACAGTGAGAGTGAGGGTAGGCATAGAGGGAAAGTAAGAGAGAGAATCCTCAAGCAGACTCCCATTGAGCTCTGAGCCAACGTGGGGCTAGATCTCAGGACCCTGAGATCATGACAAGAGCTGAATTCAAGAGTTAGCTGCTTAATCTACTGAACTACCCTGCACCCTAATAAATTTATTTTTAAAATGGGTGCCTGGGTGTCTCAGTCAGTTGAGCCTTAGACTCTTGATTTCAGCTCAGGTCATGATCTCAGGGTCCTTAGATCAAGTCCTGCTTCAGGCTCCCAGGCTCTGTGCTCAACACACAGTCTGCCTAAGCTTGTCTCTGCCTCACCTTCTGCTCCCACTCCCCTGTTCTCTATGCCTCTGTAAATAAACTCTTTTAAAAAATGCATTTATTTTCATAGAAGAATCAACATTAGCAATAATATATTTCCATTTGTGGGAAATATTACTTTTGCTCTTCATTCTTGCATTTGAACTACAAAAACTATAGAAAATACATTTTAGAGATCAATGCTATAATGCTATTAATGTAAATTCATCAATATAATGAAGTGTATAAAACATTATTTCGTGAGAAGAGATTGTAGCCAGAACCTTAATATTAAATGTTAGGGAAAAAAGTGACAGGATACACTTCACGGTACACAATAGCTGAATGAGTCATTCTGTCTTAGTAAACAGATGTGTCCCTCATCAGTATCCTTGAAAAACTTCATTTGGAAGAATGTTATGAACTTTTGTGATTATAAAAGCATCACCTTGAGCTTAAAAATTATCTTTATTTAATTCATCATTGAAAGTTTAAACAAACAAATTCTATCTGATTTCTATTTTATGATTTTTCTATCAAAGCTGTCAACCAGAGAATAGCTTTTTAAATTTCCCAGAGAAGGAGATCATCAGGTTGCATGTAAGACAGTTCTGCTAAGAAACAGAAGAAAATGACATCCTTTCTAATAGTACTATACATAAACAAACAAACAAACCCAACCAAAAACAAAAGCAAAAAAAAACCAAAACAAAACTCGGTAGTGTTCAACATGCATAATTTTCATAAATAGGCATGAGGACGCTGTTTAAAAATGCAAAGGTAATCAAAGCATTAACAAATCTCTAAGTAGAAGCAGAGAGGACTAGATATGGGACATGTGAACAGGTACATTACAGAACACAACCAACTCTGTTCTGGGAAGGCAGAGATGAGGTGTTTTTGAAGTGAGGTCTGAATCTGCAGGGAAGCAATGTCCAGCATTGTCATTTACAGAGCCTCCCAGAGTCTGGGCAGTCCGTATCAGTATTTTTGATATACCAAGAACTTTTGGCCTTCGAAGTGTAATATGACTTTATTTTAAAACAAACTATAGGAGAAGAAATATGTAACTTTAAAGTTAAATATAGAAGAAAAAAAGGCTAAGTAAGAGCCGCATGGACAAAACGGAGTCTTAGTGCCTTCTTGTCGATTTTCCAAAAAGTATTTGAGAAATAGCATTTTGGAGGAAATATTTTTGATCTTAATCTTTTCATTGTCAGATGTTAAATTCTACCTCCCCCTATATAAAAACTATGTGCATTTCAGTTTTATGCTGTATTTCCCTGATTGCCATTTCAGTTTGATCATGAATTTTTTTTACTATATTTTGATTAGAAATCCCTATCATTTTCTTATTTATTGTAGAATTTCTTTCTGTATTCTGCATACTAATACTGTCTTACTTATATGTGCTGCATAGTACCTCAGTTCCTGGATTATCTCTGGTTGCCTTATGGTAAATTTTGATGAACAGAAGCCTTGAATTATAAAATACTTATTATTTGATTTATCTTCTATCATTTTGGTTTTCTATCTTGAGAAAGCTCCCCCTCTTTGAGTTTGAGAACAACAGTCTCCTGTATATGCTTCTAAATGCTTTAAAGTTTTTCTTTCATATTTAGTGACCTAGAAAAAAAATTTTTGGCATGGTTTAAAGGAGGAACAAAAAGCAAATTATTTTTCACAGGGAAAATTAGCTATACTACTATCCTAGAATAAGTGGTCCCCCGTTTCGTATATCGAATTTCCATTTATGTATTGGTCTGTTTCTGTACTCTCTAAGCTATTCCAGTGTTCACTTTGTTTATCTTCCAATAACACTCTTCTCTCTTGTGACAACAGTCAGGTTATGGAATCTTGGTGTCTGGTGGAAAAGAAAATATTTGCTTGAAGGTTGTATAGATGGTAAAAATCAAAATTGTCATCAAGGAAATCTATAAGTGAGGCTCAGTATTAATTTGTTTGATCTCCAAATTCATTGAATAAACTCTCCTTTCATCTAAACAGTGCACTTTTAATAAAAAGTTGGTGTAAGAATATTACCAGATTTGAGGAGAATTCTTTGGTCAGGAAAGCAAAGAACACAATTCTCTATGATAGAGTCAAGATTCTTCTGGGCAGGAAATTCATCTCTTTCGATCTGACATCCGAAACAGGGAAGGTCAGAAGCACTAGAGGACCATATAGGAGTTTAGAAAAAGTGCATGTTGATGCACATTTTAGCTTCTGGTCCAAGAGCAGAAGACAACCTAGGGCACCAAATAAAGTTTTCATGCCATGCAAAATGTATAGGAGGCAATATTTGCCTCTCTACTTTCTAAGATGGCACCTAGCATAATACAGCATGCCTTCTTAAAATTTTTTATTTATTTTTATTTATTTATTTGACAGAGAGAAACACAGCTAGAGAGGGAACACGAGCAGGGGGAGTAAGAGAGGGAGAAGCAGGCTTCTCACTGAGTACAGACCCTGATGCGGAGCTTGATCCCAGAACTCTGGGATCATGACCTGAGCCAAAAGCAGATGTTTAATGACTGAGCCACCCAAGAACCCCCAGAATGCCTTTTATTCTTTAAAGGTAGAAAAAGTAAGCATAATGGAAAATATTTGGAAAAATTTTTCTGAGCAGGAATGTGGCTACATCTGCCCCGCTAAATTATAACATAAATCAGATTGTTCTTTTCAGCGTGCCATAATATCTTCCATGTTAAGATAAACACAAAACAAAAAATCAGTAAATAAACCAAACCCACAAATAAGTAAACAATGAAAAAAAAAGCCCCCATACTTTTCTTAACTGCACCCACCTCCACCCACTGCCCCAATTTCTCTCTCCTTCCTTCTAGGAAAAGTTTCACAATGTTGTTCTCTACTGGCTGTCTCCTCCTCTTTCCATTTTCCCTTAAATGAATTTGAATCAGGCTTTTCCCCAATACTTCAGCGAAAATTCCCTAATTGAGGTCACTAATGACCACACTGTTATACCTAAGAGCTGACCCTCAGTCTCCCTATTGTCCCAACAATAAGTTGATCTTCCCCTTTACTCAAGTAGTTTCCCTACTTTGCTTCTATGACACCAAATTGTCCTGACTCTTCTTGTCTTACTTCTCCCTTCTTTTCAGTCCTCGTTGTAAGATCCTCCACCTTTCAGAAGGTTTCCTTTCTTTTTTCCCATTTTATTTGCTGCTGGCTCTATTAGCCAGTCCCATGATCTTGAATGGAATCTTTCCTAGTGGGGGCATAACAGCTGCCCACACTGTGTCCAGGGCCTCATGCAGGAATTTCCATTCCCATATTCATTTCCTCCTCTTCCTCCTTTAACCATCATATTCCTTCCCATTCAGTAAAACCCTTTAAACATTTCTGTGCAATGTATCACTAGAATGTACATGACTTCTCTTGTGAACTGATTCAGCATGCATTAGATTCCAATGAGGTAACTTACGACTTATTGCAAAATTAGATTTATAGAAGTATGAGAAAAATGTATATGAGAAATGTATATGAGAAAAAGTGTATATATGAGATGTGATGGGTATTACATAAATACAGTTAGATTAAAATTTTTGACAAAATGTAATTAAAACTATTTTAATAATCACATTGCTCTTACTATAAAAAAACTTTTTAAAAACATTCATCCAGTAGATGGTAAACTTAGTTTATGATTAATAGGTGTTGTGAATATATAGTAATTTCATGTGTAAACTTTGTAGACACAAGCCCTGCATTTCCATTACCCATGGCTCATGTTCGAGCCTAATGTCCAGGGGTTCTGGAATAGCTTTCTAAATTGCTCAGCAAATCACCAATAAAAGGATAGAAGGTAACTTCATAGGCATAAATTACAAATTTATGATATTTCAAATATGTACTGGTTACCTTCTATGGGAAACGTTAATGTTCATACATTTAAACAAAAATAGAGTTACTTCCGTGCATATAAATTGACAAATTACTTTTTGGCACTTCTAATTTACAGCAGTCCTGGTATAAAAGTGAGAAATGTGAATGTCTCTTTCTTCCTACTTTGGAATCTACATACAGATTAATCTCCCTGCTAAGTAAAGTGGAGTTATCAATCATTCATGCCTCTAAATGTCAAATGCTAAGAGCACAGCATACAATATGATTTTATTCTTTTGTTGTTTAAAAGAAAATGTATTTTATCTTTGAAGAAAGAAAAGAAAATATTTTAAAATAGAATTTCTCAGTTTACAAAATCACTTAGGAATAGGATTATTCCTAACACAATAAAGTGGTTCTTTCTCCAAAAAATAAATTTACAGAAAGATTCAAACAGAAATCAATTCTATTTAGATGATGTTTTGTTATTAAAATAAAGTTTGTCTTTTGATAAGGTGGTTACTTTGCACATCTTGGTTGATCATTCTCTTAAATCTTGCATTTACTTTTGTTTATATTATAATAACACACACACACACACATATATACATGTATATACTTCTTTGTTCTTTCCTGTGAATAAAATTTGGCAAGCATTTTACTGCTTCTGCAACTAATGATGCTGCCTAGTTTTATTTGGATGTTGTAAGTAACTAGCAGGAGCTCACCAGGGGGTTAGCATTCTACCAATGTGTCAGATCAAACAATTGCATTTTCATAGAGTTCTGTTAATAGGGAACTATGTTTTTATGAGACAAAATATCAAGATCCTGTTTATTTGTGGTTCCTAAAGAGTCCACAACACTTTTCTCTAGGGAATAATAATTAAGCTAAATTTGACGACTTAGCTTCAATATAAATAATTATATTCTCTTTTAATTCCTTTTTTTTTTTGCCTTGGTATTACATTATTACTTATCACCATTTTCATATAGAGACAATCTTATATAACCTATGCCTAATGTCTGTATTTGCAAAACAGATTGATGAAATTATTATTTTTATGGCTATCTAGACTGAAAAATAGAATTCAGTCATATTATAAACTTCTTTTTGTTTTTTCCTATATTTCTTGGTCAATAGAAAATATATGAGTATAATATAGTACAGTATTTTACATCAAGATGGCTCATGTCTAGATTCCATCTCAAGTGGAAAAAATTTTGATTGACAGCTTGGAAACTCTGAGTTACAATAAGATAAGCAAAGCTTTGAGGTGAGTCTGTTGCTTGTGGGTTGACACTCTGACATCAAGCCTGGATACGAAAGAAGAACAATAAATACCTAACTCCTACAAGGATGGACAGCTGGTGTGGCAAAATAATAGGAATAAATTATCAATCTAGAAAAAAAATGGAGCCGAATGAATGCACTTATCTGATAACACTGGTTTGGTTTTTAAGAATAACTATTGCTGTCATGCCTGCAAATAAAATACTATTGTCAGTCCTGAAAAAAATAAATCATACCTCTATACTTCATACTTTGCTTATCACTGCCATTATTTTACCTATTTGATCATCTTCATAGAGTTCTTGGGTTAAGGTTTAAAATTATTGGAGTGGTATTTTAAAAGCAGGGAAGTGATTTGTAACAATGCCCATAGTTAAAAACTATAATTTGGCTTTGTCACTGGTTGCTTGGCAATAATTTACTGAAATCTACCTCAGTAAATATTCCCCTAAGTCTCCTCCTTCATGATCTCACTGCAACTTCCTAACAACCCACAAAAACAGACTGTGATATTTACATTTTTCAGATAAGAAACTATATGATGTTCAGCGAAATAACTTTCCCTCTGAATTTGAACATTCCTGAAGCAATATCACTCCAAATGGCTAACACCTAGGTCATTGTTAATGTTGCCTTCATTACAATACAGAAAATGTCAGAGAAGATGCGCCACCCGTTCTGCTTCTCTCTCCTGCCAAGAGGCATCAAGCTGATCCGGCCGGCTGGCCTGCTCCGTCTCTCTCCAAGACAACCTACAGGTGTTTCACGCAACCTGAAGATTTTGAGTTGCCAAGCACTCCTGTCTGTACCTTGACATGATTCCAGGCTTCCCACACCTTTCTCTCCATCTGCTGGAGCTTCTCCCTCTTACTCGTATGATAGTAGAATCCCTTATCCAGACTTCTTATCACCATCAAACAGGAAGGAGAACCCAGAAAAGATACAGACCCATTTTTTTGCTGCTTTTCTCAATGGTTTTAATCCATGCTTTACTACTCAAGGAGAATTTTATTGAACTTTAGCCTGTGCATTCATGTATACAGGGAGTTATTGGGCTTTTATTTGCATCAAACGCTGTACTATATAATGAATGAGCGAAAACAGATATCTTTCCTTCTTTATGAAGCTTATAATTTAGGAGGGAAGAAAGTTTTTTTATAGTGAATCACACTTTTCATTTTAAAACAGTAACTTCAAATATAAAAGCAATTCAGAATGTTATTCACTTCTCAAAGCCAAAGAAGAAAAAAAAAAGGAAAAAAAAAAGGTATAGTATTGGATTGGAGGTTCTGTCTTGCTATTTTCATGCACAGACTTTTGTCATCTTCTGTTCCCTGCATGAAACAGAAGTCTGACGTGTTGTTTACGAGCAGCACTACTGTTCGGCAGTGAGGCAGTGAGGTCTCCCAGGCAAGGGGCCGCACTTAACCACTTTTCCATAAACCATTGCTTCAGTTACTGGAAAATAGTTGCCTAAAATTTCCTTCAAGTCTGAAGTGCTCACAACTGTACAGAAACATCATGTATTAATGACTGTGATAAATTCTGTGACATATTCAATCACTAAATAGGCCTAGTTTTAACAGATAGCCTTTTGGGACATTGTATTTATTTCAACATCTCACATGTGACTGCCAAGTAGATA
Organism: Spilogale gracilis; assembly: GCA_004023965.1. Taxonomy (NCBI): domain Eukaryota; kingdom Metazoa; phylum Chordata; class Mammalia; order Carnivora; family Mephitidae; genus Spilogale; species Spilogale gracilis. The sequence continues at coordinate 342,337 of PITA01000015.1, forward strand.
ACACTTATTGTTGATCTACATACTCCATAAAAGATCATAGTGAAAGGGAGGGATGAGGTATTATTTGTTATCTCTTCAGTAGGAATTTTTTCAATAATCTCATCACATGTTTTGTGTTTGTTAAAGGCATGGAATGAAGATATATTATGTATGAATCCAAACCAACAAACATGAAGGAAAAACACTTTCATAGAAGTAATTGCACATGGATAGTATTGAATTGAAATTATATGAAAAGTTTCTTAAGCTAAAAAATAACTGATATCATGTACAAATAAGATCAAAACCTAAACACTGATGATCTGCAGTTAACACTAACCATGATTAGGAATAAGGGAATGAGGGCACCTGGGTGGCTCAGTGGGTTAAAGCCTCTGCCTTCGGCTCAGGTCATGATCTCAGGGTCCTGGGATCGAGGCCCGCATCAGGCTCTCTGCTCAGCAGGGAGCCTGCTTCCTCCTCTCTCTCTGCCTGCCTCTCTGCCTACTTGTGATCTCTCTCTGTCAAATAAATAAATAAGATCTTTTAAAAAAGGAATAAGATAGTGAGAAATTAATTTTGAAAACAACTTTCAGTCCCTCCAAACTGATGGTACTGTAGCTCATTTTCATAAAGTTGACAGAGAAACCTGTCATTTATTGTATAATACTCAGAATGTATTATTTCTAGGACCATACAGGTTAAAAATTGCAGTTACATGTTGAAACTCTGGCTCCACTGTTTAATCATTGTGTGCCCTTAAGATAATAAACAATAATTAGTTTGAAATTTGAGAAAATATATTAAAATATAGATTGTAGGGGAAAAACAAATCCAACTTGCAGAGGTATACAAGAGACCCAACTAAAAAAAAACAGTATAGAAAGGGTAAAGCTAAATGATAAAACAATACAGGAGACAGATACAAAATCTGTAGAGTTTATTTTGAACAGTGTATTTTAAGTAAAAAAAGAAATATATGAAAAGAGGGCCTCTCTGACCTTTATTTCCAACGTAGAAGGAGTTTACTCATAATAGTGCTTATGTTTTTACATTCTCTTACTAACCATGTGATGTGGCTTCGATATATAGAAGGGTACTATTAGAAAAATAGAGACGGGCTTAAAATAATTATGAGACAATTTTGTATATCTTTGGTCTTTGACAGAGCAAACAGTAAGGAAACAATAACATGTACTCAAAGAAAATGCATTGTTTGCAGATAAGGGAAATATTTATCATAGTCTATGTCCTCCATCCCTTGCTTTTGAGCATCACTTTTTTTATTGGTATTTTGATTAGTTTTATTTTTTATTATTTTTTATTTATCATTTTTATTTTTGTCCATAACCCAGCCACCCTATCCTTCCTCTCCCACCCCCAGCAACCCTCAGTTTGTTTCCCAGATTAAGAGTCTCAAATGGTTTATCTCTTTCCCCGTTCCCATCTTATTTCATTTTTTACCTCCCTACCCCCTTCGCCCTGCCTCTCAAATTCCCATATCAGAGATCATATGGTAATTGTCTTTCTCTGATTGATTTATTTCTGAGCACCACTTTTTAAAATAAAAAAGATAATGAAGAAAACTTGAAATTCTGTAAACCGGAAATAGCGAAGCTGTAATGTTCTTATAAAAATTCAATGAAGCTTGATCCCAATTACAATATATAAAGAACAAATAAGAGCAACAAAAATACCAAGAAATAAATCAATCATGAAATAATTTTTAATAATTATTTTGGATCAAAGATAAAACAAATCATAAATATACAATATCTTGAAACTAACAATAAGGAGAGCACTACTATGGATAAAAACTAATAAAGTCCATCTAACAAGCAAACATACTTAGGGCTAAATTTTTTTTACATAAAATCACTATAATCCATTAAATGGTGAACTAGGTATGTGAAACTCAAAATTCATATGATGCCACCAAATGTCTTCCAGGTTTATTTTCTTCTTGTAACTAATGCTTTTCAAGTTTAAAACATGTTTTATAAAGCTAAGAGTTAATTAAACTATAGAAAGTTAACAAGCAGAATATGCTTGGTTCCTGTTCAGAATGCTTTAATTCGTACATGTAATACATAACTTCAGATGTTTCTAATGATATACACAAGTAATTTAGAAGTGGTTCAGGGGCACCTGGGTGGTTCAGTCGGCTAAGTGTCCAGCTCGACTTAGGCTCAGGTCATGATCTCAGGGTGGTGAGATCGAGCCCCAGGTCTGGCTCTATGATGGGTGTAAAGCCTACTTGGAATTCTTCCTCTCCCTCTCCCTCTGCCCTAACATACCCTAAAAGCCCCCCCCTTCTGTCTCTCTCTAAAAAACAAAAACAAAAACGAAACCCAAAAACCAAAACTGCTTCAACATTTACTCTGATTTAAAATGTTGAAAAATTGTTCAGTTGAAAATAAATAAATTGAAAAATTCAGTTGAAGTTGTCATCTATTCTGAGGAGGAGATGTCAGAGACTTAGGACTCCATAGACATACTATTCTTGGAAAAAGAGAGCTATGACTCAAGCAAAACCAGTTCATATTTCAATAAGTAGAGAAAAGCATGCTGCAATTTCACTTAACTACAGTTCTCCATCTCATCCATAAAAATATTAGGACTTATTTTATAAATGTTTTCAGAAGTCAAAACTGAGAATGTTAGGTTCATTTTAACATTTCAACCTTAACAAAGGAAACATTAATTTTGCTATGCATGGCTTAATCAGTAAAACAGCCATTAATATTTGATTATTGGTATTTAATGTTCTATTAATATATGGCCATTATTTAATTACTGTCATGTCTATGGTAATCACCAAATATTGGGTAATTTCTATGACAATTTATAATTCATATATATTAGGCTGGAATTAGACATCCATGTTCCTTCTAAAATGCTGAATAATTAGTGACTGAGGGAGTCCACTGCTTTCACAGAGTCAATCTCAAGGAATAAGAAAAGGAAAAATATTAAAGAGACAGTTTTGTGTAAATCTTAGGGAAACTAAGACTGATGTAAATTAGAGTGTTGGTATGAACTATGCCTTTCTCTAGGCTTTGCCATAGCCCTCTTTTTTTTTTTTTTTTTTTTTTTTTTTTAGGAGAGAGAGTGAGAGAATTCACTAATGGGGTTGGGGGGGAGAGGCAGAGGGAGCGAGACAATCTTAAGCAGGCTCTACACACAGTGTGGAGGCATTCACAGGCTTGATTTCACGACCCTGAGATCACAGCCTGAGCTGAAGTCAGGAGTCAGAGTCTTAACTGGCTGAGCCACTCAAGCGCCCATGCCATAGCCATCTTGATCGGAGTATTAGGGTGATTGCCCTTAATATTAAAGAAAGGAAGTGGTGGGCAGCTTAGAGGATAGATATGAGGAAAACAAGAATGTCATTTTCCACCTGTTTCTCCTGGTCCTAGAAAAACTATAATGCCATAACTCTAAATCATGGTTTACAGTAGAGTTGCCGGGGGAACAGTTATAAATTCCAAAGTCTAAGGCACACCCCAACCAATTAAATCAGAATCTTTGATTATTAAATATTCTTCCTGTATTGCAGTTGCTAGGATATACAAAATTGAAAAAAAATGGTACTGATTTTAAAGGGAGGTGGATGCTATTTTGTTTAAAAAAATGACAAACCAAAGACTACCTTTGTCTCCCTTATTCTAGGTAATTTCATTGAGCTATATTTATGGTATTTCAAATTTATATTGAAAATAAGTTCTTTTTGTTGTAGTGATATGTCATTCTTCCCAAACATATCAGTGTCAAATTATAGATAATGAAAAAAATTGCAAGTGATATATATAGTATTTTCAAAATTAAGTAAGTCAGAGAAGATAATTTTCTATCTAAGTGGATTATTATGGATCAAAATGATTTATATTTAAAGATTAAAAAGTCTAATTAAAAATAATTTAACTTTCAATGGCCTATCTATAATATGAGAAGAAAACTAATTAAAATAAGAAATATTAACATTAAGATGCTTTTATAGAAGATTAATTTGTTCTACTTGTTTTGATCTGTTTATTTTAACTTTGCTTGGTATTATCTAAAAACATCAGTTATCTTCAAGCTGTTTGATAATAACAGATGTTTAAGTGTTTAAACCCTCAAATAAAAAACAGCAGATGATTAAATGTCACAATAAATTTATTAGAAATGAATAAATTTTAGTTCCATAGCTAAGAAAATCATTTAAGGTGATTCAGATAATTATGCCCTCATTCTGGATTACCTAAGAGAAACCTTTGGAATTTTAAAATGCTCATTTACAATGAATCTTACATAAGCTGATTTTCTGTTTGCATAACAGAAAGAGGCCATCAGAGGACTTCTCTGAAGAATTGGCTTCCCTTTATGCGATGCCCCTTGAACCCTGGTATTATTGAATCATGAGACTTTAAGGGGTTTGATTAATATGGGAAGGTAAATTTCCTATCTAGTGTTATATTAAAAAAAAGTAATGAGTTAACTCTTCCATGAAGCAACTGAATAGTTTGAATCTTAGCAACAACTTCTGATTTCATTTTTCATGCTACTGGATACACTCTACTGGGAATTACCTTCCTCTGCGTCAGACTCATGGAGTTGGGGTGATTTCCTGTCTGTTCACTGGGTCTTAAAGTTGATATGAACACATATCATCAGTATTCTTTAGGTGTTAAGAGCAACCTGCCCCATGATACTCAGGGTTTAGATACTGTTAATTAAGTTAAATTGTTTTAAAGGATGTCTTTTCATTTTTTTTAAAGAAAAATCTGAGAATGTACAGATTACAACACAAAAGGAAAGACCCAAATGGAGAGCCAAGTGAGCGATAATTAATACACTTCAGTAAATCACTTAGTGACTTAGACAATGATTGTTGAATTAATATAAATCAGACCCAGGTTACATACTTATTTTTTATGAAATGACCTATGTGCCATTATCTTTGGAGTTTTCAAAATGTGATGCTACTGTAACAACAGAAAGAAGTAAACAAAAATGTGTAAGCTTGGGTGAATCCAGGCATCTCAATGGGCCCAGGATGATGTCCTGTATAAGTGGGGGAGAAAAATGATCCAATACCCATTTAATTCAATCAAAATCTTGATGATGGAACCAGATCCTGTTCAGCAAGCACTTAATCTGCAGTTAGTATGTCCTTGGTATTGATACATTGTTTTGAAGCCATGATTAATTGATCAACCTAAAACCGATCATCTAGGGGTAATTTCTACTTGCATGTGCCATTGCTTCTCAGGCTCTCATATGCTCCCCTTGAACTTACTGTTGACCGACATTGTCCTACCTCTCCTTCCTGTTTTCTGCATGCACCAGCAATACCAACATCATCTAAGCACTTCTTGGAATGCAGATCAGACCTGACTCAGGTCTACTGGGTCATCATCTGTATTTTAATAAGATCCCCCCAAACTGAGAATCAACGACATATATCTAAATGAATGGCAGGAGCGTCATCCAGCTATAAAAGCCAGAAACTTAGGTCTGTCTGGTCCTTGACACTGTTTCCTGCTTTCCTGCTTCCTCTAGTCAGTCATCGCATTCTGCTAATGGTATGTATTAAACCCATTATCTTACTTTCTTCTTCACAACTGACAAAATCTCTTCTCTTCCTTTCTTCACTTTTCTTTCTTTTTTTTTTTTTTTAAAGATTTTATTTATTTGATAGAGAGAAATGCAGCCAGAGAGGGAACACAAGCAAGGGGAGTGAGAGAGGGAGAAGCAGGCTTCCTGCCGAGCAGGGAGCCCAATGTGGGGCTTGATCCCTGGTCTCCGGGATCATGACCTGAGCCAAAGGCAGTCACCCAACCAAGTGAGCCACCCAGGCGGCCCCTTTCTTCACTTTTCATCTCACCTACCACAATCCTAATTGGAAACAGATAATATTTGCTAGATAAACACGTTCCTACAAGTTAAGTTTTCTTTTCTTTTCTTTTCTTTTTTCTTTTCTTTTCTTTTCTTTTCTTTTCTTTTCTTTTCTTTTCTTTTTTCTTTTCTTTTCTCTTCTCGTCTCTTTTCCTTCCTTTTCTTTTCTTTTATCCTTTTCTTCTTTCTTTCTTTCTTTCTTTCTTTCTTTCTTTCTTTCTTTTCTTTCTGAAATTTCAATTCCCCACTTTTTAAACTTCTTTTTTCTTTTTATATTTTTTTATTAACATATAATGCATAATTTGTTTCAAGGGTATGGGTCTGTGATTCATCAGTCTTACACAATTCACAGCACTCAGCATAGCACATACCCTCCCTAATGTCCATCACCCAGTCACCCCATCCCTCTCACTCCCCCCAGCAACCCACAGTTTGTTTCCTGAGATTAACAGTCTCTTACAAGGGGCGCCTGGGTGGCTCAGTTGGTTAAGCGACTGCCTTCAGCTCAGGTCATGATACCGGAGACCAGGGATCGAGTCCCACATCGGGCTTCCTGCTCAGCGGGAAGCCTGCTTCTCCCTCTCTTGGTCCCCCTGCTTATGTTCCCTCTCTAGCTGTGTCTCTCTCTGTCAAATAAGTAAAATCTTTTTAAAAAAATTTAAATTCATTTAGCCAATATATAATACATCATTAGTTTCAGGTGGAGAGTTCAGTGATTCATCAGTTGCCTATAACGGCCAGGGCTCATCACATCACATGCTCTCCTTAGTACCCATCCCTAGTTACCCCATCCCCCCAAAAAATCTTCTTTTATTATGGAAAGTTCATTCTCTGTAAGTTGGCTTGTTGCCTGTATCAATAACCAATTTAAAAATCAAAGAATTTAATTATCAGCACAACTTGCCTTTACATTTATTAAGACTGTGTCCTGGTTTTTAACTGACGTGTTCTATTCATTGAGGTCTGTTAACTTGAGGCCATTATAATTTTCTTTTTTTTTTTTAAAGATTTTATTTATTTATTTGACAGAGAGAAACACAGCCAGAGAGGGAACACAGGGGTAATGAAAGAGGGAGAAGCAGACTTCCTGATGAGCAGGCAGCCTGATGTGGGGCTCGATCTCGGGTTTCTGGGATCATGACCTGAGCCGAAGGCAGTCGCTTAACCAACTGAGCCACCCAGGCACCACCAAGACCATTCTAATTTTCATAGTCCCTCTAAAATGACCTCCTAAAACCTGGGGCACATTTAATAAATTAATGCAATATATGGAAGTGAAATTGTCACAACCATGATTGTTCACAGTGAAAAGAAATATTCCAGAGTGGTAGGTAAAATAACACTGTTTCCTCTAATGGGAAGTAAATAGGCAAATTACTGTATCCTTCAAGGTACACAAATACCCATATGTAGTATATAGAGATGTACACATCTCTACGGGTTTCTACGGTAATGTACAAGTCAGAAGGGGAAATTGATAATACTTAGTTCTAATGGATAAATATTAAGTGAATATCCTTAACTTGAAATACATGTTCCCACTTAAATATTTTATTATCTTTTCTTTTTCATTTTAAAGGTTATTTTAAATTCTGTCCCCTATATACTTGACTTCCTCCTGAATGGATAATGTTAACAAAATTTCTAACTGATGTAATTAGTATCCAGCGCCTAGTGTACTGCAACAAAACGCTGCTCTGAATTAGTCACCAGGGTCACACATTGTTCCCTCGAGTGCATGGCATAAAAATTCAACACTTTAATCTCTTTATTAAAAGATTCTTCAGGGTTAGAGAAGCATATTAAAAATTACTTTATTAAAGATTTTTTAGTCTGCTTGATGTATTTTGCCAATCGAAAAATACAAAGAAAAAATAAAAATGAAAAAATAACCCACTTCAGGCATTCTTAGATGCATTAAAAACACAATAAAATGCAATTTCAATTAACATTTATCGAGCAACTATTATGCATAAGAGATTTTTTCAGGCATTGTATAGACTTTCAAAAGTTATTATTTTGTTTCTCATCTTGAAAGCCTTAAAATCTAATATGAAGAAAGACAGATATTAGCTTTCAGGAATATGGGCATGCCATGGTTTAGGTAATGTCAAAAAGCCATAGAGACTCAAGAAAATAAGATATATTCCCACAATGCACAGGAACACATTTCTGCTTTAGAATGAGTTCTTTTCACGCAGTTGAAGTTTTCCCTATTTTTCTAATTGCTAAGAGTTATTATTTATACCTCATAAGAAACTTTATGACAAATCATTATGTTGTTTAAAACTCTAAAAGATAGGGGCATCTGGGTGACTCGGTCAGGTAAACATCTGCCTTCGGCTCAGGTCGTGATCTCAGGGTCCTGGGATAGAGTCCCCCATTGGGCTCCCTGCTCAGTGGAGAGTCTGCTTCACCCTCTCCCTCTGCCACTCTCTCTGCTTGTGCACACTCTCTCTGTCTCTGACAAATAAATTAAATCTTTAAAAAAATTAAAATAAAATAAAAATATAAAAGATAGTAGACCTCTCTGTTCTCTTTGAAAAGGTAACATCATATGCTTCTTGCAAGTTTAATAACGTGTAATATGGTCTAATCTACTGAACACACGGTAGCAGAGTTGTCTCTGCAATGCCACATGTCATAGCAATGCTGTGAAATTTGGCAGGAAATTGGTGGACAATTGCTTTCTGGTACATGTAATATACGCACATGCATGCTTGTGCTTATGAATAACGTTGTAAAATTATGAAAAATACATTTATATTATGCCAACCAAAATAATAATGTATCTTAATATCTCTCACACTTATTTTGCTAGCCTTACACATGCTATCATAAATGTCGAAATACTTCGGCAATCGTATGTGTATGTGTGCATGCACACGTGTGTGTGACTAAAGCATGGAATCTTCTAGAGCATAAATACAAACTATAGATACAAGGTAGATATAACATCTTTTAAGAAAAAAATGGATATAATTTTATTATTAATAGATCTGCTTTTTTTCAAATTTTACAAATTTTCAACTTACTACATTTCTAATTTCAAGGTACACTATTATTACTGTTATTACAAGGTATACTATTACTTTTTATTTATTTATTTCAAAGGTTTTATTTATTTATTTATTTGACAGAGGGAGAGAGAAAGCATGAGCAGGGGGGAGGAGCAGAGGGAGAGAGGGAGAAGCAGGAGAAGCTGAGCAGGGAACACAATGCAGGACGCTGAGCTTATTACCTGAGCTGAAATTAAGAATCTGACACTTAACCAACTGAGCCACCCAGGACCCCAAGATTTACTTTTAGAAAATTATTTGGCACATAATTATTCTGAAAGTGTTGGTCTACCAAAGTGAGGGTTGTTTTATTTATATATATAGTCATCATATCACACAATCTCAGTGCAGAAAAGAAACTTAAAATGCATTTACATTAGAACAAACCCTGTTGAAAACAAAATGTATATCTATGACATCATGGCTAATGAACTGATCAGCTTATACTTATATGGCTATTCACTCTCTATCTCCTAGCTTCCTTGTTCGCTGTTCATCTTATCTTGGGTAGCTTTTATGAAGCTCTTTTGTCATCTTTGCCTTGAATGAAAGTTGGCCTTCCTCTAATTTCCATGTGTGGGTTTGTCTTTATTATTTTGTTTGTTTGTTGATAAACTAAATATGGAAAAAGCATAATTCATTTTTAATTTAATAATTCTTTATGAGCACTTTGTTGGATTTTTCTCTCTACTAAATTTACCTTCAATTTCTTATACTTTCATCGGCAGTCTGAGGAAAGCAATACTTTTATTCTGGAGTCATGGAAACAAATATCTTAGGAAGTTGTTATAATGAAATGTGAAGAGATGACATATCATTATGCTTAGAAATCAATACATAGAACTATAAATTATTATCAACATGTGAAAAACTTTGTTTCTATCATTTTAGTCTTTATCTATTTAAAAGGTAAACTTTCCTTAATTACAGCGAAACTATTATACTAGAAAATGTTCTCCTTGGTGTTAGAATCTCCTGATTGGGCAACTGATGTTGCTGGATCATTTAACCCTTAAACGTTTTTGCTTGTCCAGAATTGTTAAATATCTCTATCCAGCTTATCCTAGCACCAGAATACAAAGGTATGCATGCCTTATCTATAAAAATTCTGTCAAGGTACACAACCTCATATATATACAGCAAATTTAAGTTATGTGGAAATTTAAATTTAAAAATAGTAAATATTTGACGTAAAGGTTTGGCTTAAAAAATAATTAGGTGTTTACAGTCATTTAGTGTTTATATAACAACACAGATGCAAATTACTGTTTTATTTAAGCTTCTTTTTGAAAGATTTTATTTATTTATTTGACAGAGAGAGATCACAAACAGGCAGAGAGGCAGGCAGAGAGAGGGAAGGAAGCAGGCTCCCCATTGAACAGAGAGCCTGATAGGGGCCTCCATCCCAGAATCCTGAGATCATGACCTGAGCCAAAAGCAGAGGCTTTAACCCACTGAGCCACCCAGGTGCCCGCAAATTACTGTTTTGATGGAAAGGAGAAATGCCAACCAGCACCCATTGTGTTATCATAAATGTAATCTATGAACTGATTTGCTGACACATTACCAGTGACCGACTTTTCCTGACAATCCATGGATGTTGTGATACATACATTATTGATAGCCTCTAATTCTGTAAAAGTGTAACAAGAAAAGATTGCAATAGGCCATTCAAGCCTTAGGCTCTTTTGCAACCAGTCCACTAAAATAGCATCCAAAGAGGTTATTAAAATATTTAAAAGGGAAGTCACATAGTAGGTAAAGAAATTTTAATCCATATACTTGACAAAATATTCATGTCCATAATATATAAAATCTTCTACACTACATTTATACAGTAAACAACTCAGAAAATTAGGCAAACAACTTGAGAAAATAAGGTATGGAAATAGCCAATAAATAAATTAATCAGAAGCTGCTCAGTTTCATTAGTCATTAGAAGAATTACACATTAGAATTACACATTGTAACAGCATGGCTTAACTAACAAGAAAAGACATACAGTACAAAGTATCAACAATGATCTTAAACCATTGGATCTTACGTACATGGCTGGTAGAGTATAAAGATTTTGGAAAATTATTTAGCTGTAGCTACTAATGTTGAACAAATCTATGTCCCATGGCCAACAATGCCACACCTGAGCATTTACCCAGGAAAAGTGCTTATAGATTTTCTCTGATGACATGTACAAGCATGCCCATTAACAACAGAATGGGAAATAGATGAGAGTACTTTTGTTCGGAAAAATACAGTACAGACTATGCCTGAATAAAGTACTGATTCATGGAACAATATTGATGAAACTCAGAATCATAATATGGAAAGAAAGTAGTCAGATACAGAAAGCAACAGGGTGTGTGATTAATTTTTATAAAATTAATAAACAACACACCTTTAATTTATTGTCAGAATTATGGACCATGAGTAACCTTGGAAGAGGCTAGTGACTGGAAGTACTTTCTCTAGTACTGCCAGCATTCTATTTTATCTACCTGTGTTCTAGGTACACAGGTATGTTCAAGTTACAAAAATTCATCAAGCCAAGTTCTGCATTTTTTTACATGTTGTACTCCAATACATTACAAGTTGTATTATATTAGTATATATTTAAGGTAGTTTGGTGGATGGGGTTAAAGGAAGGATTGAAGTTGATATGGGAATCCAAACAAAACACGAATATTGGAGAGAATTGTACAATATGCGTTCCATGACAGGACACTGTGCTCCAGAGTCGAGAGGTCTTGGGTGCTGCATGAGTTCCCACTGAGGGCTGCTAGGATCCGCGGCGTGCCATGAACCTGTCAGGGAAGACACAACTTCATCTGCGCAACTTGCATGTAAGTCTGACGTTAGAACTTAAGAGAATAAGCTTATCTTTCATTCTGTCTTGACTTATTACAGTCACTTTAATCATGTTTTCTATACCAGTGGATGTGAGCAAACTAAGAGGGTGGAAATAACCACAGTGAAATCGGCCAAACTGAACATTCAGAATTGCAGCAGAAATTACTCTGGAGTCCAAAGGGACTCTTTAAGAAGACTTGTAGACTTGAGCTTTAGAAAAGGGAGTTATAAAAACTGCTTAAATAAATTTAGAAAAATAGCCACCTTCAATCTTTCTGATACATGGCTCATGCTAGGTTGAAATCATTAAAATTAGAAGAAGCAGTATGAAGTTTTAGGAAGAAAATAGGCTTTCGGATGGCTCAAACATGGCTGGGAGCTCCGGCTCTGTCTCTTCTTCACAGGGTGGATTTGATGTAATGTTGAAATGTGTATAAAAATGCTCTACAAAGGTGAAGGGCCTGGCGCAGTGCCCGGCCCATAGCTAGCGTCCAGGGCGAGGGAGCTGTCAGGCAGATGAAGCCCTTGGCAAGGTGCCGGCCACCTGCCCTCTGGGCGCTCAATCTTAACTATTCTTCTTCCAAGCACTTTCAGCCAACATCCTGACATGCGCGGTGGCCCAAATCATTTTTTATTACTTGGGAGACAAGAAAAATATTGATGATCGTGATCACCAACCTGTTCATTTTTCACCTGATTCTAAGTATATTTAAAATGCAGACTTTTTGTTTAAATTATCGATTTAACATGTAACTTACATCTTCAGAGATAAAAGCATTCTTGATATATTTGCATAATTAAATGACTTTTTGTTTGCTGATCTAATACTCACTGATAACATGAGTTTTTCTCAACTGGGGCACAAAGAATCAGGGGGAAATCGTTATATGAATAAAATGACATTGTATATGCGAGAACTTCATGAATTCTCTATTTTCCGGAACGATGAATGCGCTTTGCTCACTTAGGATCTCCTATTGTCATCAGAGTGTTAGCTCAGAGATGGGACGCTGTGAAGTTTCCTATTTCTTTCTATTTGTCCTGCAGAGCCAGCCCTTTTTAGGATATAAGGATGAAAAGACTGCTGTGACTGAAATCAATTCTGAGCTATAAAAGTCAACAGGTCTCCTTAAACAGCAATTTTTTCTTCTTCTTGTCAGTCTACAAAACCGTGGAAGATCGCAGTTAAACGTCGTTCTTGGTCATCTTAAGAGATGTCACAGTGTCTTGCATTATATATCATTCTAGTCTATTCACTGCAGTCATATCTGTCACTATAGAGCTCCCCCTTGGAAAAGAAAAATGTAGGTCAAACCTGCTTGTGTTATATACACAATGGGTTTCTTTAAATGTATATTGCACATCTAGAATGAATTGGGCGCGATCTCACCAAATACACAGGGATAAACGTGCTTCAGTTCCTCCCTGTATCTCTCTGATACAGGAGATCACTTTCAGAATAAGGATGAGTGCAGATTAGATCATTTGAAGACCAAAGGGTAACACTGTTTATCTTTTTAACATAATCCCAAGAATAATGCAAAATATCAGTTAGAATCTCTTAAGCATGTGACTCTTGAAAAATAAGTTTATTTTCTTTTTATAGCTGGGCAGAAACAGATGGCTCATAATAGATTGATGAGATAAGTATGTTTTTTCCTTCTGATGTTATGATTTTGTTTCTATTATATGAATCCGTGTTTTCAAGAGAATAGTCACCAAATACAATCAAATATAAAGCATAAGCCTTAAGTTATGCAAATCTATAATAAAAAATATGTATGATTGGTTTCACTAAGCAATTTGCTTCCTTTTTCAGTCTATTGCCAGCACGACAGGAGTAAAAGTGGTAAATGTACTTTCTGCTTTGCTCCTAGAGTAATAGCAAATGACTGTAAACACCTAATTATTTTTTAAGCCAAACCTTTACTCCAAATATTTACTATTTTCAAATTTAAATTTCCACATAACTTAAATTTGCTGTATATATATGAGGTTGTGTACCTTGACAGAAGTTTTATAGATAAGGCATGCATAATTCTACCTTTGTATTCTGGTGCTAGGATAAGCTGGATAGAGGTATTTAACAATTCCTGACAAACAAAAACGTTTAAAGGTTAAATGATCCAGGAACATCCTCCTGCCCAGTCAGGAGATGGTAGAATCACAAAATTTGACATGTGAATATGAGTAAAATATGATAAAATCTATGTATTTTTAAAAATTGGGTTCTAACACCAAGGAGAACATTTTCTAGTATAATAGTTTCGCTGTAATTAAGGAAAAGCTTACCTTTTAAATAGATATCTTTTTACACTCATAAATTATCTTTATAACTTAAATAACATATATGCTGAACTATAGTGGTGAATAGAGAACTAAGATATTCTTAGTCAGGATCCTTTCCATTTAAGACCTTTACAAAAGCATCAGTATTATTTAGGAATGAGAATATGTGAAGGAGTTACAATTTTTCTTTTTTTTTATAAGGTGAGATATGTACATAAGCTATGACAAATTATTTGATTGAGACATTAATATAAATAATGGATCGTAAAACCATAAATAGAGCACAGGATCACATGAGTTTAAATTTCATACCTTTTTTTTTTTAAATTTTATTTATTTGACAGAGAGAGAGATCACAAGTAGGCAGAGAGGAAGGCAGAGAGAGGAGGAAGCAGGCTCCCTGCTGAGCAGAGAGCCAGATGCGGGCCTCGATTCCAGAACCCTGAGATCATGACCTGAGCTGAAGAGGCTTTAACCCACTGAGCCACCCAGGCACCTAAATTTCATACCTTTTGTTGGTTATAGCTGAAAAACAAAACAATTCCCTGAGATTTGTTAGGTCAGGCCATTAAGTCCTCCATTTTTTTTTTTTTTAAGGTTTTATTTTTTTATTTATTTATTTGACAGAAACACAGCGAGAGAGGGAACGCAAGCAGGGGGAGTGAGAGAGGGAGAAGCAGGCTTCCTGTGGAGCAGACAGCCCCATGTGGGGCTAGAACCCAGGACTCCAGGATCATCACCTGATCAGAAGGCAAATGCTTAATGACTGTGTGGCCCAGGTGCCCCTGTTTTGTTTTACTTTAATGCAAGTGCTTACAAGTTTGGTGATACTTTTTTTTTTTTTTTTAAAGAATGCAAGGATAAAACAAATAAATTTGACTTCCAGAAGCCAATCAGTCTTTAAGAACTTCAACTTGTCTTAGATTTCTTACTCTTTCAGATAAATTTATAGATCGTAGTCTGTCTTTAAATCTTCCTCTATTCTCTGGATATATCTTTGACTCTAGAAACTCAAGTTTTGAAACTACTTTTTAAGCCACTAGAGTATTTGTTTAGAACATCCAGCATTATGAATCTGGTTTTCTTTATATTGTAAAGCACAATTTAAGATTTATGGCACTTATTTTACTACCTTCTTCCATGATGGTATGTATTCTCCTGGGTTTTATATAGTGTTGGACTCAGATGGGAAATAAATAAATATGTTCTAGGGGCGCCTGGGTGGCTCAGTTGGTTAAGCGACTGCTTTCGGCTCAGGTCATGATCCTGGAGACCCTGGACCGAGTCCCACATCGGGAATTCCTGCTCGGCAGGAAGCCTGCTTCTCCCTCTCTCACTCCCCCTGCTTGTGTTCCCTCTCTGGCTGTGTTTCTCTCTGTCAGATAAATAAATACAATCTTTTAAATAAATAAATAAATAAATAAATAAATAAATAAATAAATATGTTCTAGAAAAAAGACCTGTCACTCTTAAAAGAAGATTATATATTACTAAGAATATAAGAAGCCACAATTATATTTCTAATGGCTTACAACATTAATAATATTCCAGTAGAAAAGAGGGGAAATGGAAGGACACGAGAAGTTTCCTTTTCTTTTTTTTTTTTTTTTTTTGCTGTGTACTCTCACTTGCTGACAGTGGTAGATTCTACCCCGCCATCTGTGTACTTCCTAACTTAAGAATATTGCCCTTTATATCATCATCTCCCGTGAACTGAGGACCAAATATATCCCATATTTAAATAGGACACAGGCAAAAATCTAGTCTGACTTTCCAATTAATACACTGAAAAACATAAATATCTAAATTAGTGAAGAGATGTACCGTGTGTTTAAATAGGAAAATTCAGTGAAATAAAGTTGTGGATTCCCTCCAAATTGACTTGTCAATTCCATGATACCTAATAAAAATTTCTTATAGGACTTTGTATAAAAACTGACAAACCTGTTATGAAACTCATATAAGAGACCAAATGGTCAAGAAGAAGAACATTAAAGACAGTTTTGCATGGGAACAAAGCAGAATGACTTACCCTGACAAATACCAAGATTAATTATAAAACTATACTCATTGGCACAATATGTTAAAAAGTTTAAGAAGAAAGGAAGTGAATTTATTAGTATTTGCATTGTGAAAAAAGACAAAGAGAAACATCTGTGACTCTCAAAACACAATAAATTTCCTCTAAACCATCTGCCACTTTTTAAAGGATTTGTTCTTTTAATTTAATTTATTTTATTTATTTTCACAATGTTATTTATTTATTTTTTTCGTGGTTTCACAATTGTAATTCCATCCTCTGGCCGCTATGTATGTCAATTAATCTTGGTGTTTGTTGCTCGGGTAACAGCCAGAGAGCTGACTTCATGAATCTGGTTTTCTTTGAGACCAGACTCTAGATATCTCTTTTAATGAGACCAGACTCTATGTCTCTTTTAATCCCTGCTCTGTACCCATCACCTGACATGATCTATTCCACATGTTTAGGCAAGATACTTATTTTTGAACGTGTATTTTACTTAGTACTACTAAGTAAAAAAGTATGTTTAGTTTACTTAATGATTGAGATGTTAAAAAACACAGATTGCTTTAGTCACAGAAAGAAGAGGATTCTGCCTTTTCTCAGCAAGGAAAGTGTATCTGCTCACATAGAATAACATTTCTTTATATCTACTAAGATTTTGGAGTGTGGTGGAAACAATGAAAAAACTCTTTTGTATACACATACATACACGTTACACATACATATTTATATATGGGTATGTATTATCTCTAGATATGTGTGTTATGTATACCTTTATCTTTATCTGTATTTATATCTATAGTATGTCTCATTGCCACCATATTGCTTGCTTTATTTCCCTTAAAAATAGTTGTTTTATTTTCTTAATATGGATACAGTGAGTCGTGGAAAAATATTTACGTTTCAAAGCATATAGGTCAAAGACATCTGGGCTCCTGGTTATATTTTGTTTCTGACTGGGATGTGTTCACTTCATATTTCACTGAGGTTTACCTTTAAGATTTGTACACATTTCGGTTTGTTTGATATACTATAACAAATGTGTTCTAAAAATTGAACTTGTTCCTACAGAAGAAAATGTAAGTCACAAACTCCAATCTATGTACAGAAGGGGGTCCTCCAGAGAAGAAATAAATGGAAACAAAGTAAAATGTTATTTTTCTTCTTTTAATTGATCTGCAAAGATTATGAAGATCCCAGCTCTTCGCCATAATCTTAGGAGGGATGTTTCAAGCCTGACCATGGGCAATTACAAGGCTCCCCCTGACCTTACTGGGGAAGCGGCCTTCGTCAACATGCTCGGTGCACGTCTGGGCACTGCAGGCTTTGAGGTGGAGGACCAGCCTGCCCTGGAGGTCCAGGCGCCTACGCATACCTGATTTCTAGCCGAGGTGTCTCACACAGAGGGGTTCTCACTTGAAACCTCTCCCAGGCATCTCTGCTGAGACTTGCTTGTCTGGGGCCTTCAACACAGTTTCTTCCATTCTGACTCAGTGCTCCTTACTTCTCCTCTCCTAATTTTCACCCCCTCCCTTCCCTGACTCCCAGGCCCATGTGTTGCAGAAGCCTTCTGCTTGGAGCTCCCTTGGCAATGTGAAAGTCCCCCTCCTATCTGTGCTGATCCATCTGATCCTCCCTTGTCACCATTTTGTGCGGAAACGCGGAACATGGCCAAAGCCACTTGCTTCTCCTGCTTAGTCTTTCCTTTACACTATGCAGCGAGTGAACAAAAAAATTCACTTACAGTTTGGCTCATTGTCTGAAGTGACCAACATAACACATGGATGCTCAGAACTCTTGAAAAATAGCTATCAAAATAATAATAGCAAGGTATCTGATGATTGTAACATATGGATAAGTGAAATGAATGACTGCAATATCCCGAGAAACAAGAGTTAGGAGTTGGAAATTCTCTAAGTGACCTGCTTTACATGCGAAGCAAAATATTGTTACCTGAAGGTGGATTTAGGCTAGTTTAAAAAGTATGTTGTAAACGCTAGGGCAACCACTAATTCTTTTTTTTTTTTTTTTTAGAGAAGTATAATTGATACCCTAGGAGAAGAGACAGAATTAAATCATATAATTCTCAACAGAAACCTGAGGATGTAAGAAAAAGGGAAAGAAATCCAAAAAACAAAGTCAAGGAATAGAAAGCAATTTCAGATATGACATTTATATGACCCTATCAATAACCACTTTAAATGTGGATAATCTATTGTACCAAATAAAAGTCTGAGATTGTTGAAATGTGGAAAAAAAGGTGACACCCAATTATTTATTGTTTACAAAATACATATTAAATACAAAGCTACAGGTTCAAAGTGAAGGAATGGAGAAAGGTATGCCATGTTAACACTAATGAAACGAAAGATTGAATATCAATACTACTTTCAAACAAAGCGGACTTCAGAATTAGGAGGATTATCACGGATAATGAGAAGCACTACATGAACAAAGGTGTCAGTTTTTCAAGAAGACAAAATTCTAAATGTATGTGAACCTCTTATAAACATCAAAATAATAAAAAATGAGTATAAAAACAAATGGGAGAAATATAGAACTAAAAGGAGAAATACACAAATGCCATGTTCTAGTTCAAGACTTTCACACCCCTGTCAGCTATTTATAAATCAAACAGGCAGAATCAGTAAGGATATAGTTGACCTGAATAACAATGTCTATCAACTTAATGTAATTGATATTTAGAGATCACTCCATCTAACACCAACAAAATATATATTCTTTTTAAGTTCACATGTTTGTTGACAAGTTTAATAGGTGGAGACTTTACAGATATTGGGATAAAGTAAATACATTATACATGAGAAACTGACATAAATTTTTGGAAGAGAGAGAGCAGACTGCGGTAGGCAGAATAATGACCTCCCTACAGGGTCTAATATCTAATGCCTGAAACTTGTGACTATGTTATCTTATGTGGAAAAAGACGCTTTGTAGATGTGGTTAAATTAACAATCTTGAGATGGAAAGATTATCTACCCTGGAATATCCAAAGATAGAGAAGACCAAAATTCACATAAGGAGACATACATAAACTGAATAGTCCCATAATTATCTAAAAATTAATAAAAATTAAGAGCCTTCCAACAAGGGAAGTTCTAAGCCTAAATGAGTTTACTAGTGAGTTACACCAAATATTTAGTGAAGGAATGATACCAAGTTTCCACAGTCTTTCCTAGAATATAGAAGCTGAGATCATACTTCCTAACTGATTTGATGAAGCAAGTATGACCCTAATACTACAACTAGACAAAGATATTACAAAATAGGAAAACCACAGACTGGCATCTATCATAAACATAGCTGCAAAAATCCTCAACAAAATATTAACAAATGAATTTCAAGGATGTATAAAAAAATGGTATGCCACGGTCAAGTGAAATTTATTACAGGTATGTAAACTGGTTAAACATCGAAAAATCAGTTAATGCAATCTACCATATCAATAAACCAAATAACACAAATCATATGATCATATAAATTAACACAATAAAAGCAGTTCATAAAAAGCAATGCCCATTCATAATAAAAACTTTCAGCAAACTAGGAATAGAGGGGAACATCCACAACTTGAGAAAAAAAAAAAAACTATATAAAAAGTTACAGAAGAAATCATAGTTAAGAGTGAGCAACCATTCACCCTCTAAGATTAGCAATAAAATAAGAAGACTCTATAATTATTGAGTGCAGTTGGGAAAAAAATGTATACAGTTTTGGAAGAAATAAATACAATTATTTGTTTACACACGTTTATGGACACCATCAAAAAGAATTGAAAAGTTTTTCTGGAACAGATGAGCAGGTATAGTATGGTTGCAAAGTACAAGGTATATTAGCTGCCATCACAAGATATCAAACATTAGATGGCTTCAAATAGCAGACATTTATCATTCCATAAGTCTGGAGGCTGAAAGTCTGAAATCAATGTGCCGGTAGAGCCATGCTTTTCCTGACAGCTCTGAGGGAGAATCATTCCTTGCCTCTTCTGGCTTCTGATGCTTGTAAACAATGGTTGGCCTTCCTTGGCTTGTGGAGACAAACTGCAGTATATGGCCATCTTCTGTGTGTTTTATTATTGTCTTCCATCTGTTTGTGACTGTGTAACCAAATTCCTCCTTTTTATATGGACACCAGTCCTGTAGAATTAAGGCATACATAATCTCATTTTAACTTAATTAACTCTGTAAAGATCCTGTTTCCAGGTAAGATCACTTTCTGAGGTACTGGAGGATATTTTTGGAGGAAAATAATTCAACTCCTGACACAAAGTTAACATTCAAATTAAATTTCTTGCCAGCAGTGAAAAATTTTAATTTGAAATTAAAAATACTGTTTACAGCAATACCAAATATTAAATAGGTAGATGTTAAATATTAGAAGAATATGTAGGATCTATATGCATCTGAAAAATAGAAAAAAATCTAAATAGATGGAAGGGATAGTCTATGTTCATGGATTGGAAGACAAAATATTATAAAATTATCAACTCTTCCTATCTTAATCTATAGATTTACTACAATCCACTCAAAATCACAGCAAGCTATTTTGTAGATACTGATTCTATGTTCATGTGCAAAAGTAAAGATGGAGGATAGTCAACCTAATCCTGAAAAAAGAACAAAGTTGGAAGGCCCATACTACCCAGTTTCTAGATTCCAAGCCATACAGTGCGGACAAACATATAAACCTATAGATCAATGGGACAGTATAGAGGGTCTACCAATAGATCCACACAAATGTGGTCAACTGATCTTTAACAAAGGAGCAAAACAATTCAATGAGGAAAGGATATAGTCTTTTCAACAAAACTGGAAGTAACTATGCTGTCCTTCAATATGTGAACTGAGAAACAAACTACAGTATATCATACAATGAAATATTATTTAGTGATAAAAATAAATGTGCTCTCAAGCCATGAAAAGCTACGACTGAATTTTAACTGCACATTGATAAGTGAAAGAATCCAGTCTGAAAAGCTTAAATACTGCCTGATTCCAATTACCTGACATTTTGGAAAAGGCACATCTACAGAGACAGTAAGACAGACTGGAATTTCAGTGATGGAGGAGAGGATAAATAAGCAAAGCATAAGAGATTTTTTTTAGGGTAGTGAAACTATTCAGTATGATACTGTAATTGTGGATACATGACAGTATGCATTTGTCAAAACCCACTGGACTTTTCATCACCAAGTAAGAGATGTAATATTGACAAATAAAAAAATCATTTAGGATGTCAAGAGAATCTCAAGATAGGGTGCAAAATGTGATTGGATAAACTGTATTATAAAAACATGAAATGCTCTCACTGAAGGAAGATGGGAGGGAGCCAGTAAACTAAGTAACTTTAAAATAAGTTAGGTCAGTAAGACTAAAGGCAAAAAAACAAACAAAAATCTATACTTTAACACCATAATCAAGTTTATGAAGTTGTTTCCAAAGACAGTACTGGTTAACAAGGTCTAATTGGTAATGCTATGTTGCTCTCTCCGCAACACTGGTGCGGGGGAGGGATAACTGGACCAGCCTGTTACCCTCTGGGAGCTGAGCGAGATGGTAAGTGTCAACTGCCTGGCCACCCCCTTGAAACCAGGAAAGAAACCACAACGAGCCGGGAATTGAGTCAGCCCTGAACGCGCAGCAATCTCACCTTTATTGTAATCGGAGACAAAGTTATATAGAGGAGAGGAGGGAGTAAAAGAAGTAGCAGGGGCCAATAGGAACTCATTACGTGGCTATCACTAAGGCCTTAGGCAGATTTCAGACCGGACTGCTGGGCGGGGCTAAGCTCGCCAGTCCACCCAAGGGCTAGCCGAGCGCAGGAAGATTCAGCTAGGTCACGTTGGCGGAAGTATTCCAGAGAAGCCCAAGAGGCCACCCCAGCCGACTTCCACTAATGGCCGCAAACTAGCGGGCGCCAGGAGGTCCCAACAATGCTATTCCATCACACAGAACTGGATTGGATGGCAAATGGTAGGAGCCAAGTTTCTCACTGTTGGAGTGGGAACTACATACATGTAAGGGGAAGAAGCTAGAATAACCCACGCGGTAATGGATTGAAGTTTGAGCTCATGTTTAGCTTAATAAAGCTATGAATATTTTCTTATAGAAATATATATTTATATTTTATACATAGAATGGCATATACACACAGAAACAATGATACTTTAATAGCAACCAACTTTCTTAGCCCACGTTTTGGTTTTTAATATCTTTAGAGAATACCTAATATCTCTTGAAAAGTAATAGAGACTTGACTGATTCTAGAATGAGTCATAAATAAATAAATGACTGAATAAATAAATATATGCACATAGTGACCTTCTTTCAATGAGCGTGGTATGGAAAGAGGGAAGTAAGGACGTTCAGCTTTCCAGTAGAGGAACCTGGCTAACACTATTTCAGGCATATGATATAGGTCAATATTAACAGTGATGAATCATGTTGATAGTTTATTTCTTGGTTTGATGTGGACAGTGGTACTTTTTGTCTGGTCTTTTTATCAAAAACCCAAACTCCAGTGCAGTCATGAGAAAAATATCACACAAATCCCAATAGGGGGACATCCTAAAAAATATCTGACCAATATTCCTAAAACCTGATGAGGTCGTTGAAACAAGGAAAGCCTGAAAACTTGTCACAACCAAGGGGATCCTAAGAAGACATGACAACTAATTGTAATATATTGTACCATAGTAATGTAAAAGGTTAACAATAGGAAAATCTAAGAGGGGCATATGAAGCTCTGTAGTATTTTTGCAAAAATTTTATAAATCGAAAACTATTCTAAAATAAAATATTTATTTAAATGTGCAAAAAGTAAGGAACAACCATGCTATATCTCTACAGATATATAAAATCAACAGTGTACATTTTGATATATATGCCATGGTTCTATTTCTTCCATAACAGAGTAAAGATTCCAAAGTCTTCAGGAAGATAGGAAAACAATAAAAGAGAAATGGAGTGCTGTGTCATGGAGAGAAAAACAACCACAACCACACCATAGCGATCCAGTTCCCTCCCAGCTCATCACTGTTTTCTTTCCACTCAGTTGGGTCTCACATTGTTATAAATGCTTTAAGTATTTCTTTCTTATAAATACGGTTGTTAACATGATGAATGCAAAGCCCTTGATATAGAGCCTCATCCAGAGTAAATGAGCAACATGTGGTTGCAATTATAATTATTAAAGAGACTAAAATTACTCTAGCAGATGCTAGTCCCTGTAGTTACACCATGATGATGACGTTTTATAATCACAAGGCAGGATGTAAAATTCAGAGTAAATATTGGTCTCAGTGAATTTCATAATGTAAATGACTTGAATACGCTTTAGATTTTGGAAGCCCCCCCCTTTTTGTCTTTACCTGGAGATTTGTTGATGGTAAATTTACTTTTCTATTTCTGTTTTTTTTTTTTTTTTAAGATTTTATTTATTTTTTTGACAGAGAGAAACACAGGAGAGAGGGAACACAAGCAAGGGGAGTGACAGAGGGAGAAGCAGGCTTCCCGCTGAGCAGGTATCCCAATGCAGCCGAAAGCAGTTGCTTAACCAACTGAGCCACCTAAGTGCCCCTACTTTTCTATTTCTTAATCTTGTAGATGCTTCAGGACATTTTCTTTCAAGAGGAGGTGCTGAACCATAAGGATATTAGCAATGTCGTGTGACATAGGGACAGCAATAAGGTAGGAGTCCAGCAAATTAAAGGTTGATGGGGAAATGACACTCCTTGCAATCTTCAGGGGGTTCCACTGGGAGGCAACACCATGGAGAAGGAATCAACACTCTTGTGAAGGACAGCAACAGGAAGTCAGCAGACCGGCAGCACCCATGTGGGGAGTAGGATGATTTTAGAGTAGAAAGAGTTAAAGGATTATGTAGGAACATCCATGCACTTCCAGGGTGGTGTGATGGTCTGAATGTTTGTGTGTCATCCCACCACCCATCTCAAGTTCACATGCTAAGATTCCAGGGCCCAATGTGATGGTTTTTGGAGCTGGGCTTTTGGGAGGTACTTAGGTTGTGAGCAAAGAGACATTATGAATGGAATCTGTGCTCCCATAAGAGAGACCCCAGAGATCTCCCTCATCCCTGCCACCCTGTGAGGACCCAGTGAGAAGTTAGTCGTCTGCAACCCAGTAGAAGGCCTTTGGCTTGGGGCGCCTGTGTGGCTCAGTTGTTAAGCATCTGCCTTAGGCTCAGGTCATGATCCTGGAGTCCCAGGATCAAGCCCCACATTGGGCTCCCTGCTGAGTGAGAGGCCTGCTTCCCCCTCTCTCACTCCCTCTGCCCGTGTTGTCTGTCTAGCTGTGTTTCTTTCAAATAAATTAATTAATTAAATATTGGGGGTGGGAGAGAAGGCCTTTGGCGGAAACTGGTTATACTGACATCCTGATCTTGGACTTCCAGCCTCCAGAACTGGAGAAATAAGCTTCTGTGTAGAAGCTACTGAGTCCGTGGTCTTGTTAGAGCACTCTGAATGGACTAAGACAAACTTAGAAATTATTTAAAAAAACAAAAAACAAAAAACATTTGCAAGTTGGCTGTATTGAGGGGGAATTGATAGGCAGAAACGTGTAGAAGACTGAAAAACGTGAATAAATTTGAGTTACTTTAATACAGTCATACTTTTATTTTCAACTATGACTAATGCCAAAGATGGCAGGAAGTGGCTTCTCAGAGGGACTTAACACTAGCCAGGCTTCATCTTGACTCTGGGGCCTTCAATCTCCCTTTTCTTGGATAATTTACTGTAGAAAACTCCTAATTGTAGATTCTCTCTGAGCCCTTTTGAGATGAAAAATTTTCAAGCCTCTTGCTAGTTAGACATTCCAGGGTTTTCTTTCTCTTTGAAATGTAAATCATCAAGGGAAAGAATTCCCCCATCTCCCAGTCTCTGTGGTAAGGGTAGGAGTCTGACCTCAGCCAATGCCTGCTCCAGGTTGTAAAACCAATTAGCTAACATAAATGGCTTACCATTTCCCCCTTACCCTGATTTCTTAAACCCTTACTGCCTCTCATTTCCACAGAGTTGATCTGAGACGCAGTTCTGGCCTTTCTTTTTTTTTTTTTTTTTTTTTTTTTTTTTTTTTTTTTTTATTGTTACTAAATTTTTTTTCCCAGTGTTTCAAGATTCATTCCCCATTCCCCATACCCAGTGCTCCCCGCTTTAGGTGTCCCCAGTACCCACCACCAGGCTCCCCCATCCCTCCACCCCCCTCCCTCCAAGTCCCTCAGTTTGTTTCTGTGTTCAAAGTCTCTGTTGTTTCATTTCCCTCCCTAGATTACCCTAGTTCCCATTTGCTTTCTGACTATAGTAACAGCCTTAGGTAAAGTCTTCTTTGCCTGTTTAATTTGATCTGGTCTAATTTTTTTGACCCTGCGAATATTTTGATGATGGATAAAATAAAGTATATATATTTATATATATATAAATATATATATGAATATATATATTCATAGTATAGTATTGCTGAATGTATTTTGGAACAGAAATCAAAAGACCTTCATTCTAGCTTTGCATTGTCATTTTCTAAGTATTTGGCCCATGGCCACTGACATACTTTCTGAGAGCTTCAAGAATTTGTGGTGTATAATGGACTGTGGGCCAATGAACTATACTGACTCTTTTGTACTTTTTAATGCTTTTTACTCCTTGGGAAAAGCATTGGATTATGTGGTTTCTGTATTTTCTTCTCATCCATTACTCTTTTGGACAGAGCAGAAATTATTATTAATACTTTGAATTCTTCTTTTATAGAAGGTATAATGTGCCATAAGAAAAATGATCCCTTGCTTTCTGACCACTATATTCGTGAGTTAGTGTTTAGCAGATATCTGTGGAATATGTTTGCTTTCCACTAAAGGATGATGTTGAAGTAGCCTTAAGTCATTTCTGTGACGGACTGCCCCTAAGAGCAAAAAGCTGCCTTGGCCTCAGAACACATTTTTCTCCTGTTGCAGCAACACAAGGGAAAGAAACAAAACAATGTTTCTGTCCCACAGACTAGATTAGAACACCCTATGGTGGAAAGGAGAAATTCTAGAGGTAGGTTTTATGACATGTGAGTTTCTGTTGTTACTCTCAATGTTCAATATTCATAGGGAAAAGTTATGTTCTAGAAGGTTTGAGAAAAATGAAGAAGTAAAGGTAAGACAAAAGAAAGGAGTGAGAGGAAGGAAGGAAGAAAGGAAGGGAGGAGGGGAGTGTGCAAAAAGAACAAGAAAATGATTAGCTATGGAGAATGAAAGAATTTGTTTATTGAAGCAGGATATTTCCTCATCAATGATTTACTGGAGCATATGCATTGAGGTGTGTACAAAGAACATTTTAATTAGAAAAAGAGTTGATTATTTATGGTAGGATCCTAAAAATAATATTTGACAGCCTGACATAAAAGATTTACTGAGGTGAAAAAGGAAAATCGCAGCCCTGCGAGTGTTGATTGGCAAGGGAATTCTCTCTCCTGGCACATGAACAATTGGCCATCTATACAAAACCACTGGGTACATGACCACAATGCTTGAATTCTTCCAAAAATGTAGGTTTCCTTCATTTTTTACTTGTTATTACTATCTGTATTTCACTGAGGGTATTTGTGTGCTTTTTAAGGAATGAAATTTAAATTAAAGAATATGCTAGAGAAGAAATTGCCTCATTCTCTCCACTAAAAAAATGCTTTAAGGTCCTTTCCTTTCTCTTTTTAAGAAATGAGCCACGTTTAGAGCACCTAGTCTTATCAGGAACATAGGCTAACATCAAGAAAGGGTAATCATGAAAAACACTTCTATTTCTTTTTTCAAGCTTACTTTTGGTAAAGGTATAAAAAAAGAAAAGAAAAAATAGTATTTTGATTCACAGGGCCTATTCTTTTAGAAACAATTTTGTGTGTTTGCTTTTTTTCAACTTATTTTTTTCCAGGAGACAACTTTGCTGACATAGGTTGTTATTTCAAAAGAAAAAAAATTGCTTATTATCATTAGTTTTAAATAGAATGCCTCTTTCATTGTATGAGATCATCAATAGTAATAGGAGTTCTGGAAAAGTGTGGTCTTGTGATAATGAACAATATATTCTAGTGGGGAGTTAAATTGTCTTCTGGAACCACAATTGCTCCCTTTGTAATTTTATATTGTAAATTAATTTTGATGCTTTTCTCAGCTTGGATTTAGGCAAGGCACTTATTTTGAGGATGCCTAATACAGTATCCTAGAAATATGTTAAATATTTACATAACTTGCAAAGGATAGAATGATGGTGAAATGATGGTAAATTTCCCAAATTAAGTTTACTGAGTATCATGAGAACATTTTTTTCCTTTGAACTTGAGAAAACATATATAAACAAATAAACAATTAATCGTACTTTACATACATAAATGTGAAGAATCCGTTTTAGTGACTTTGTGTGCTTTGTGTGGCTCATAGACCCAGATTGGTTTGTTGGTCTTGTTATCTTGAAAAAGGAAAGTTTAATGAGCCAGTAAGTTCATTAAGTTCATCTGCTGTGCTTGTGTATAAGACATAGTATTGGTGTGTGTGCACTAAGTTCCTTATTTTCTACAAAGATTTACATTTTATCAAATTTATATGGTTTATACTATTGGTTATAAGGATACCCTATTTAACTAGAATTGCCCATGGGAACTGATTTTTAAAGGAAAATCTCCTTTGAAAATCAGATGGGGAATAATTGCATGGTACTATACACCTCGCCGCCCCAGCCGAAATAATGCCTTATAAGTGTATCTTTGGAGTTTTTAAAAATTCTATTATATGTTGTTTATTTTATTGGTTTTAAATTGAATATTTTCTAAACATAAACAAAATTCTGTTGCTGAAATTATTTTACTCTATATTTTTCTATTAAAAGGTTATATATAGAAATCATTTTAATATGTCACCATCAAAATAATAGCTTTATTTTTTTCACTACACAATATAACTTATGATAACTCAGAATAATTTCTATTATCTTTCATTGATATTTAAATATAATTTAGTAACACTTGAATATTTATGTGAACTTTTAAAAGCTGAAGAATTAATCAAGAGCTGAAATACAATATTTAGACAGCATTTCAAAATGTTTATATTAATGCTGATAAGAATTATCTTTCATATGGTAAAATGTGCTAAAACATAATTTTTGGCAAATACAGACAATAAAAAAGTATCTCACTCAAAGCCTTCTGTTAAGACTATGTGGACAGGGTGCCTGGGTGGCTCAGTCATTACACGTCTGCCTTCGGCTCAGATCATGATCCCGAACTCCTGGGATTGAGCCTCACATTGGATTCCCTGCTCAATGGGAAGCCTGCTTCTCCCTCTCTCACTTCCCCTGCTTGTATTCCCTCTCTAGCTGTGTTTCTCTTTGTCAAATAAATAAATAAAATCTTAAAAATGAAAAGACTATGTGGACAAACCAAGCAGAGAGTAAATTACTTATGTCTTGCATATATTAAATTTATGTTATCCAAAATGAAATTTTAATTATTTTTCTACAATTTTTTTCAGGGAAAGGAGTAAAAATGTTTTGTTTTGTTTTGTTTTTTTTATCTTATTTCTTTATTTGAGAGAGAGAGACTACGCAAGCTGGGGTTGAAGCAGAGGAAGAAGGGAGAAGCAGACTCCCCACTAACTAAGCAGTGAACCCAATGTGGGGCTCAATCTGGGGACTCTGGAATCATGATCTGAGCTGAAGGCAGACACTTAAACAACTGAGTCACCCAGGCCCCCAGAGTGCTGGCAGTTTTAAATGTAGAAATTCATATGGAGAAATGTCTCTCTAATCTCAAGACGTTTAGTACTTCATCCCTGACTGAAAATAAGTAAATGATTACTGATGGTGATATATTCTAATGGACTAGAACATTTGGATAAAATACTAGGTGTTCCTAAATTCCCTCCACTGTGCATTTAAAGAATGAAACTCTTTTGGTATTAAATAGAATGTGAAGGAACAATGATAGAGAGTGCACAAGTAGGAAAAACAAGGCAGATTCCAAAGTTGTGGCAATGAGAAACCACTGTGATGGAATAGAATGGGATCTGAATTGTGCAAAGAAATTCCCAGAGCTGGAAGGCCAGCCAGGTGTTAATGAATTGCTTCAACATCATACTAAAATGTTGTGAAGGTTAAACTGCTGGTAGGGTGGTCTGGAGCAAAAGCCTTGAGGATATTTGAATCTTTGGAGGTCTATCACCACTATCACCACCACCACAGTAAAAAAAAAAAATATTATTTTAAGTACCTTTGTATCTATACCTCATGAGAACCCAAGACTTTGTTCTGTTTTTATGTCCTTTTATCATGAAAAACAAAACAAAACAAAACAGAGATGAAACAAGTAAATCACAAGGACATTAAGTGATAGACTCACTATTTGCTGTCCAGGCAGAAGAGCTCTAGCTAGATTCCATGTTCATAAACATCATGCATCTCATAATTAAAGACACATGAAAAGTTCTTGATGGAAATATATGCACAGAAATAAGAATAAAGTGAGGCAAATTAGTACATCATTTCCATAAGATGTGTTGTTCCAATCCCCAGTAGGAATACCAATAATGTGCTTCACTTCTATGACCCATAAGGTTTGCTTGACTGACAGCCCAAATGCAAAGTCTATTTTACTCATTTGTCCTCAAATCAAGTTAATTTTGCCATCATGATAAAAGGAAAGAGTCCATCACTGAGAACTGAAACAAGAGATTTGCCCCCTGCTAATCCTTGGAACTTTGAAATTGCACACAACCATTGAATTGCTTTCTGCAAAATGCTTTTAAATAAAACAGACTAAAAGTCAACAGCAATTACCATTTTCAAGATAAGAATCTACATTTTCCAATCACTTTATATGTTAAAGTATAATAATAAACCACATCTGAAGGCTAAAACTGTTTTTTCTCTTGGCACAGTATTGTTATCTAAAAAAACAGTTTTATGGGGGCGCCTGGGAGGCTCAGTTGTTAAGCATCTGCCTTCAGCTCAGGTCCAGATCTTGGACTCCCAGGATTGAGCCTCACATCGAGCTCCCTGCTGGGCAGGAAACCTGCTTCTCCCTCTCTCATTCCTTGCTGTGTTCCCTCTCTGGCTGTGTTTCTCTCTGTCAAATAAATAAAGAACCTTAAAATAAATAAAATAAGAAAATAAAAAAAACAATTTTAGGGGTGTCTGGGTGGCTCAGTTGGTTAAGCAGCTGCCTCTTGATTTCAGTTTAGGTACTGATCTCAGGGTTGTGAGATCAAGACCAACATGGGGCTCCACGCTGAGTGTGAAACGTGCTTAATTAAGATTTTCTCTCTCCCTCTGCTTCTCTCCTCCACTCATGCACTCTCTCAATCTCTCCTTAAAACAAAAAATGGACCAATTTTATTTAGAAATTAATTAATAAAGTCATCAATTATAGGGCAGACTAAGTGTTAAAAATTAAGATCACCTGTTTGTGGGGCGCCTGAGTGACTCAGTTGGTTAAGTGACTGCCTTCGGCTCAGGTCATGATCCTGGAGACCTGGAATTGAGTCCCACATTGGGTGGCTCCCTGCTCGGTGGGAAGCCTGCTTCTCCCTCCCTCACTCCCCCTGCTTGTGTTCCCTCTCTGGCTGTGTTTCTCTCTGTCAAATAAATAAAATCTTAAAAAAAAAAAAAAAAGTAATTCCTTCAGGCCCAAGTCAACATTTGTATACTGGCAAAGTTTTTCAAAGACTTTATTTGATCTGTTCAATTAGTGAATGATGATAATATTATGGAAGTAAAACCTACTTGTTCATTTTTTGCTACATGTTAGAGTTTAGGTCCAATTTCCTCTGTAGTAAGTAATTACACTGAGAGGAGCTCACTGTATTATTGTGTTGCAAACATTCATAATGAACACTTTTTAGAAAAAAAAACAAAGGGTGAAAGATTTATGAAATGAATTTTTAAGGTTTTTTAGATTTTCTTGAATATGTACAATGGATTTACTTCATGGGGAAGCCAACTTATTTGCTCCTGATTGCACTTCTCTGTCTTTCTAAATTTAAATTTATCCAGACAGAAAGGTGATTCAATGCTACTTTATCACAATATCTCAGTTTGAAGAATGTGTTTTTATTTTATACATAAAATCACAACAAACTCCAAATATATATTTACTTACAGGGAAACGTGTAATTTACAAAGTTAGAAAGATACACAACAGAAATGTATACAAATATTCAACAAAGACAAATATGAAATTGTTTATAAGATAAATATTTGTAGTAAGTAAAATGAGAAATACTTTTCTAATATCCTTTCACCCTAGGCTAAATTAAAAAAATAATAATATTATAATGGAATACTATTATAGCCATGAAAATAAATTGAAACAACCTGTTAACATTTTGATTTAAAAAATATTGAGGGAACAGATTCCCTGGGGAATTCTACCAAACATTCAAAGAAGAAAGAACACCTATTCTCCTGAAGTTGTTTCAGAAAATAGAAACAGAAGGAAAACTTCCAGA
Source organism: Spilogale gracilis (assembly GCA_004023965.1). Taxonomy (NCBI): domain Eukaryota; kingdom Metazoa; phylum Chordata; class Mammalia; order Carnivora; family Mephitidae; genus Spilogale; species Spilogale gracilis. The sequence continues at coordinate 373,927 of PITA01000015.1, forward strand.
CTCTTTCTATGAAGCCAGCATTACTCTAAGCCCCAAACCAGACAAAGACCCCATAAAAAAGGAGAATTTCAGACCAATATCTCTGATGTATATGGATGCCAAGATTCTTAACAAGATCCTTGCTAACAGGATCCAACAATACATTAAAAAGATTATCCACCATGACCAGGTGGGATTTATCCCAGGGATGCAAGCAAGGGTGGTTCAACACTTGCAAATCAATGTGATAGAACAAATCAATAAGAGAAGCAAGAAAAATCACATGGTACTCTCAATTGATGCAGAAAAAGCATTTAACAAAACACAACATCCATTCCTGATTAAAACTCTTCAAAGTATAGGGATAGAGGGAACATTCCTCAACCTCATAAAAGAATGAAAAACCCACAGTGAATATCATTCTCAACAGGGAAAAACTGACAGCCTTCTCTCTCAGATCACAAACACGACAAGGATGCCTATTCTCACCACTACTGTTCAACATTGTGTTAGAAGTCCTAGCAACAGCAATCAGACAACAGAAAGAAACAAAAGGTACTCAAACTGGCAAAGAAGAAGTCAAACTCTCTCTCTTTGCAGATGACATGATACTCTATGTGGAAAACCCAAAAGACTCTACCCCTAAACTACTATAACTCATATAACAATTCAATAATGTGGCAGGATACAAAATCAACGTGCAGAAATCAGTTGCATTTTTATACACTAACAATGAAAATATAGAAAGGGAAATCAGATAATTGATTCCATTTACTGTAACACCAAAAACTATAAGATACCTAGGAATAAAGCTAACCAAAGAAGTCAAGGATCTGTACTCGAGGAACTAAGAACACTCATGCAAGAAATTGAAGAAGACACAAAAAGATGGAAGAGCATTCCATACTCATGGATCAGAAGAATAAACATTGTTAAAATGTCTATACTGCCCAGAGCAATCTATACTTTCAATGCCATTCTGATAAAAATTCCACCAACATTCTTCAAAGCATTGGAACAAACAATCCTAAAATTTATATGGAACTAAAAAAGACCCCGAATCACTAAGGAGTTGTTGAAGAAGAAAAACAAAGCTGGGGGCATCATGTTACCTGATTTCAGGCTTTATTACAAAGCTGTGATCACCAAGACAGCATGATACTGGCTTAAAAACAGAAAAACAGACCAATGGAACAGAGTAAAAATTCCAGATATGGACCCAAAATCTATGGTCAAATCATCTTTGACAAAGCAGGAAAAAATATCCAGTGGAAAAAAGTCAGTCTCGGGGCTCCTGGACAGCTCAGTTGGTTAAGCGACTGCTTTCAGCTCAGGTCCTGATCCTGGAGACCAGGGATCGAGTCCCACATCGGGCTTGCTGCTGGGCGGGAGGCCTGCTCTCCCTCTGCTTGTGTTCCTGCTCTCGCTGTTTCTCTCTGTCAAATAAATAAATAAAATCTTTAAAAAAAAAAAAAAAAGAAAGAAAACAATCAGTCTCTTCAATAAATGGTGCTGGGAAAACTGGACAGCTAGGTATATAAGATGAAACTAGGGTGCCTGGGTGGCTCAGTGGGTTAAAGCCTTTGCCTTTGGCTCAGGTCATGACCTCAGTGTCCTGGGATTGAGGCCCGCATGGGGCTCTCTGCTCAGCAGGGAGCCTGCTTGCTCCTCTCTCTCTGCCTGCCTCTTTGCCTACTTGTGATCTCTCTCTGTCAAATAAATAAATAAAATCTTTAAAAAAAAAAAAGGAAGAAGAATGAAACTAGACCATTCTCTTATACCACACATAAAGACAAACTCAAAATGGATGAAAGAACTCAATGTGAGGCAGGAATCCATCAAAATCCTGGAAAAGAACATAGGCAGTAACCTCTTTGACATCAATCACAGCAACTTCTTTCAAGACCCGTCTCCAAAGGCAAAGGAGAAAAAAGTGAAAATGAACTTTTGGGACTTCATCAAAATAAAAAGCTTCTGCCTAGCAAAGGAAACAGTTAACAAAACAAAGAGGCAACCCAAGGAATGGGAGAGGATATTTGCAAATTACACTATAGACAAAGGGCTGATCTCCAAGATCTATAAAGAACTACTCAAACTCAACATCCAAAAAGAAGATGAACACATCAAAAGCAAGAGATGTGAAGAGGCACTTCTCCATAGAAGACATACAAATGGTTAACAGACACTTGAAAAAATGTTCAGCGTCACTAGCTATCAGGGAAATTCAAATCAAAACCACACTGAGATACCACCTTACACCAGTCAGAATGGTCAAAATTAACAAGACAGGAAACAACAAGTGTTGGAGAGGTTGTGGAGAAAGTGGAACCCTCTTTTTTTTTTTATTTTTTTTAAAGATTTTATTTATTTGACACAGAGAAACACAGCCAGAGAGGGAACACAAGCAGGGGGAGTGAGAGAGGGAGAAGCAGGCTTCCTGCCGAGCAGGGAGCCCGATGTGGGACTCGATCCCCGGTCTCCAGGATCATGACCTGAGCCGAAGGCAGTCGCTTAACCAACTGAGCCACCCAGGCACCTGAAAGTGGAACCCTCTTACACTGTTGGTAGGAATGCAAGTTGGTGCAGCTGCTTTGGAAAACAGTGTGGAGATTCTTTAAAAAATTAAAAATAGAGCTACCCTAGGACCCTGCAATTGCACTACTGGGTGTTTACCCCAAAGTTACAGATGTAGTGAAAAGAAGGGCAATATGTACCCCAATGTTCATCGTAGCAATGGCCACAATCGCCAAACTGTGGAAAGAGCCAAGGTGCCCTTCAACAGATGAATAGATAAAGAAGAAGTGGTATATACATACAACGGAATATTACACCTCCATCAGAAAGGATGAATATTCAACTCTTGTAGCAACTTGGAGTGGACTGGAAGAGATTATGCTGAGTGAAATAAGCCAAGTAGAGAAAGTCAAGTATCACATGGTTTCACTTCCTTGTGGTGCATAAGGAGTAATATAGAGCACAATAAGAGAAGGAAAGGAAATGGGAAGTAGGATAATTCGGGGAGGGAAACAAAACATGAGAGACTTTGGACTCAGAAACAAACTGAGGGCCTTGGGGGGAGGGGGCGGGGGGATGGGAGAGCCTGGTGGTGGATACTGGGGGCACGTACTGCATGGAGCACTGGGTGTGGGGCATAAACAATGAATCTTGGAAAACTGAAAAAATAAAAAAAATATATATCCAAAAATTATAATAAAAAATTGAGGGAAACAATGCACAAAAGAGAATATACTTTATGATCCGTATATATATGTTATATATACATATATATAACATAACATATATATATGTGTATATACTTATATACATACATACACATATATGCACAAAACATATATATAACATAACATATATATGTGTATATACTTATATACATACATACACATATATGTTATATATACATATATATAACATAACATATATATATGTGTATATACTTATATACATACATACACATATATGCACAAAACCAATGTGGTTTACTTGGGAAACAGTTGAAGTTGAGTATCTAAGATAAGGATAGCATTCTGTTTCTTGATTTGAAATCTAGTTACTCAGATGTATACAGACTGGCAAAAAAAAACCCAAAACCTGAAAATGTGTCTATACTTATGTTCTGTTTATTTTCCTGTAAGTTTGTTTTGCAAAACTGACAGTAGAGAGCCCCATTATTTGATTATTTAAATTTTATCATTAATCTATTAAACCATTATTTAAGCTTTTTAAATTATTATAAATTCACTGAAAGCCATGAGTTGTCATCTTCTAAGGAAATAAAGATATGTCAGTTTTAGGGGAAAATAATGCATTGATTTGCAAGATATCATTATCCCAGATGATGATAGTCAGAAGCCAGGTTTGGGAGGCAGAGAGAGTAGCTAAGAAATAGTAAACGAGGCTGGGGAAATTTTCTGAAAAACACAGGAGAATTCAAAATGTTTCAAGAAAATGTGCAACATTCTTACTACTTCTGAATAATTCCATTTTAGCTTTCTAACCACCACAGTGTCTGCCCACTAGGCTTTCTGTGACCTGCCTTACCTGAGCTGCCTTTCTATAACCTGCCTTACCCAAATTCATGAGTATTTGGGGAGGATTTTGTATAGTAATAGTGTGTATTTCATTGTAGTGATTACATGTTCATCTTTTCCTACAATATGAAAATTATTGCTCTCTAAAAAAAATAAGATGTATAAGAAAAACAGTTATTTCATTAGTTTAATGTAAATTGCAGTAACATTTTCCTTATAATTTAAACATAAATCAGCAAATGTTTGTTTAAAAATAAATCAGGAAATACATAGACACATCTAATATTTAAAGCACATTGCCTAAGCACGAGTGTTTCCAACGTCATGTAGCTCAGACCTCTCCCAGCCAGGCTTTTTCCATTTTAGTGAACTCTGATCACTAACAAATTCCCCTTTGTGCTCATACTCAGCTCTGAACTTTGCAACCTTCCCAAATCTAATTTCCTTTTCATGTTAACGTCTTTCAAGTATTTGGAGACATTTGTACTTTCTTCTCCTTATTAACTATTCCTAGTCTATTGAGCTTAAAAAAAAATTACTTTTCTCTGAATTCATTTGCCATGTATTATAAAAAGCAGTCTAATAGTCATCTTGTATCTGTACACTTATTTGTGTTTTTTTTCCTTTGCTCTGCATCCATTTCTCACTGAAAAACTCCAATCTGCGAACGCGAGGTCAAATACTACCTTTAGTGACATTGACTGTACTGTCTTTATCGCCCCTGTGCGATTTGGTTGCTAGCTTTGTGTTTCCATTATTTTATTTACATAGTGTAATAACTTTCATCATATGTAATTAATTGTGACATATTTTCCTCCTGTTATAATGAAGTCTTCAGGGCCTTGCAAATATTGGGTTCTTTATAAATGTTCATTTATGATTGTCATAATGATACATGTTAAAGGAGACTTCTTTTTTTTCTCAATGTGTGTACAGAATAACAACCATGGATAAAACAATGATAGCCCTTGAATTTTAAGCTTTAGACCATATTTCAGGTGGTGTCAATTTCAATGACTCACATTATTCACTTTGAATAACTATAACCATGATCAATGAGACCAGTAGGCTAAATTTTATGTGAAAATGGGTAAAAAATAGAGCTTTCAGTTTTTAGCACTTTGAAACATTAGGAGCTTTTGGACAAATGCCAGACCCTCCAGAAATATGTCAATTAGAAAGTTCTACTTTGCTATTTCCACTTTCAAGCATGTGTGTCCACATTGAATGAAAGCTAGTGGCAAAAAAATTGACTTGATTTTCTTTTTTAACATTTTATTTATTTATTTGACAGAGAGAAACACAGCCAGAGAGGGAACACAAGCAGGGGGAGTGAGAGAGGGAGAAGCAGGCCTCCCGCCGAGCAGGGAGCCTGATGTGGGACTCGATCCCAGGTCTCCAGGATCATGACCTGAGCCGAAGGCAGTCGCTTAACCAACTGAGCCACCCAGGTGCCCCAGATTTTCATACTTATTAATTGCAATGACATCACGTCCATTATAAATGCTATGGCTATCTTTTACTATGGCTGACCTCCTTTCTGGTGTCTCTTCCAGATGATTCTTATTTGCTTTAAAATTCAGCATAAGTGAAATCAAGTAACTAGTTAAGAAGCCCTATAACATCTTCAGCATATTGTTAAATTTATTTCTTGAAATTTTCATTAAATTGCTATCTTAAGAGAAAATGTAAATATCTATTAAATAGGAAAGAAAACAGAAAAAAAGAGTCATTATTTTGGAGACAATAAGTTAAACTTTGTCATCTTTTAACACTTGGGCAAAAAAAAAAAGAAAAAACTTAGAAAAGAACCATATTCTTGTATTGCCAGTTAAATCTAAATGTCGGCAAACTCATTATTGTCCAAAAATTACTGGTTCATAATTTCTCATACTTTAGTCCAACCACCAAGGCAATAATGACAATTATTGCTTTTTTGTCAATTATGTTTAGGGTTATACTATCTGACCTTTTTTCCCTCAGAAAATATAAAGAAAAGAGAAAAGAGCCATTACATATAACTGTGCCTAAAATAATAAAAATAAAATAGTCTACCTAATAAAGTTTCCTAATACAGTGACAATTATTTTAATGCAGTTCATTTTATACAGGGATAATTTTCTGATTCCTATTTTATATGTATTTGGGGAAAATATTCATTGCATGGCCTTTTTCAGAAGTTGCATTTATCTATTTATTTATTTATGACTTTATCTATATTATCTCCCTGACGTGTTTTACATTACTACACTTGAATTATTTAGTTGTATTGTCATTCACCATCACATCATTAGTGAGGATTTTTGTATCAATGTCCTGTACTAAAGCTATTTTGAATAATTGTTCCTTATGCAAATAATCACTTTAGTTTGGAAAAATTTAATAAATTATAAGTATTTATCAAAATGATAGTGGTAATTTGTGGTAATAGCTAACAATTTAAAAGATAATTTAGCACAGATTGGAGTTGGCCCATTTACTTATTATTCATCTACAAATGAATATATTCTCTTGAATTAAAGCCCATGCACATCTTGAAGTATCTAGACTGGAACCAAGCTCCCAAAATATGAAATAATGTATAAAAAGAGACCAAATTTATGAGGAGTAATGAAATGCTTATATCAATCCTTAAGAAAATTTGATCTAACAGACACAGCCCCTTTAAAGTTATGGTAGCTAATATAAGATGATTTCACTTACTGGAGTTTAAAGTACAAAAATCTAACTAATTGTCAATATTCTTTTATCTAAGGCAGAACAGTGTGACATAAATAAAAAGGAAGACACAGAGATCTGTCTATGGAGAAACCCCGAATGACAATGTCTTATTTCCAGCATTAATGCAGAAAATAAAGGACATCAATTAACTGTTTCAGTGATATAAATATTCATGTGTCTATCCACATTCAGTCATTTAATTTTAGTGCATTCAGAGAAGAGAACCAAACATTTAAATGATTAATGTATGATAAATAGAACTTGTTATAAAAAGAAGAAGAGTTGGTGATATAGTAAAAACTGGACCTAGCCAGAAAAATATCTAAAGTGTCTAAGGATTAGTATATCTAAAGAAAAATAATCATGGGCACCTGGATGGCTCAGTTGGTTAAGTGGCCAACTCTTGATTTTGGCTCAGGTTATGATCTCAGGGTTGTAAGGTCTAACCCCTTGTTGGGCTCCACATTGAACATAGAGTCTGCTTGAGATTCTCTCTCTCTCTCTCTCTCTCTCTCTCTCTCTCTCTCTTTCTCTCTCTTCTCCCCTATCACCATTCATGCTCTCTTTCTCTAAAAAAAAAAAAAAGGGTATTCAACACCATATCTATTATTTTTAAGATTTTATTTATTTATTTGACAGAGAAACACAGCTAAAGAGGGAACACAAGCAAAGGGAGTGAGAGAGGGAGAAGTAGCCTTCCCGCTGAGCAGGAAGCCCAATGTGGGGGTTGATCCTGGGACTTCGGGACCATGACCCGATCTGAAGGCAGACACTTAACAGCTGAGCCACCCAGGTGCCCCCCCATGTCTAGATGAGACAATGAGACAATGTAGCATATCAACAAATGAGCATTATTAAAATAGATTGGATTATGAAAAATGAGTGATGTAGTGAATTTTACAATTCAAAGTGAAAAATGCATGCTCATCTTCCTTTCTTCAGTAAATCCTAACAAAATGACAGAAAAAAAATTGAAATAAAAAGACAGGAACTTCCTCCTCCAAATTTTAAAAACAAAAGAGAAGACAGAAGTCAAGTAATGTGAACAAAATTTTGAAGCCAAGAAGTAGACAGAGGTATGATATCTGATTAAATGGAAGGAGGAAGATAAAAATATAAGCCAATAGAGAAATTTTAGGAAGGAAACCTCTCCATTTCAGATCCCTGAAGTATCTCGGGAGTTAGCAACAGACATCTATAATTTATGGATATGATAAGATTGAACAAGTGAATGAATGAGTACATAAATAGGTTCGAAAATGGTAATAACAGGGCACCTGGGTGGCTCAGTGGGTTAAAGCCTCTGCCTTCGGCTCAGGTCATGATTTCAGGGTCCTGGGATCAAGGCCTGCATCAGGCTCTCTGCTCCGCAGGGAGCCTGCTTCCCCCTTTCTCTCTGCCTGCCTCTCTGCCTACTTGTGATCTCTCTCTGTCAAATAAATAAACAAAATCTTTTTAAAAGATGGTGATAACAAACCCCCAGACCTACATCATTTAACCTTTATTGCACAGTCAGTAACACTTACTTTTATTCTTAGCAGAAAGCAAAGTTAAATTTGCTCTTTGGATAAGATGAAGCCAATAGTTTGGGATTTAAGAAGCCAGCTGAAGGTCAGATACAGGATCTATTAAAAGTAAAAGTATTAAATAAAAATGCATAGACTCAGTGGTGAGATTCTTTGGCTCTTTACTGCTTCTTGCTCTCAGAATATTGCTGTCTGGTTTTAAAACAATCCATCCAGCACTCCAGGAAGAAATATGGACGATTCCTTTGGAGGGAAACGTATAGGCCCAAAAGGAAAACACTGTGATAGCTAATTGGTATTTTCTCAGTGAAAATATAAACTCTCAGCAGCAACCTTTATATGAGACATGAAGTGAAAACCCAAGTGCATAAATGCAACCATTGACTAAGTTATTTTTCAATGAGTAGATATAGAAAATAAACATACATGAGCAGTTTAATGACTAATTCTGAAGTTATCACCTGGACAATCTCCATTCTAGTTTGTACCAAATTCCCATGTGTGCCAACACTCTGCGTGCATTTAGCTTTCTTCACTTTAGTATTTACTTCTTTCTTTATGCTTTTTACCCTGAAATAGTATATCTAAGTTTTGTCTGACTTTGAACCTTAAAAAAAGTGGGGTGTTCTGCCTTTTACTCCCAAGAATTTGTCTATGTGTATACTTGTATGTTCATGTGTCCTATTCCTTATATTGCTGCATATAAAATCCAAACAGTAAATATTTTAGGTTTTGTGGCCAAGAGACAAAGTCAAGAATAATATGTGGGTACTTAAAGATTGAAAACATTTCCCAAAGTTCCTGTTGATGAAATTTAAAGATAAAAAATAATACTTGAGGGACACCTAGGTGACTCAGTGGGTTAAGTATCTGACTTTTGGTTTTGGCTCAGGTCGTGATCCCAGGGTCCTGGGATCAAGTCCAGCATTGGGTTCCATGCTTCTTGTGGAAGCTGCTTCAGATTACTTCTCCTCTCCCTCTGCCCCTCCTATGTGTGCTGTCTCTCCCACACAAATAAACAAAATATTTTTAAAAAAGAAAAAAAATAGAAAATAATACTTCAGTACTATATTTTGTAATATATTTTATTCATGAGAAGAATTAGATTATTTTCCTTGCGGTAACGTTGCAATTTTTATGTCAAAGTCTGGATGTTGAGGATACAGTGAGGACACTAAAAAGTCCTCAAGGTTTCTCTGACATGATTTCCTAAAAATGAGTGATTATTGTGATTGAAATTTTTGCAGTTTGAAAATGGATACTCACATGCTCATTTCAAATAGTGAAACCTATTTTCCATTGATTAGTTTCTCTTTTCGTAGCTGAAACCATCATTCTCCAATTTACCCAAGCTATAAACTTGGCAGTCAACTTTGAAACCTGCCTGTCAGTCATCTCCTGCATTCATCAATCATTAACTTGTATAAAGTTCTTCTCAGGAATTTCTCAAGGCAATTCTTCTTTATCCTTATTCTAACTTGCCATCATGGTCACTCATGCAGTATACTACAACAAGGAATTTGTTGGCTTCCCAGTCCCTTGTCTTAAACCTTTTTGGTCCATCTTTTACTCAGGGTGTGTGATGATTCTGAATAAATTTGAAGTCTGACACCATTATACTCTTGCTTTCATATTTACATGTGAAAAGTCATACTCCATGGCAGATCATGTAAGCCACACAAAGGGCTGGCCCTTGCCCACTTTTCCATTACAACACTGCCCTATATGTATTCCAACACTAGCAGACTCCTTGAATATAATTCATATAGTTCAATCTTCATTCTCAACTTGACTTATGATACCCAGTTAACTGGGAATGCCTGACTCTGGCACATTTTCCTTTCATTTACCCATCTTCTGGTCATTCGTTTTTCCCTTTTCTTTTCTTTTTCTTTCTTTCTTTTTTTTTTTTTTTTTTTAACAGAGAGAGAAACACAGCCAGAGAGGGAACACAAGCAGGGAGAATGAGAGAGGGAGAAGCAGGCTTCCCGCTGAGCAGGGAGCCCGATGTGGGACTCGATCCCTGGTCTCCGGGATCATGACCTGAGCCGAAGGCAGTCGCTTAACCAACTGAGCCACCCAGGCGCCCTTCTGGTCATTCTTTAGAACTCAGATTATAGGGGTGCCTGGGTTGATCGGTTATTAAGCGTCTGCCTTTGGCCCAGGTCATGATCCCAGGGTCCTGGGATTGAGACCCACATCAGGATCTCTGCTTGGTGGGAAGACTGTCTCTCCCTCTCCCACTTCCCCTGCTTGTTTCTCTCTGTCACTGTGTCTCTCTCTCTGTAAAATAAATAAATAAAAATATTTTAAAAAGAACTCAGATTATATTCTTTCTTTTTTTAAGATTTTATTTATTTATTTGGCAGAGAAAGAGATCACAAATAGGCAGAGAGGCAGGCAGAGAGAGAGAGGAGGAAGTAGGCTCCCCGCTGAGCAGAGAGCCCAATGTGGGACCCGATCCCAGGACCCTGAGATCTTGACCTGAGCCAAAGGCAGAGGCTTTAACCCACTGAGCCACCCAGGCACCCCCTCAGATTATATTCTAACACTTCCCGGAATGTTAACATGACTCCTTTTTGTTTGATTAACGATGCCTGACCATATATTACAATATCTGTGTGTACCTGGAGTATTGTCTGTTTCCCTCTTACACAGAGAAAACTAAAGACAGACCAGTGTAATTCACGGCTGTATTCACAGGGCCCTTTATAGTGTCTTGGACATAGTAAAGCTTAACCAATATTTACTGAACTACATGAACTAACTGGATTGTGTCTAAGAATAAATATTTGTTAAAATGATATATAGATTCAGTCTCAACCTAAACTTTATGAAACAGACCTACTTTAAAATTTTTGCATTACAAAATAAATTTTAGCTATACTACCTATTTCTAAAGTTTCTTATTTCTCCAGTTCTCGAGATCTCCCACAGAGATTTTTTTTTTCTTATTCGATAAAAGAGACTGTTTTCTTCTCTTCAGGTGATGTAGGTTAAAGGACTGGAAAACTCGATTCAATCACCAGATTTTTCTAAGAAAATTATGTTTTGCAATGCATCGGCATTCTTTCTTTTCATTATCAAAGTGTTTTCAGATACTATGTGAACTTTTGCAATACTTTCTAGGCAGTAAACTTTGCTTATAAAAGTGAAGTGGCAGAGTCCCTTTAGGAAAACAAAAACAAACAAAGCTTCCCATTTGATATTGATCAATTCGCTAGATTAATTCAATTCAAAATCACTTGATGTTGATTCTTACTTACGGACATATTCAGAAGAGGAACTAGACAATGGAACAGAACCAAAATTGCTTCAAAGTGACTTGTTATGTCCAAAAAAGCAGCTCAAAGACATCTAACTAAACAGTTTAAAATAAAACTTCCCTTATAAATGTCTTAACATAAAATGGCCCCCAAAAATGTTGCTTACTTTATTATAATGAGTGCCATTATTCTTCCTTTCAGTTATTTACTATTTATTATCATCAACATCAATATAGAAATAAGTCACAACAGCTAATATTTATTCAGCATTTGCTCAATTAATGTACTTAACATATGTTCATCCATCAAATCATTATTGAAACCAAAGAAAATAAGTGCTATTAACCTGGCTTTAAAGAACAAGAAAGACTGATGCGAATACAGTAAATTTCTCAAGATTTCGTGACCAGTAGCAAATCTTAACTGTTTTCTTCTATATGCCAAGATAGTATCTTCCAGAAAAAAGACATATAGCAGGGACCTCTTTAACCTGACTATGATTTTATTTGCAAGGCCGATCAGAATGCTAAGTACACAGTCATTCCTAAATACATATTTGTGTTTGTTCAATGCATCTAACATTTGAAATTCTTTTTGAATGGGCCTTAGGTTTTAGGAGCTAGTTCAATATGATGATCATATTTGGAGTTAGGACCAGAACAAAAACAATGCACCTTAAATAGAGATAAAAAGAGTTCTGGAAAACACAGGAAGTGAATCAAGTATTTTAGCAGTAGCAGACATGTGGCAAAAAATACCATTCAGTTCAACAGATATCTAGAGAATTCTTGTTATGTGTCTGACATTGCACCCAATGTTTTCGATTAGGAGAAGGAAAGGTCCATAAAGGCTTACTTACTATTGGGGAAGGCAAACATGCAAAGGTATGAGTGTGATACAACATTGTAACTGCCATCACAGTGACTTTAAAATGTTACAAAATACAAACAAGGTAGAATTCATTTATTCAGAATGTGTAAGATGATGTGGAAAGCCACAGAATGGAGGAAACATTAATAGGAAGACATGAAATAGACAAGAGCATTTGGGATGATATTCTACTTAAAAAGAACAGCATGAGCTCATTTCCAAAGAGATTTGGGAATTCATGGTCTGGCTCTGGAACAGAGAATGGTGTGACAATAGCTCAATGTAGAGCATTATTTCAGCATTGAAAAGAGCATCTTATGAACACGGTACAAATAGTTCAAGATTTAAATGCTATGATTTGTGTATTTGAAAGTTAACAGCAGAAGGAATAGGCAGGTCAGATGCAGAGAGAGAGGTTAGAGATAAAAGACCACTTACTGATATCTGTAGTGTGGGCTTCATGAGAGGGGCTATGACAGATAAGCAAAATTGAGGCATCTTAGCTAAACAAAGAGAAAGAGGGAAGATTCAAATAAAATTAGAAATGAAAGAAGAAACTTTACAACTAGTGCCACAGAAATACAAAAAGTCATGAGAATACTATCATACATTAATAAAATGAATGACCTGGAAGTTGAGTTCATTTATATTCATTTATACATTGTGTAGGGCTGTTTACACACTACAGTGATAGAGTTAAGTAGTTGCAACGGAGACCATATGGCCCATAATACTTAAAATAATTAATATCTGCTTTTTATAGAAAAAAGTTGTCCATCCTTGCTAAAAAGAATTATTATAACTGAAGGTGGAAAGTGCTGTGATTAATAAACAGTTAATTTAGTTTTTATTTGTCCTCCAGGAGGACATTCTAAATTGTTTCCCAATGTACATTAGAAACATTGTGCCAAATCCTAAAATGTCACTTGTAAATAAGTATGGTAGGTTTCAGATATTTGGTCTACTTGTAAACCATGAAGTTAACCTGACACAGTTTCATGGATGCTGGAAGAAAACATGAGATTCTTGGGTCAGAGACAAAGAACTTCATTTCATAGCAGAGAACGTTGCTGCGCTGGTCCTCCTTGCCCCTCAAATTCCATGGGTTACTGTGGATTTCCCAGGTGGATACTATGTATAAAGTGGCTTTGCATTATAGCTGAAGATCCCCAAGCTTAGGACATCCCAATATTTATAATGGACTACAACTTACCTAGACCCTCTTTAAGATGGGAGATCTTTATTACCTTGGAAAACAAAATGACTCTCCCTCTGCTGTAGAAGAAAGCACAATGTCTGTCTTATCTTCCCATGCTGACTACCATACCAACATTGCCAAAAGATTATCTGTGGCAAAAACTGTAGCTGTCAGTGCCTCTGTTCTTAAGACCTGTGGAAACATGACAGACTTGTGGAGAATCGTCTCCTGATAGCAATCAAATGAAGAATATTTTTTAATTGCATTTCTAAGCAAATTGGTTTTCATATGCACATAATCACATTTTATATTTTTCTTACAAAGTTTTTATATTGCCCTGTGCGTTGATCAGTGGACTTAAGTGCCTGTATAACTTTACACAAGAACTAACACATTTGACTGAAGTCTTTCCTTTGATAGTTCTTTGTGAAAAGAACTTCCTAGAAGGTTATTGAATACAAAAATAGAAAGAGGACATATCATAGCAGAAAAGCCCTTGAAATATAAGATCCATTCTTACGTTATTAAAGCAATTTAAGCAAAATTCAACATTGAAAATGATGTAAGTGCCTCACTGGCTGAAAGATGTTGCCCTGAAGTCAATGCAGATTTTTCCAGACCACACCACCCATGTTGGCAACACAGTGGCCTCCTCCGTGCATCCTGGCGAGCCAGCAACACAGCCTGTGTTATTACAGCTATTTGCTTCTATATATATTTTGTTTCAGTTGTGATGCTGGAGGAAATACACACTGTGACATCATGCCATTCTTCCTGATAAAAACATTATTATTGAAATATAGATTTTGACATCTCTAATAATCTTTTATGTTGCTTACAAGACCTTAATAACAAGTTATGACAGTCAGACACTTACTGCTGCCCATTCAGAGCAGATTTCCACTTTAGTTGCCATAGCAAATAGAGGCTTTGATATTCATGACTATGCTGTGAATTTGTCATGCTTTTGATTCTTTTTTATTTTAGGCAATGCTTGTTATGTTTAAAGCATTCTACAGATGACACACAATTATCTTTAACTGTGTGTAGGAGACAATGAAAGTGCAAACATAATAAAATGTCAAATGCATTCATCTGACTCTAATAATTACTTGTGCTCTGCCTACACAAGCAAATATTAAAGTAAAAGTAATGTTCCATATCAGTTGGGAAGAAACAAATTAATCAATTTATAAGAAAAGTTTATCTGGAGTTATACCTGAGAATAATGTAAAAATTAAGATTCTTCTAAATCTGTTTCACCCCTGTACCCAATGACTAGAAAAAGGCCTATCATTCAGTAACAACCAATTTTTTTTAAACTAATGAATACAAATAGAAATTATCAAAGGTCTAGGACCCAGGATTACATAGCAACAATTATTTTTATTTTCTCCCCTCTAAATACTTTTGCAATAAGGCAATTAGATGCTTTGTGAAATGGGATGAAGAAACATAGTCAAAGGGATTTATTCACAACGCCACACATACAGCTCACACATATTTGCAATTAACATATGACAAAACTTATTTTCTTTAAATGAACAGTACACGCACATAAATTCAAAGTTAAAAAAAAGCATAACCTACTTTTCAATTTGTGCTGGGAGGTTAGACTTGCTCTACGTTTTCTTAAGTTTCTTTTGTTCTTTAATCTCACTGTACTCTCACTCTTGATGCTTTGATAATCAGCTATTTAAATTTGTTCTCTAACTCGTTGTCTTTAATTTAATAAAAATTAAATGTTTTTTAATTTCCCCATGGTAATTTTTATATCTTTTGAGTAAAAGTAAAAATTATTTTAAACTATAATTTAATTTCTGCTAATAACTTACACCAGGCATTACAAAGTGAGTGATAAAATAACTGTACTTATATCATAAGTGTTAGTGTAAAACCAATGTCTTAAGTTTCTCAGTGTGTTATTTTTATTAAAATATATATGAAAGAGAGAGAGTTGGGAAGACCATCCTCAGAACTCGACATTTGCTTTTTATTCTTAACATATAGAACAAAAATATTTTAAAATTTAGCACAATATCTAAATTGAAATGCTATATCTTTTTACATTTAGGACCATTTCCATAATTTTTATAATTGTTAGCATAAATAACTGCAAAAAGACATCATTGAAAAATAATTTTCCCCATGTATTTTTTCAGGGCATTTCCTGCACTTAAAACCCATAATTCCCTGCCTCTTTTCTTTTTTAGTCAGTCATTGGTATGTTCATTTTTTTTTTTATTTAGAAATTATGTTTTATTGCCTAGAACTTTTTTTGTATTATTTTATGATGATTTTTTCAATCTGTTTTTGCATTCTAAAAATTCTACAGTAAGATAGTGAATATTCTAGACTAATTCTTTATTTTTCCTCTAATTTCCCATGTTGACTTTTTCTCTAGTTTCCAACTTTTCACTTTAAAGAACACCTTCAGATGAATTTTAATATTTTTGTTATCAACTTTCCATTTATACTACTTCCTCTTGAGTGTTTCTTTTATATGTCTTGCTTTTATTTCATGGAGTTTGTGTCTTGTCTTATTTTTTTAAAGAATATACATTGCAACTTGTTGATTTTTCTTTTAGAAATTGCCCTTTGTTTTCTTAATTGCCTTGGTCTTTTGTAAATCCTCTTTTCTTTCTGCATTTATTTTGGCCTGCATTTTCACCAATGGCCACCTACCATGGTGGATGATCTGTGACTTCCATTTAACACATAAGAGAGAATACCAAAATCCTCTTTATGATACTCTTTGTACATGTTGACATCTAATGATCTTTATTTACCGATTGCTGTATGTGTTGGGAGCCCATGGCAAGCTGGTGGTGTCAACAGTCGCAGTGTAGCCTCTGGCTCCCTGTGCCTGCCCCTTGTGGGGGCACAGGTAAAGGCCCGGCGCTGAGTGGGTTGGGAGGCGTAGGGCGGTAGCTAGAGGTGAAACTCCTGGTACCTGCCGGTGCCTGCCTGCCTGGGTCACCTGACGTCTTGCTCTGCCTTTTCGGGCTCTCACTGAAGCATAACTGAGTCCACGGTGTTATTCTAAGAGTAGCAATCCTCTGATCATGATGTATGGGGAATAAGTGATTCATGTGCTTGGGGCCAAGCTAGGCCTTACCCCCTCAGAGATATAATTGCAATTGTCTTTCCTTTGATCACTATGGAGTTTGACTACAGTTGAGGGGGCTGAGCTAATCATTAATTCTATGCTTATGTAAGTGATTCCTATACAAGATATAAAACCCTGAATAAAGTTGACTTGTTGGACATCATCCACTTGTCCCTCCTGTTCCCATACTTTTCTCTACCTCTGTCTTTTCTACATCTCCTTAATCTCAGGTTCCGTCTATTGCCGCGCTGGCCACGACAAGTGGCGGCCGAACAGGGACCTGAGCACGTCCGAGAGTGAGGCCTTCAATGCTTCCAGTTAGGTAAGGAGAAGCCCCAGGGAAGCCCTCGGATGTATCCAAGACCATCTTCACGTTCCCTATAGTCCTGTTCTTTTCCATGGGTTCCCGCGCCTGTTCCCTTTGTGAGCAGTGGAGGGGATGAGGCTGTGGGGGATGATGTCTATCTGGATGATGATAGAGAAGTTTTTCTTGCAGGTTCCCTTTGTGTTGACTCTAGAGTGGGGTCATCCAGGGAAAGTTGTCAGGATTTGACTCCTGTTGGACGGTTAGGGACTCCTCTGCCCAGGGCCCCAGGACTAGTTGACCCTTGGAGGATAGACTTGGGGAGGAGTCCGTGAGGCTACCTTTGCCCCTTCGCAGATCCTTTGCAGGACTCACGTGGGAACACAAACATCTGATCAAGAATCGGAGCAAGACCTCAGATGACCCGGGCAGGCAGGTACCGGCAGGTACCAGGAGTTTCACCTCTGGCTACCGCCCTACGCCTCCCAACCCGCTCAGCGCCGGGCCTTTACCTGTGTCCCACACAAGGGGCAGGCACAGGGAGCCAGAGGCTACACTGCGACTGTTGACACCACCGGGTTCCCATGGGCTCCCAACATATATGGTATTGACCTAGATACTTATTTAGAGTATTGTATATGTCATTATCAGTTAGTCTGTTCTTCTGAGTTATCCATTTCCCGAAAGGAAACTTTCCTATATCCTACGTTGATGGTTATAATCTGGCTACTATGATTTTGGAAACTGTTAAAATTTTGAGGTCTCCCCAGCCAAGACACATGGTTTGGCTTAATCCTTCCAATTTCAGTAGACAAACTTTCAAGCCTTTGTGTTGAGTGTTCAGAATTTACATCCTAATTGTTTAAGAATTGATTTTATTCCAATTTTATTTTGTGATGAAAAAGTATGAGTTTTATAGCTAGTGAAATACAACAAAACAATCTGGATGACTAAATGATGTGGGAGTGAGTACATGTGTGATTTCTTATTGGATTTCTACCCTTTTACTTTTTATTACTGTTTTCATAGAACTTTAGAATTATCCATATATACATGTATTCTTTTCATTAGGTTTAGCTAAAATATACTTATTTTGGTCTATGAATATATTTGTGTTGCCCCAACATAGCAAGACACTAGAGACTGTCATACATTTTGATATTAAGAGAAGGCAGTGTTACAATAAACATTTAGACAATTACTGGTTTTAGGGATCATCACAATTTCCCAAGTCTTTTCTCTGTGCTTCATTATCAATCCATAAGCAATGTGGAGGAAAGCCTTTAAAGAATGCCCCAAACCTCTGCTTAGAAAAAGTTGTATAGAATAACAGAAATACATTATTTCTATGCCAGTATCAGGTGATGAGATTTTAGGAGAAATTGTTTTTTTAAAAGTTAGTAGATTGCATTCTTTAGTAAGTTTTAGGACTATAGAAAGTAATATTGCATTAGAAATTCCACATAAAGTGATATAATATTCTTCAAAATTATTTGTATTTCTCAAAATACTAGTTAAAAAACAGAACCAAAAAATGAAAACTAGGAAGAAACCATGTCTGAAGGTAGAAAGAAGTCAATATAAAGGCAGAGATAGACCATGTAATCTGGTGAATATGATACTGAAGTAGCAAAGCTTCTTACCAATAAATAAATAAATAAGATTTAAAAATCACTGCTCAAATAGAAGTTGGTAAATGGCTTAGAAAGTGAAAACAATGGTGTTATTTAACATTTTAAAATTATTTTGGCTGTGAAATAGGTGTCTTCAAATTATTTTCAAAACTAACATATTTGAATAGATTGCATATTCAGGCTAAATAAAACTGAAATTATATGTGTGTGAATAAACATCTGATGAAAACATTACATTGTACCCTGGATTTTTATAAAACAACACATTTACATTTGGGGGACATGAATGTTGACTTCCCTATCTATATGGTAGAGAGACTGCACAACTATCAGGTTAAAGGTTAATTAAATAAGAATTTTATTTGTAGAAAAGCAGCTCACAGAATGAGACGTGTATTAATGGCTAAATCCATGATATAAGAAATTAATTAGATGAGGATGTGTCCCAAGAGCAAAAATAACATATCAGGTATGCAGAAACAGCACTTCGGGACTTAAACTCTACTATCTACTACATAGCTGTTGGTAATAATAGATGAATTTGAAGTTGCTCTTTGTTATAATTTACATATTAAAAACTCAACTGTCACAAGTGGACCACAACAGACTACTTTGATTTTGTGTGTTATTTCCTCCTCTTTACCCAGGAGAGAATATAGCAATGGCTTCAACGTATAGGTAGGTACCAAAAATCATCAGGGCTGACCAGATAAACCTGTGGTAGGAATAAAATGGATCTATTTTAACAGCTCCCTAGAGTTTCTGAACAATTTTCAGCAACATAATTTTGACAGTGTGGTAATTGAATCCCCACATATAAGAAATATGGCTCTGGAGAGATTATTTCAAAAAGTAAAAGGCATATGATCTCATTGTGTTTGTAGATTATTTTATGCTACTTATATTCAATTAAGCAAGATTCTGGATTCACTAGACCATATGAGTCGAAAATGGTTTCTGGTGAAAGGAGATTAGTACCCTGCTGAAGTATATGATGAAAATATTAAAGACATATTTTTTCTATAGAAACAGACTTTGATGCTCTAGGTATTTATAATAATCTCAACCAAATAGAACTGAAATTGCCTGGAACATGTCAGTGAATATTAATAATAGTAAATATTTTCTTAGTATCAGGCAAGGCACCCTGCCTTCAAAATCTTCTTATTCCATTCTCCCAGTATCCCAGTGAGGAGGGTGCTATAATCATGCCTAATTTCCTGATGAGGGTTGTTTGTGGTTGTGAAAATAAGTGCGAGATTTTTGATCTCAACTTTAGTTGATTTATTCTAGAACAAATGACTTTAAATCATGTAGGTATTGGGAAGATAGTCAAAGAGTAACTCTCTTAACATTAGCTGGCCAGATGGTCTATATCACAAGGACTCTGCAATTGTAGTGAGAAAGCAGCCGTAACAAACACACAATGGAATCAACTTAGCCCTTCAGTATCCAATACAGAAAAAAAAAACTCTGGTTTTGAGTAGGGTCAGATTTGACCTTATGGCCATAGTTTGCCAACTTCTTATAGTATCGTTCCTCTTTTTCTGGTTAATTAATAATATCATCTATGTGCATAATGACATTTTCCTAAGTATCTCTACATAGAAAAGTGAAATTTAAAAGTGTTATTTGGCAATATCAAGTCATGAAGAAAAGCAAACTTGTTAATTTGAGACAAAATGGATTTTGATATTTAAAACAAACAAATAGGCAAATACACAAACTTGTCTTCAATTCAAGCTCTGTAGTTCCTCCATTTTACTTACGTTCTCTAAGCCTCAAATTTCCTGTATATTGGAAATTAATCTACCTTGGAGGATTGTTGTGAATAACAAATTATTCTGTAAAATTCATACTTCGGATAACTCATTCAATAAAGGTGATACTTTGCCCTATCTAAAGGGTTAATAAAATCTATTATTACTATATTTGTTTCAAATATGTCTTAATTGTTGATACAGATAGTTATTTTTCATATTAAAAATGTGTCATCTATCAGTATACATTAAAATTTATTTCTGTACCTAGAATAAAATGATACAAAATACCTGTCAGGTGTTACACATCAGTTATCTTGTAAAGAAATGTCTGCGATAATCAAAGAAATTATAAATGTGTATATAGAATGCAAATTTTTGGTTCATATTCAACTATCAGTGTTCAGCCATCACATCAAATATTCCATAATCATATTGTTATCAATATATATAAATAATGGTACGCTTTACATAGGTAGGTATCATTTCTACTATAAATGCAATATAAATACTTTGTAGACCATTTAGAATATTTCAAAAGTTATAAAAAAAGTAATTCAATAAAGGCCACATCTGGAAAGAACATTAGTGCTTTTACAAATTTTTCAAAATTTCCATATATGTGTGTGTGTGTGTATATATATATGTATGTATATTTGTATGCATACAAGTGTGTGTGTGTGTTGGTGTTTTGTGTGAAATGTATGAGTATATGTGTGTGCCAAGCATAGAATTATATCCATGTTAAAATATATTTTCTAGGGGCGCCTGGGTGGCTCAGTTGATTAAGAAACTGCCATCGGCTCAGGTCATGATCCCAGGGATCCGGGATCGAGCCCCACATTGGGCTCCCTGCTGGGCGGGAAGCCTACTTCTCCCTCTCGCACTCCCCCCGCTTGTGTTCTCTCTCTCGCTGTGTTTCTCTCTGTCAAATAAATAAAATCTTTAAAAAAATATATTTTTATATTTTAGTACAAATTGCTGGAAGTTTTAACTTTTTCCTTTTAACATCATTAGGGTTAATATTTTGGGATGTATAAGGAACATGTAAGCTAAAGAAATGATGAAAGGCAATAAGGTAAAATCCACCCTCAAAGATCAAGACTGCAGAATAATTAAACTGAGAGATAAGAAAGAGCTTAAAATTAAGTGACAAAAACACCAGCTGTTTATGCTGAAGGCTCTCACTCTGGGTGTTGTGAAGAAAACATGTACATCTCTAAATAGGAAATGGAAATGCACAGGATTTCACTGACTTTGGAAATGTTTTGACTCAGTTGGGAATGAGATTAATGACTTTGTGAAATCAAAGCATGCCACAGAATCGGGCTGGGTACTGAGTCAGCTGATTAACTAGCAGAGTCGAAGAAATGGCATGTAGTTGAATTATGATTGCTTACTTTCATGGCCATAAAAAATAACAAGAATAAATGTTCAAACCCATACACTGACAAAAGGATTTTTGGTTAAAAAAAATGGTGTATAAATGCATGAATGTATGAATCAAGCTCAGACAATATTAAATTTTCTTTTGTAACACTGTATGTGTGTGTGTGTGTGTGTGTGTGCGCATGCATTCGTGTGTGTGTGTGTGAGAGAGAGAGACAGAATGAAATAGAGAGAGCATAAAGTTCTGTAGATTTGAATATCTCCACGTGATATTATATACATGGAAATAAATTATTTTCTATGTAAAAAAGTTTCCTCTCAATAGGCTTATTTTTTTCTCTAAACTATTACTGAATGTTAAAACACAGAACACAATTTTGACTTCATTGATTGGAAGTTACTCTTTCAAAATCATATCACTCTCTAATATAACTGAATTGGAATTACAACATAACAAAAAGATTTAGAGAACCCTTCATTCAGTAAACAGAAGGCACACCATTGGCCATACCATACGATTTTCAATAGGTGTTTCTATTCCTTTTGCAGAGGATAACATTGGGGGCACACCTGTAGTCTGTTCATCCTCTTCACTAGGGAAAGAAGGAATGACCTAGGCAAATTCTCTCAGTCATATTCTTGTAACCAGGCCTTTGATAAGCACATAAATGTTATTTACAACCAGAATGGCAATGGAGAGTCTTTATCAGTGATATGATCTTAGCTATACATGCAGATTTCTGCAGGCATAGCTCGTCGAAGGATATTCAGTTTACTCTGTAATTAATGACATATAAAAGAGTGTTCTATAAAATTACTCATTCTGTGTCATATATCCTCAGGCATTCTTCAAAATAAACCCAATATGGTTAATTTTATGTGAGAGAAAAAAGATTTCATGGCCTCCAATCACTCCAAGGGAAAAATACTTGATCTTTGCTACTCAGTTGCCTGTATCATTGAAATCACAAATAAAATTTGTGACTGAATACAACTTCCAATTTGTGTGAGTCTGATTTGATTATTGAACCTTCTTTTGTTACTAAAAATCAGCACTATGTACCTGAGTGTCTTTTCAGCTCACGATTCCTAATTGTTAAGATACTTTTTTGATAGGAAAACACAGAGGATGGAAAAATGTGATGAGAAATTGATGCCCGAGATGGTCCCTACCCATTCTTGGTAAAGGTGTTGGAAGGGACAAGGCCTCCCTGAGGAATTTGGAGAAAAGTGAATTTGCCCTTGAGAAATGGCTATCTGGATTGACATGGAACATACAGCCTATGTAAAGTGAGCAAAAAATCTTATCCTGTCTGTTGCTAGCAGCCAGGTATAAGCCTGAAGTTCAATTTCTAAAGATTAAGTTGGCGTAATGAAAAATAGAAGAAATAAGAGATGTGTTCCTGACTAATGGAAAGAAGTCTCATGTTTCCTTAGCCTCCTAGGGAGGCAGTATATGAAATCACAAAATGGATCAATTAAGATCATTGATTACCTGAAGGATTATGCTTGTGAGGGTTTATGGCTAGGTAAGTAAAATAAATAAAATGAAATCAAAACAAAACAAAAAAACCTTCAAAGTATTCTGTTAATAGCTGGAACTTTTACAGAGAAATGCCCATAGAAGCTTGGTGATGGTTTGCTTCCAAGGACTGGCCGGAATATATGTCAGAAAATCAAACCTGAACCAGAAAATTCACATGTAAATATCTCACTAAATTCATAATAGTGATCTATCATCCATACCATTCATGCTTTGGTTCCTCTCTCATATTCGCAGCCCAGGAGGCACAGAGTCGAGTTGGAAGACACTTCACTGATCAAAACCCTTCAGTAGCTCCCACTTACTTTTCTGTAACCTACTAGTAACTTATTTATTACACTAATTTAATTATCTGTCTCCTTACTGGAATGTAAGCTTCAAGATAGGTAATTGTAGTTTCTTTAGTTTGTTAATGTGTTTCAAATGTCTCAAATGGTACTTGAAACATAGTAGTTATCCAAGATTTGCTGAATAAGTATGATGATTCCAGTTAAGGTGCTTAGAATGAATTTGGTTAATAAAAATGTAATCAATAGTAAGGAAACTATAGTTCCTTATGTAATACAAATATTTACAGATATATTCATTGTTCAACCTATAGTAAATAATTAAATGTTTGAAAAAGATTTGCAAACATATTCTCTTATCCTTGTATGTGCTAACAATTTTTTTAATACTTCAAAGTAAATATTGATTGCATCAAGTACAGTTAAAGTATGCACGTATATTGAATATTTAATTATACTAAATTATTAACTAAACATTTAATATTTAAGAGCTTTTAAGTAAGAAAACATAATGATATTCTATGTACTTTCAATTATATCAATTAACTGACATGACGCAAATATAATCTGTAAATTATTTTTTAATTGTAATTATAACTCTTGGGAATGATTTTACAATGAGTTTAATGCCAGAGTGTTGTTTGTTTTCTCAGCAGCATATATTAAATTCAAAGTTAATCATGATGTGTTATACTGACCAATTTATTTTAAGAAAGAGATTCATAGGCACAAATTATCTTGAAATTTAATTTATTTACCATAGATTAAACATCTTCAGCATATTGTCTTTGATTGGAATTCTGATATAATCCATGGGGATATGTTAGTAGAAAACACTGAGTAAATCTTATTTGAATCACATCTTTTTAGAATAGTCTGTATAATTTTAACACAATATCCCTCTCATTGCATTGTTCTGTGACCACCTATTAGACAGGATGGAGGAGCTCTACTGTGTCACACTGCAAACAGTGTTAATAAGAAGAGACAACAGATGACACGAATAAATATTATGTCAGCCACACTCACTTCAAGGTTGCGTATTTTGTGGTAGACATTGAAGGTTTTATTCTATTTATAAATATATCTGAAAACCCAAATTCTAATCAGAGAAGAGACAGTAAAGCTTTGGCTGGAATACGAATTCTTACATTTGTGTTTGCCTTTTGCTGATTTTGTGTGTTTATCCATTAGGGACTATCGTTATGAATCCCTTTGCAGTTATTGGCCAGTAATGATTCGTCCAATTCCAGCAGAGTAGAACCAGTAAAAACTTTTTTAATGTTTGGCACCACCTTTTCCTTTGTCTTATTATCACTAATTCAAAGGATCTCCAATTTTGTTTGGTATTTTGTGCAGGAGTGTATTCATCTGGGGCCTTTGAAAAGAGTTCTTTTCCCATCTCTCCTATCATACAAAGGCTTTTCTTCCTCCCTGCATCAATGACGGAGTTGGGCCCCAAAGCTAAAGATTTAGCATTTAGCTCATAGCTTTAGCTCTCAACTTTCAATCATTTCATAATTTGTCTAAACAAAGAAAATCTGAATTTACAACTGCATTCTCCAATATTTATTAAATAAGTAGGCATAGATTAGTGCTATGTTATCTTTAATATTGAATATATGAACGGAACACTTTGTTTTGTTTGCAAAAATCATTTCAGTTTTTAAAGGTTTCCTCTATATGTCATGATTCGCACCTATAAAATGGTCCTGGGATGGAAAAGGAATTTTTAGGGAGGAGAAAAATTTGATCTTTATAGGAATGTATCTAGTGGCCACTTACTAATAAGTAAAGGAGCCAGAGAAAAATCAGGAATGACTTTTTTTATTTAAAAAAAAAATGGTAAAAACTTGTGTTTGAGGAAAAGACTAATTCATTAGAGGTAAAATGGAATTGCTGAAGCCATATCTGCAATAAATTGCTATAGTAAATTTCACGAGGAAGTTTGAAGTATATGCTGTCAGTTTGCTAGGGCTGACATAAAATACCACGGACTGAGTCGTTTAAGCAACAAAAATTTATTTCTCACAGTTCTGGAGACCTGAAATCCAAAATCAGAGTTCCAACGGGATTGGTTTCCTCTGGCATCTCTCTACCGGCTTGCAGACCTTCGCCTTCTTTCTGCTTCTTCATGTGGCCCTCTGTCCCCCTATGTCTGGGTGCCCTGTGCCTCTCAGTGTGTCTTATGTCTTCTTCCTTACCCCCAGTCAGATTGGATCAGGGTCCACCCTGTGGGTCTCATTTTAACTTCTTCACCACTTAAAAGGTCCTATTGCAGTCACATTCTGAGGTACATGAGGTTGGGGGCTTCAACATATGAATTTGGTGGGGGACACATTTCAACCCATAACACACAGGGGAAACTGCGATCACTTCCTGTGTGTCCTCTTCTTTAATTATGTCTCCTTTTCTTTTTTTCCTGTTGCAGTTGGGAAAATACTGAAGTCCTGTTGTTCTTTTGTGTGTGTATTCTTCTCGGTTGTTTTTTATTGGCTTCCTATGGTGAGCAACAGGGAATTTAGCTAGTAACTTCTTTTTCATATTATTTTCCCTCTTTTCCTAGTGATCTGAAATGCAGCCTTTTTGCATCTGGTGAGTAATAATTTGCAAACATATTTAACTTTTCAGATATTCCACCTATGATCCCCATGGTTTCTGGAAAGTTGTTCTATATCCAGATTGTCATATGCAGCCATGAAGTACTAATATTTTCTCCTTAAAAATCATCACGTCAGGGGCGCCTGGGTGGCTCAGTTGGTTAAGCGACTGCCTTCAGCTCAGGTCATGATCCTGGAGACCCGGGATTGAGTCCCACATTGGGCTCCCTGCTTGGTGGGAAGCCTGTTTCTCCTTCTCCCACTCCCCCTGCTTGTGTTCCCTCTCTCACTGTGTTTCTCTCTGTCAAATAAATAAAATCTTTAAAAAAAAAATCATCACTTCATGCTCCAGTCACCTTCATTTAATTTTCACAAACAACCCTGATGTTAATGTTGCCTTCTATTCATTCTTGTTTAGTTTTCAATCTCTATCAGCTTCTTCTGGAAAAGACCATAAAAACAAGATTCTTAGAGTGTTTGTGTCAGTGCAACAGTTCATCTATAGACTTTACACGCGGAAATAATTTCTGCAAAACATAGTATATTTTTCTCTCATGTCTTTTACTTCATTTGCTTCATTACTTTTCGCCTGACACTAAGTGTTGTTGAAAGTCTGATGACAATCTAATTTTTATTCCTTTTGAAATGGATTACTCATTCTATCTGAATGCCTCAAGGAATTGTAATTTTTTAAATTGCAGGATATTTACAAAATATATGCATTTATATTGTTTGATTTTGGTCCTTTTTCTCCTATGTATGTTGTATGATTCTTTCAGTGAGTAGTTTCTAGGGTTTTTTTTTCCTAAATATTTTTATTGAATTAAAATATATATAATTTACTATTTTCCATACTTTCAGTTTTCTTCTTTAGAAGGTTTTATCCCTGGCACCTGGGTGGCTCAGTTGGTTGGCGGCTGCTTTCGGCTCAGGTCATGATCCTGGAGACCCTGGATCGAGTCCCACGTCGGGCTCCCTGCTCGGCGGGAAGCCTGCTTCTCCCTCTCTCAGTCCCTCTGCTTGTGTTCCCTCTCTAGCTGTGTTTCTCTGTGTCAAATAAATAAATAAAATCTTTAAAAAAAAAAGGTTTTATCTTATGTATATTCTTTCTTCTTACATATATTGTCCATGTTCTACATCTGTTATATCCTTTTGAGCATTTTTAATTGATTGTCATTTTTCCCCTGATGTTTAAATTACCCCTTTTTTAAGTTTAATTTTTAAGTCAATATATACAAAGCTTATTTTCTATTTTCTTCTATGTAGTTTAGTCTTCATTTCTAAATAGTTTATTTTGTTTCTATTTTTTTCTTTTATCATTCAACCATTTTTCTGACTCTAATTTGTGTGTTGTTTATAATTATTATTTTCCCTTATATTTGTTTACCTTTTTTTTACATTTTTACTTAAATTCTAATTAATTAACATAATAATAATGGTTTCTGGAGTCAAATTTAGTGATGATCACTGTGTATTATATGCAAGTGTTTTGTTCACTTTTAGGTCATACTGAACTTACTAGTGGCTTGTCACAATAGCTTTTCTAATATTATAGCTCTAGAACTCACTCCCTCTTCTTTAATATTTATGAAATGATTTTTTTTAACTCCCACCTTCTCTTTGAGATCCACCAGATCTTTTGCTGTCCTCACCTGCTAGACACTAAGTTGGTCCTCTCAAAATTCATGTTGAAATCCTAACTTTCAATGGGACCATATTGGGAGGTGACCAGGTTTAATTAGATGAAGTTAGAAAGGTGGGGCCATCATGATAAGATGAGTGCAATCAGAGTAAGAGGAAAAGAGAGAGGTCACCAGGGAAGCTCATCAGAATAAGACACAGTAAGAAGATGGCTGTCAGCAAGCCAGGAAAAGATCTCTCTCTTTCCAGAAGGTGACGATATTGGCATTCTGATCTCAGCCTCCAAAACTACGAGAAAACAAATTTCTGTTGTTTAAGCCCACCAGTCTACGGTATTTTGTGATAGCAGCCCAAGCAGATGAGGACACCAAGTAAATCTGAGCCTTCTTTTTTCATTGCTTTTATTTTCTTTGTACTGCTGAGTTTGAAATCCGTTCTCTGAGATTTTCTTTCAGAGTGGCTTTACCCTGAAAGTAATATTCTGTTTGCTATTTTCTAGAGTTCATAAGGCTTAGGTAGTGTGAGACTTTTCTGTTTATTTATGAATTCAAATGTATAAAAACTTTTTACTTTGAACAATGAAGAAAACAGTTTCTGTTTCATCTGCTGTTTGCACGATCACCCATATGGGACAGGACTTACTACTGGTGATTGGGGTTCCTCCTTTAGTGCTCTTTTTCTATTATTATTATTATTATCATTATTATTTGGTTATAAACTAAAAGGTTTCCTCACAAATTTACCATATCTAGGAAAGTTATTACATATTTGTAGGGATCACCATTGCAAAAGTGAGATATAAAGTTGTTTTTCTTCAGGGAATCTTTGACTTACAAGATGAAGCCAAAGATTCCGGAGTCTCTAGCGCTTGTTCTATGCGTATATTCCCAGTAAAATTACATTTGGGATTGATAAATGGAGAATTTCTCCCAAGAATGTTGAGTGACTTTAAAATTGTGGACTACTGGACTTGCCTAATTTCTAGTATCCATCACTAGGAGTTACATATAAAGTATAGATTCTTAGGTAAGAAAGTGAGCTACGGTGTTAGCCAGTGGTCCAAGAAATGCAAAAAGATGGTGTGAAACCAAAAAACACTTTGGATGATTTATTTTTTCTGAATTTAGGTCCTAATTTTAAAGACTTTGAACCTTGTTAAAAGAGTTTAAGAACCTAGGCTTTGAGAAACATGAGTGTCCGTAGCTTTGACTATATAATTAACCAAACTAAGTATACCTTCAAACACTTGTAATAGGTGACTTCATAGTACTAGAAAACTTAACTTACTCAGAAATGAGAGTTCTCTTATTGTTCTGGTTTTCTTTCTCTCTTTTTATTGACTCAACTATCAGGGGAAACAAATCACAGGCTGTTAATGGGCTCTCTTGGGAAAGAGCCTTGGCTATCTGGGCAGAAAAAATGGAAGACATATTTCACTGCCTCTCATGAGGGCAGATTGTGTAGTCTTAGAACAGTTTCCATCCAAAGTATTAATTCTCCCCTCTTTACCATTTCTAAGATTCTTTGATTTGACAAAGAATCAATGCATGTTTAAAAACACACTTGCGGGACACTTGGGTGAAAAGTGTCTGACTCTTGTCTTTTCTCAGATCATGATCTCAGGGTCTTTTGATGGAGCCCCACATTGGTCTCTGTACTCCAAGGGGAGTCTGCCTGAAATTCTCTTTCCCTCTTACCCTGCTTCCCCCCAAAATAAATAAATAAATCTTAAAAAAATAATAAACACATTCACAAATTTGTAGCAGGTGAATACATCCTTTAAAGTTTTTAGTGTCAGTATTAAAACATAATTAATCTTATTAGCATATTACAAGCATTTCATATATAACATTGAACTTGCTGTCTTAATTTTTGTTTTACTAAGTGCTAACCTACTTTTTATAGAAAACAATATATGAATAGGGTGCCTGGGTGGCTCAGTGATTTAAAGCCTCTGCCTTCAGCTCAGGTCATGATCTCAGGGTCCTGGGATCGAGGCCCATGTCCCATTCTCTGTTCAGCAGGGATCCTGAAGCTTCCTCCTCTTTCTCTGCCTGCCTCTCTGCCTATTTGTGAGCTCTCTCTCTGTCAAATAAATTAATAAAATCTTTTTAAAAAAGAATATGTGAATAAAAACCAGTATTTTGTGTCTTGATGTTATGCACAATTTATTTTTTATCAAGTATCATCTACTTAGAAATAATCTAGGTAGCCAAAATTGCCCATTAATTCACTCAGTATTAAATTAGTCAATAGGTCTTATAAAGAGTATTTAGTCGACATTACAGAACATCACAATTCTGTTGATATTAGAATTTCATCATAGAAGTGACATTCAAAAATTTACTTAGAAAGTTTAAGTTCAGGGGTGCCTGGGTGGCTCAGATGTTAAGTATCTGCCTTCAGCTCGGGTCATGATCCTGGAGTCCCAGGATTGAGCCCCGCATCGGGATCCCTGCTTGGTGGGAAACCTGCTTCTCCCTCTCTCACTCCCCCTGCTTGTGTTCCCTCTCTGGCTGTGTTTATCTCTGTCAAATAAATAAATAAAATCTTTAAAAAAAAGAAAAAAGGAAGTTTAAGTTCAGTTTAACTAAAAGTGATCTGCAGCATTAGTATCGTCCAAAAGAGCTTATCCTTTATAATAATAGAATGTTGTTAAGCACATAAGTTTCTATCATTGTAACCTGGAATATTTTTTGGGGAAAAAAAAACGATAACCACAAACTCAAGGTATAAACTCTTTTTTTTTTTTTTTTTTTTTTT
This sequence comes from Spilogale gracilis, assembly GCA_004023965.1. Taxonomy (NCBI): domain Eukaryota; kingdom Metazoa; phylum Chordata; class Mammalia; order Carnivora; family Mephitidae; genus Spilogale; species Spilogale gracilis. Next base: position 404,566 of record PITA01000015.1, read on the forward strand.
TTTTAAAGAAAATACAGCCATTAGAAGTGTTAGGTGACTTTCCAGAGCCAGCCCCCCAAATAGTGGCCAGAGCTCAGGTCCAAAGCACAACTAATTGGCTCTGAGCTGATATTTCCCGTGCTGGGGGGGCCCCAACCACTCCCCTGCTCTGGTCATGTCTGTATTACAGGTTTGACAGTTGCACCCAGAATGCAGAGCGTCACCACCTGTTCGCCCTCAACTGCGAACGTGCACATTGAGCAAATCAAACTTTTTTTGCGGCTTGGAGCATTTCCAGAATCTCCATGAAAGCGCTCTAAGTAATAAATTTGGGGTGACAAATAACTTTTAACAAGTAGGTATATTTAAAAATAGGGAGTCTGTGAACAAAAGGAATGGATAAGAGACAAATAGACTGATATCTAGATTGAAATATAGACATAGTTATGAAACAATACATTACTTTCTCTTTCAAGCAGTAATGTAACACTTTATATATAAATTAAATCAATTACAAAAGGATATTTTCATTATCTTTAACACACTATCTTACTTTTATTACATATTTTACTTCTGTGCTTAGCAGTATGTTTTTTTCCTCTCAATTATTGTTTAATTATAGATTTGGAGAAATGCAAGCGCATAATGGTAGTCATGATGGTAATAGCCAGAGCTGAACATTGGCTACTTCCCATGACTTGTCGTTAAGTGCTGTACATGCATTCCGTAAGCCAACACAGCTCATGAAGTAGCGCCCTTACCATTTCCATGGCACCACAGCCCCTGTGGAGGGTAACTTACAGAAAGGTAAGTATATTTTTCATGAGTGTGTAGTTAACACACAGTTTGTATTAGCTTCAGGTGTACAACACGGTGGTTCAGCATCTCTATACATCCTATTATCCTCACCACAAGTGTAGCCATTGTCTGTCACCATACAATATCATTATAATATCAATGACTGTATTCCCTGTGTTGTACCCTTTATGCCCAGGACTCATTCCGTAACTGGAAGCCTCTTTCTTGCTCTCCCCTGCACCCATGTTGCCTTTCTCCCATCAACTCACTCCCCCCACCTGCAGCCCTCACTTCCTGCTCTGTGTTTCTGGGTCTGTTTCGACTTCTTGTTTCTTTCTTTCCTTATTCATTTGTTTTGTTTTTCATATGCTACATATAAGTAAAATCATCCAGTATTTGTCTTTCTCTGACTTATTTTACTTGATATAATGCCCTGAGCCAAAGCATGCTTTCAACTCTTCACCGTGATACATCACAAATAGTGAAGTCTGTGAGAACCCAGCCAGCAGCAATCACCATAGTGGGAATCTGGCCTTTCATCCCAGTGACTTTGGATATGTCATTTGCCTTCTTTAGACCTTATTTTCCTCATGTAAACTTTTATAACTGGTATGGTCTGAGTGAACTTAAGGTCCCGGGTAGCTATAATATTCTATGCATGAGTATCCCTGGTGCAATGTCGATTCTTGAATTTAGACCTACTTAAACCTACCTTGAATATTTGGAGTTATGTAAAGGAAAAAAAGTCCTAAATAATTGAATGTTGAAGGATGCAGGGAACTGTTACCACTACACATAATTTCTAACAAACTAGTAAAGTTGCCAAGATGCAAAAAATGTGAACAATACGAAGCTGCAACCAGATGAAAAGATGTAACACAGTGAAAGTTTTGACACATTTATTTTTGGGTTTATTAAATCAGAGGTTTATTTATCTGCTCAATTATTTATTTATAATGTCCCATCATTTTCCCAAATTTGTCAATAATATTGAAACTCAGTGCTTTTTTAAAGATTTTATTTATTTATTTGACAGACAGAGACTGTGAGAGAGGGAACACAAGCAGAGGGAGTGGGAGAGGGAGAAGCAGGCTTTCCACTGAGCAGGGGGTCTGAGGCAGGGCTTGATCCCAGCACCCTGGAATCTTGACCTGAGCCAGGACAGATGCTTAATGACTGAGTCACCCAGATGTCCCAAACTAAGTGCTTTAAAAGCCTAGAAATAAAGTATATCTTTGAAGAAGGTTTTTTATTTTTTAATTATTATTATTTTTAATTTTTATTTATTTATTTGATAGACAGAGAGATCACAAGTAGGCAGAGAGGCAGGCAGAGAGAGAAGGTGAAGCAGGCTCCCTGCCGAGCAGAGAGCCCGATGTGGGGCTTGATCCCAGGATCCTGAGATCATGACCTGAGCCGAAGGCAGATGCCCAATCCTCTGAGCCACCCAGGTGCCCCTAATTATTTTTTTTAAGATTTTATTTATTTGACAGAGAAACACAGATAGCGAGAGAACACAAGCAGGGGGGGTGAGAGAGGGAGAAGCAGGCCTCCTGCAGGACTTGATCCCAGGACTCCAGGACCATGACCTGAGCCAAAGGCAGAGGCTCAACCACTGAGCCCCCAGGTTCCTCAGAAGTTTTTTTTAAATAAACCGTACAATCTGGACATAACTTATTTTCTTTTAATTATTTATATATCATTATCACAGATGTGGGCATTGGGCATTTTAGCTTACCTAACATTTATACATAGTTGAACAATTCAATCAAGCATGTCTTATATAACATGTTAAATTATTTACTATTTTCTAAGAAAATACATAAATACAAGCTTAGAAAGTAGGAAAGGTATTTCCTTCCTCACAGTTCAGTGAATTAGAAGCAAATACATATAAATGCGTCAAGTTGTTAACTCCAGAATTAATATTATCATTTGTTTAATATTTAAAGATTTGTTTATTTATTTATTTGAGAGCAAGAGCACATGCAAGTGGGGGAGGGGCAAAAGGAGAGAGAGAATCCCAAGCCCACTCCCCACTGAGCACAGATCCTGATGCAGGGCTTGATCCCATGATCCTGAGACCAGAGCTGAAATCAAGAATCAGGTGCTTAACTGACTGAGACACTCAGGCACCCCATATTATTATTTGATTATTAACAGTTTTTAGTGTTCCACACATTATCCTAATCTTTTATTTCTATTATTTATTTACTTTTATTGATATCTATTTCATAGACAATATGCAATGAACAACACAATGTAGATTGTTACCCTAATGAACATTGCATTATTTTGGTTTCTATTTAATCACAAATGAAATAATATGGCTTATCAGTCCTGTTTTCCACTTAGTTTCTGAAATCAAAATATGAGAGGAAATAAACAAGCATGGAGTATCAGGAATTTTCCTTAAACAGCGATATATAATGACTAAGAGGTACTCACAGAGTTTTAAAGCAATTTATTTATCAACCACTAAAATGTCCCTAAGCAGTTAATTATTGAAGACTGTTATTTCTCTACCAAAAGATGCCTCATTAGAATGACAAGAGATGGATGTTCTCATTAGACATGTCCTTCTTTTGAGCACTACCTGCCAACTTTGTCTCTTTTGTCAGAAATGTTAATGGCAAGTAGAAATTTTGCACAACAGAGACTCTCTCTGTTATTTTACTTAGGATTTGGATATGACAATCTAGAGAATAAAACTGTATATTGCCTAAAGAAGGAAGATTTGTTTGAAAAAAATCACATTGATTAGAGAAAAGGACAAATTATATATAATTATACATAAATATAATTATATAAAGCTTTAAAAAATATCACCCACAAATACTTTGTTGTTGTGGTTGTTAACGCAACAAAATCGTTACAGTCTTCTTCATCCTCTCGTCTTCTTAAGAACCATGCTAAGGGTTTTGGGGGAAAATTTAATTACTATCAGTGTCTTGTTCTAGTCGTTTCTCAGGGGAGCTAGGATTCTTTCTGGGAATCTTGTAAATGTTGGATATCTTGCAATTTCTCACAGGTCTCTCAGGCTTTGTCCATTTTTTTTTTCTTTTCATTCTGTTTTCTTGCTGTTCAGATTGGATAGAGTCTATTGATTTATCTTCAAATTTACTGCTTCCATCCTCTATTATCTCCACTCTACTCATGAGCCCATCCAGTGAGTTTTTTATTCCTGTTATTGTATTTTTTAGTTTTACAGTTTCCATTAAGTTTTTCTTATCACTTCCATTTCTTTGCTGAAAATTTGGTATTTTTGTTTTTAATAGAAATTATTTCCATGGTCGTTGCTTTAAAATCCTGTTCAGGTAATTCCAGCATCTGATTCATCTTACTGTTGGTATCCATTGCTTATCTTTTCTTGTTCACATAGTAATATTACTGGTTATTTTTGTCTTTTATTTAAAAGACAGTCACATGGTTTATGTTGGCATGAAGATCCCGACCTTCTTTTTGGGGCTGTAATTTTCATGGCAATTTATTTTTTACAGCATTTATGGTAATATTTTGGTTTGATTTTTCTGTTTGACTTTTCTCGTGCTGCCTGGACTCTCTGCCCCTTCCTGGTGATGTGACTTTCCCCAGGCCAGACCACCTGGTGCCTCCAAGTGTTGAAGAAGCTCTTTCCCATGGAGATGAAGCATGCTTCTGGGACTGGTTCTTGCTGTGGTGGGGTTCTCCTTGGCACTTCCATCCACTGCCTTGTATCTCTGTGCTGAGAAGGCAAATATCAGGCCTAAGGACTAAGGGCCTTCCGCCCCTGAGTCCTAATTGTGCTAACACCCCTCTTTCCACTGTGCTAAGCCACACAGTATTCCAGGTGAAGGAGGGTACTCTAAGTGCTCAGTACTCCAACCATAGTGATGAAAGACACCTTCCTAGCCAACTCATTTTTTGCAGGGGCATGCCCCTTGCAGATGCTCTCTGCCTGTGATACCCCTTTAATAGGGAAGTGGAGGAGTTGGGGCCACAAGTTGGATGAGAAGCCATGTGCCCCTGGTGGCTGGTCATCAGTGGTGTTTCCCACTGCTTTCCCTTTCCTATTCCAAAGCACCCAGCTGATGGTGTTGGCTGGACTCCCATTTATTCTGGAAAAGAAATGAGCTTACTTAGACTTCTTCTGCTAAATTGAGATTCAGGAAATACCAGGACAGAGTCTCCTTCCTCTTTTGTGAGGAAGGGTTTATAGTTGTGCTCAGCGAGGAAGAACAGAAAGAAGTGAGTTCACGACATCTTGTCTGGGTCAAAAGAGCTTTATTTTTACAACTTTTTAAATATGAACAGATGTTTTTAGACAACCCACTAGCACCATTCTTAAATCATGCCAATATCCTCTATAGAGAGATTGAAAACAACATGGAAAAGGAGCAACATTTTATGAGTCTATAAACATCAGATTTAATTCCTTAACCATGAATTTCAATATTTTTCCTTGAGCATCTCACTAAATTCAAAGCTGCATCCCAAATGGACTCAGGTGTGGCACACATACGTTGGTGTATTTATTAGAGTTAGACAAGGAACTGTCTTTTATTCCACTATAAGTTTGTGTTTCACCAGTTATGTAATAAAAATCTAAGGATAACAAAAGAGGTAATAATAAGATAGTAATTTACAACTGGTCCTTTTTTCAGTAAATTCTAAAAGCTCATAGGATCCATCCCATATTTTTAGAAAGCTGCTTTCTAGTAGTTCCAGAAATCCTCTTGACTTACTATTTAATCTATGTAGTTTGAACAGTAACTATCTTCCTTTCCTATTGGAAGGTATTACAATAAAATACTATTATATTTTTATATGTCTTTGCTCATTGAGCTATAATAAATGTAAATTAAGTAAATAGAGGATAGTAACATTTCTGGCTTGATGATTGTGTGTATGTGTGTGTGTGTGTGTGTGTGTACACCAGTGTAACCTCTGCTAGATCAGGTCAAATGTAAAATTCCCTGTTTCCTCATGCCCTTTCATTCTACACCTACTCCCACAAAAGTGGCCTTTATTTTGACTCTAACAGAGTCTTATAGAAATGAAATCATAAAATTTATACTAGTTTTGTCTTGTTTGTTTCACTCAACCTGATATATGCTGATTAATCCATATTTTTGCTCATGTTGACAGTTCTTTTTATCTGAGTAGTTATCTATTGTAAGAATAGGAAATGATTCAAAAATCCATATTCTATTTTTTTGTTTTTTTAATCCATATTCTATTTTATGAACATTTGAGTTGCTTTCTGATTTTAGCTATGATTACCCATAAATATCACTTACGATGGGTAAGAACATAGTCAAATGAGGCTCTGAAATTCAGTGCACCCCCTGTGTAATAACTAAGTTTTATTCTATAATGTGTTATGTATGTGCACACATACACACGCACACACTCCTATACAGTGCTTAAAAAAAAATACTGTCAATAAATACTTTACTTTCTCCTTTTTATGCTTACTCTGGAGGTCTCTAAAATAAAAGTTCTAAGTATTATGTATGTTAGGGGTTCCAAGAATAGCTTGTATGTAGGCCAAAAATAATGCTATTCTACATTTATGTATGGAATTCATAATCTGCAAGATTTTATTAAAAATCAAATGGTTATTTCTTATAAAGCTAAACATAGTCTCATCAAACAATCCAATATCACACATATAGCTTTAAAAAATATATATTTTATTTATTTATTTGACAGAGAGAAACACAGCTAGAGAAGGAACACAAGCAGAGGGACTGAGAGAGGGAGAAGCAAGCTTCCCACCAAGCAGGAAGCCCGATGTGGGGCTCGAGTCCGGGTCTCCAGGATCATGACCTGAACCGAAAGCAGTCGCTTAACCAACTGAGTCACCCAGGCGCCCCACATCTAGCTTTTATACTCAAATGAGATTAAAACTTACGTCCATACATTAACCTGGACATGAATGTTTATTGCAGCTTTATCATAATTGCCAAGAACTAGAAGGATTTATGGTGTTTGTGACTAGGTGAACTGATAAACAAATGGTGGTAAAACCATATAATGGAATAATTTTCAGGGATCAAAAAAAAATTAGCTCTCAAGCCATGAAAATTACAGGGCACATGAAATGCATATTGCAAAGTGAAATAAGCCGGTCTTAGTGGACTACATACTATACGGCAAAGGAGGTGGGGAAGGATGAGCACCAGGAATTTTTAAGGCAGTAAAAATATTTTTATGACATTTTAGTTGTGGAAACATGACAATATGCATCTGTCAGAAATCTGTAGAACTTTATAACACCAAGAGTGAACTCTCCCGTAAATTATGAACTTTTGCCAATAACAACACTGTAGTATGGGTTACTCAGTAGCAATAAATGTATCATGCTAATGAAAGAGAAAACTAGTGGAGAGAGAAGTATGAGAAATCTCTGTACTATTCCTGGTCAACTTTTCCAAAACTAAAAGCCTAAAACTGCTTTTAAGGAGCCTATTAATAAAAATATGAAATGAATGTGTAGACTTGCATGGTTGCCTTTCACTGTGGGAATGAGGACTTAAGTTATTGACATAATCTATCTCTAGGCACAGAGAATGAAATGTTACTTAAAATGTCTATAAGGAAAATAATATTTTGGCCCAAATGCAATTTGGTATACAAAATGTTGTCAACATCAGAGTATGCTATTTGTAAATGGATAGTATGAACGTACAATATACCATTTAATCGTCAACATTTTTATGCTTTTAACTACATGAAAATGCTGGGGATAATGCTTTCATTGTTTGTTCTCTTCTTATAGTACTCAAGGGTACTTTTCAAGTGGTAGAGCTCCTTGAGCCCTTAGCTACTTATTAGGGTTGGAGCGATAATATCAACTTCTTACAATTTATTTATTTATTTTTAAAAGATTTTATTTATTTATTTATTTGACAGAGAGGAACACAGCCAGAGAGGGAACACGAGCAGGGGGAGTGAGAGAGGGAGAAGCTGGCCTCCCACTGAGCAGGGAGCCCGATGTGGGGCTTGATCCCAACACTCTAGGATCATGACCTGAGCCAAAGGCAGAGACTTAATGACTGAACCACACCAGTGCCCATCAACTTCTTACAATTTATTTTTATCTTTTAAGTAAAGATTTTGCTTGTCTTATCAAAAATTACGTTTTCATCCAAGCAAATGCCACACTTCGCAGAACAAGAGCTTCCTCTCCTGGCATCGTTATTATTTTCATGATAGTTTAGATTCAAGTGCTTTTTAGCCTATTGGTCATTACTATTATTAATCTTTACTTGATGATCCTTAAGTTTTTACTATGACACGTAGGCAGTAACTTTCTTGTTTACATTATCTAGACAGTCGAGCTGTGACAGTGAGGGCAGGGAGGGTTAGGTGACAGAGCTAGCTGGCTCTAACATTCTTGATAACTGGATGGCCCTAAATAATGATCAGGTTTTTTTTAAGTCAAGCAATAGGGAAAATATTCCTGAAACAATAAAAAAGAATTTTTTATAACTTAATGTATCTTTAACACTCTTCAAGGTATATATGGGATACAGAGAAAGTGTTTACTATAAGATGAGAAGCTTATTGGTCTCCACATACATGTGAAACTGAGATAATTTACTGAAAAACAATTAACACCTATAACGTGAATTATAACAGCAGCCAATTTTGTCAAAGGTGAGGTACTGTCTCTAATAAATCCTAAGAGAAACCAAAGACAAGAGAAATGTATGTGACCCAGAAATAATTTTGGAGGATTTGTGTTAAGCCTGAGGAGGATGTGAGAGCCATAGATTTCCTCACCTTTCCCTTAAATATTCAACAATTACAGTCCTTCTGGGGGGATTCCATACTACTGTTGTGTCTTTACTCAAGACCTGCCTTTATCTTGTCCCCATGTTAATGTTTTTCTCCTCTCTCTCCGCCCTCTCTCCTCTCTCTCCCCCACTCTCCTTCTGTCCCTCCTTTGGTCCCATCTTCCTTCCTAAAAAATAAATAAATAAAATATCCTATTCCTGTGAAAACAAATAGATTTCCAAGTAATCAGGATTGCTATTCTTCCCTTTTATGCATTTCATATCTTAAAATATCTGATCCTTTATGATATTGTAGTGCATGTGTTTATCTACTGTCTCCTGTGGCTGTGTTTATAGACATGGAAACCGAAGGATAATACAGCAAAATGCATCAGGCTCTATTGCCAATTAAGGCTTTTTGCATTTATTTCTACCCCACCAATCAGGATTTGTGGTTTCCACCGTTTTTGACCATAGTCCACTTGACATCAGACATCCAGAGGTCCAATCCAGTTTCATTGTCTTTTGGTGGAAAGTAAGTCAAAATTAAGTATTGTGGAATAAGCAATACTGAGTTCTGAATGTATCTGCTTTGATTTCTGTTGAATTTTAAATCAGACTTATTAGAAAAAGTCTTCTAAAAATAAGTTTAAACATTTATCAGTACTTAGGGTTAAGCAAATTTAAATGAATCAACTTAAGGTTAATGAAATTATTAGTATATTATACTGGAATACAAAATCACAAAAATTCAGAACTATGGTAAACCCCAGAGAAAAGTTATGGTACACTAATAGCAACTCTTTCCCAAGTTTATGAGAATTATTGCCATTCTTTCTATATTTGTGTTTGTGTCCATGCACAGTTTTAATGTGTTTTTTTGACATGGCTAGATATGGCATGGCAGTGAGTTATCTTCGAAAAAGCCGTCAGTAAATTCACATGGCTTAGTAAGCTTAGTTTTGAATATCTAATTTTAATACTGTGTTTTAACAACTGACAGTCTTTAGTTATATTTAAATTTAGAGGGAGAAATTACATAAGCATCCGTTCATTCATAAGAACTGAAACAATCACTTCGTATGCCATTACTAGGGTGGCCATGATACACAGAGACCCTTGGGTCTTTTTTATACATGGTACATTGAAGCCAAAGCTAAATGTGGCATGGGGAGACTTTCCATGATCTGATCATTTGCATCTTTTATCTTCTGACCCTGATCAGTATCATCATTTTCCTCAGAACTAAAACCAGTTAGTTTTTTCTGTGCATTATTCTATTTATACTCTTTTAAACTTGTTAGTGCTATTTCCTGTTCCTTGAATATCTCTCCTAACTTTCTTTATATGAATAACTCAAACTTTCATACTTGTGTATCCAACTCTGTCTTGTCTACGAGCCTTTTATGTCCTCTTTCTTTGAACTACATGAAACTTGGCAATTCACCCACAGTTCCCTGTGGATACCATTAGGGTTCTTAGTATATTCAAATGGTTTGGTCACTTTGTTTGAAAAGGAGTTCACAATCTTCTTTGCTTTTACCCTAACTTCTCTTTCCACTCAGTCCCTACCAATCTGTCTTGGATATATTTTTGAAGCTCAACCATACAGAGAATAATGAAAAGTAACTTCAAGGACTTAGAGGTTCTAGTGATTTTTTAAAAATGAGATATTATTTAAATGTAGCCTTGTGGTAAATTATAAATTATTTCATCTGCTCTAAGAAATAAAAAGCCCTGTTCAAATCCTTACCAATTTTGTTCTTATATTTGATGTTGAATTTTTGAATCAGTGCAAAGATTTTTTTTTAAATTTGTTTTCATTTTACACAATTTTATTTTACTTCATTGCAAGGGGAAGTTAAACATTTAGTATCACCACACTGAATGACTTGAAACTTTTCTCTTTAATATAGAAGCAGGATAGAAAAGGTAATTGAGAAATCAGAAAAGCTAGGTTAAGTTTCAAAGACAGTCAACTTGCATCTCATTTAATGGTGTTCCATGACTATTTTTGCAGATAAATGATTTTAAAAGAGCATTCCCTTTGAAATATGAGATTACAATTTACTTAACGTTATTTCGCTGGGAAATCAAACACCAGTCATTCTTCCTTTATTAATTTGCATCCTTTTTTCCTAACAGATAGCATGTCAACTTATGTTGACCAAAAAAGGTAATCATGGATCTTCTCCCCTGTGAAGCAAAGACTCTGAAAAGGTTTCTCTCACTTCTATTTTGCAAGGGATTGAACGGATCTGTTAACATTGGTTGAAGAGTTGAAGGAATGTGAGAAATGTCACTGACAGACTCAAAACTGAGCCAGGAGCACCGTGGTTCACATATTAGAAGCTGCTGGATTATCATGAGTCTGGTGGGCTGTGCTCATTGCAATCTGAGGAAGCTGTAACTGTCCAAAAGAAATAATTTTTAAGTAAGCATACGACTACAAGGACTTTCAAATGTTGACAGTAACTCCAATGTTACCAGAGTCAGGTCTGTTAGCACCTGCCTTCCAGTTTGGCTGCAGTTTTCATTGATGACATTGGTGATCATTTAGGTACATGCAAGAGAGAGGCAATTTAATGGTTACAAAGAACATTACCTTTGCAGCCAGGGTTATCTAATTTATATTTTGGTTTACCTTTGTAATTAAAATAAAACTTCTCAATCACAGCTTGATCTAATACTATAACAGCTGGAGAAGAAAAGCCTTCATTCCCTGTGCTCTGCCTTCCACCAGGAATCATGACGGTCTACCTAAACACAGATACGGCTTAGCCTTCCATCTGAGCATGAAGGTTTAACTCTACCATCTGTTTGACTTTTTGCAATTAGAATAAAGAAATGTTCTTACTTGTAGAAAGCATTCAGCATAATTATTCCACGTGATTTTCCTCAGGGATCATTATTTAGTAAGCATTATCAGATGTATTTCTTCCTCTTTAATTTGGAAGTCATATTTGAACCATTAGCGACAGAGGCAAGGGCATGTTTTCAAGTCACTGCTCTAAGATCAATAATAATACAGAATTTCTCTCAAAATATACAAAGCTGGTTATTTAAGCAGTTAATAGTTTTATTATTTCTTTCTCACTATAACGGTTTACTGTCTCATTTGCCTCTTTGAACATGGACTTTTCTTGCTAAATTTCTGTAATAATGTGTTTTAGTATCATTTGTTTTCAAAGATGATTAAAAAGTTAAATGAATACTATAGAGGTTTTTTGTTTTGTTTTTGGTTTTGGTTTTGCAGTGAAGGCCGTGACTATGTAGATAACTGTGAAGCTAATTTCTGCTCAGTGTCCTATGTTGGCCAGATACAGATATTTTTTCCTGAGTAAATGTAGCAAAGAAATGGAAGAAAAGAAAATTTCATCATCATTAAGGAAAAATAGTGTCGCTTCCTATCTTTTCTCTGACTCATTAAGAATGCCCTTCTCCCATTCGTTTTTAAATCTTTCTAGTTTAAATCCCTTTAAGTCTTTACTGGGTGTACTATTAAAAACTAATAAATCCAGGTTGCTTATTTAGTCAAGCTTGAGGGAATAAAGGGATTTGCATTTCCCAACTCTATATTATATGCCAATGAGAATTTTTTTTTTAATCATGGGAGAGTCTATGGCTACATCTTAGACAATTGGTATCAATTAGGTAGACACATTTAAACTGGAGAAGAGCGACAGAATTTTTGTTTCAAAGATAAGCTTGAGGGACATCTTGGAGGCTCATTCGGTTAAGCAGCTGCCTTTGGCTCGGGTCATGATCCCAGTTTCCTGGTATCAAGTCCCGCATCAGGCTCCTTGCTCAGTGGAGAGCCTGCTTTGCCCTCTGCCTACAGCTCCCTCTGCTTATGCAGAAAGGAAGGGGAAGGGAGACAAAAAGAATCCCAAGAAGACTCCATGCTGAGCACAGAACCTGCCCCCTCAATCCTAGGACCATGAGATCATGACCTGAGATGAAATCAAGAGACCACCTCTGAACCCACTGAGCCACACAGGCACCCCTAATTGATTTTCCTTTGTAAGGAATTTAAAGCTTTGTAGACACTTTCTTAAAAAATTTATGTTAATCCAATATATTAAGGTCAATAGAATGATGAAATTGAATATCAACTCTCATTAACTCCTATATTCCATGACTGATATTAATATTTATCCAGCTTGCTAGCTGAAAAATATTCATATTTCAAAGTAACATTTCTAGAAATAAGGGCTGATAGAGTTTTCTGTGTTTTTACCTCAGTCATTTATAGACAACAAAATTATAATTAAGTAAAGAATGTGATAATTGAATACTTAACAAAATACAATATATTTTCACTACAAAACATAGACCCAGTTTTTGGGGACTATTTCCTGGACTTTTTTAGAATCTTATTTTTAAACAATGTAATGAATAGATCCCTACCCAAATAGCAACACAAAAATGTGCTATTAAGTAGCATATTGAATACATCTATGACAAATATTAAGAAAATAAATTTTAAACATGTATTCAAGTGTTTGCTAAAGTATTTGAAAGGGAAATGTTTTCCCTGAGAGTAAATGTTTTCTGTAGGCAAAATATAAAGCAAATCATTTAAATTTGTGCATACAATTAATGGATTTGGGTAGGGTTTTCTGAGGAGCAGCTTTTAATTTAAATGCCAAGATGTTTTTCCCTAATACCAGTGGAATCATTTAGCATGTATTAATTAAATAATCATATATAAAGCACTTATCATTTTCAAGGCAAGCTCATGACTACATAGCCTGATACTTTGTAGGACTATTGTTTATAACAGTCTACTAAGAGAGAAAGTTTGTTATAAAATGGTTATTATATTAATTATAAAATTATGATTATGTTAATAAGAAGCAATGTGTAGCATGAAGAACTAGGGAGACAAATTAACTCAGGGAATAACAAAAGTTCCAGAAATGAAGAGACTTGGCTGACTCCTTAGGGATGGATGAGAGGTGACTGATAGATGAGTCTTCCAGGGTGGTGGTGGTGGGGGGGTTGCTAATGCTGCATAAAAAATTATCACAAACAGGGGCGCCTGGGTGGCTCAGTTGGTTAAGAGACTGCCTTCGGCTCAGGTCATGATCCTGGAGACCCGGGATCGAGCCCCACATGGAGCCCCACATCGGGCTCCCTGCTCCGCAGGAAGCCAAGCTTCTCCCTCTCTCATTCCCCCTGCTTGTGTTCCCTCTCTGGCTGTGTATTTCTCTGTCAAATAAATAAATAAAATCTAAAAAAAATTATCACAAAGATAATTAAACAGCACTTATTTATTATGTCAGAGTTCTATAGAACAGAGGTATGGGCTGGCTCTGATGGATTCTCTGTTTAAGGTCACACAAGACTGATGTCAAATATCAGCCAGACTGAACTTTTCTTTGGAAGTTTGGAGAAAATCTGCTTCCAGGCTTTTTTGGTTGTTGGCAGAACCTAGGTCCTTGTGATTCTAAGGCTGAGATTGCTCACCACTCCTACCAGCCATACTTCAATTGTTATACATGTTTTCTCCATCTTCAAGTCAGCTGTGCTGTATTAATTTTTTTTTTGATACTTTAAATATCTCTTATTTTCTTTCTATGGTCAGTTGGGGGGGATTCTCTGCTTTTAAAGAACATATGCACTTATATTAAGTCCATCTGACAATCCCTCTTGACCAATTCAATGTCAGCTGATTAATAACTGTAAGTACATCTTCAAAATCCTTTTGGCTGTGTTCCATAATCAAGGGCATTACACCTCGGGTAAAAGTCATAGGGACCATCTTAAAATTCTGCTTAACATATATGAGAGACAGAAAGTGTGAAGATTTAAAGACCAACTTTGCAAGTTTATTTGAATAGCTATGAATAACTTGTTGAGCATCCTTCAGAATTTGTTTCACGGGGATGATTAGGCCCTGGAGAGACAAAAAAAAAATCTAAATTTGGAAAGGAAGTAAACAAGTCTTGAGGGCTCTCCATACTTCACACCGGCCTCAGGTTAATCTGTAGATGGGCTTTAGCTGTAAACACAGATCAGTAAGTGAGATTATTAAACACCAAGGGCATAAAACAACTCTGCCTTTTCTTTTTTTTTAAGATTTAATTAATTAATTAATTAATTAATTAATTTGAAAAAGAGAGGGAGAGAGAGAGGGAGCACACATCAGGGTGGGAGAGGCAGAGGAAGAGGGAGAAACAGACTCCCCACTGAGCAGGGAGCCCAATGTGGGGCTCAATTCCAGGACTCCAGGATCATCCCCTGAGCCGAAGGCAGACATTTAACCAATGAGCCACCAAGGTGCCCCTAAAACAACTCCGCTTCTGTTGGTGAATAATGCCAAGCTTAGGGAGATCAAAGAGGAGAAGCACTCGATCTGTTTTGTTTCTCTCTTCTAATCAACTTTTAGAAGATTGAATTAATATAAACAAAACAAAACTTTGGTGTAAAATAATCAAAGCAGCCCGTTAATTTCAGGGAATTAAACATTAAGAAAGCATACTACTTTGCAGGACACTGAAAACATGTATATGTGATATAGTATTGGCAAGTGTATGAATTAATTAATAAACAAAAATGAATTAATCAATAAATGAATAGATTAAGTTAGCAGAACACGAGCGAATGAGAAATTCATTAATCGTTAATAATTCCAATTATAATGTGCAGGGTTTTTTCGTAACACCAAAGCAATTCTGAAATAGCAGCTGAGTGTCCTACAATTCATCCCAGTCTGACACTGTCTACCTGGAGATAACATAAGATCTCAGAGTTTGAGATGCGACCAGAGTGCCCTTCCTCCCACTTCAGATGCCATTTTAATTTCACGTTGGCACCTATGCTTCTGACTGATTAGCTATAGAGAAGAGGTTCCAATGACCCCTCTTGGGCTTAATTTTCTAAAAAGGCTCCTAGAAATGTTTTCCTTATTAGATCACTGGTTTATTACAAAAGGTAATGACTCAAGAACAGCCACAGTGGAGAGATGCATGGGGCAGAGTATATGGGAAGGGCACAGAGCTTCCATCATCTCTGAACATGCCAGCCTCCATATCTCCATGTGTTCACCAACCCAGAGCTATCTGAACCCCGTCCTTTTGGGGCTTATGGAGGTGTCATTGCATAGGCATTATTTATTCAATTATTAGTCGTTGCTGATTGATTCAAACAGAACCACTCCCTCCCTAGAGGTCAGAAGGGTGAGACTGAAATTTCCAACCCTCCAATCCTCGGTTAGCTTTGGCAACAAGCCCCCATCCAAAAGTGACTTCACCGGAATAACAAAGGGCACTTTTGTAGGTCTTATCACTTACAAAATTTCAAGGATTTTAGGATCTCAGCCAGGAACTGAGATGGAGACCAAAATATGTTTTTTATTATAAATCATGATACCACAGTCATGAAGAATGGAAGTGGTACCAGAGTAGAATGAGCAAATTCATTGCTTTAAAAGCAGAGGAGCTTATATACCTCAATTTATGTATTTGAACTTGATGTCAATATGCAAAAAAATTCATTGATAAAGATATTTACTATTTTTAGATACTTAACATATATTTGGACCACAAAAAAGACAGTAAAAACTAATAGTTTAGAGCAACTGACTTTTTTCTTGAATATGATTCCTAGACTGTTAGGTAAGGGCAAATGCTGAAATTGCAATTGAGCCAAGAATTTAGAAAATTTACTCATAATATTATTGTGGAATTGCTTGCACTGCTGAAACAAAGAATGGTAATCATTAGATCTACTTAAAGATAGGCTGTAAGTTCAAAAGAAAATTCTCTCGGCATCAACTTTAAAGTATTGGTAGTATTGATTAGTTAGGGTAAATATAGTTATTATTATATAATGAACATTTTTGATGACAGGTTCATTTTTTAAGATTTATTTATTTATTTTAGAGAGAGAGAAATCATGTGCATGACTGGGGGGAGGGCAGAAGGAGAGAGAATCCTCAAGCAGATTCTCCCCTCTCCCCGCCTGCTGAGCATGAAACCCTATGCAGGGCTCCATTCCAGGACCCCAAGGTCATGACCTGAGTGGAAATCAAGAACCAGATGCTCAACTGACTGAGTCACACAGGTACCCCTTGATGACAGAGTAATTAAAATTATATAGAGAAAAAATTACAATTATGGTCTCAATCTACTAAAAGATGTTAGTGTGGATGACTGCAAATTCCTGTGCTGTGGTTTAGAAAATAGTAAATTCACAACAAGAGTGTAAAAACAAAATATGGAAATTGCATTATTTTTGATTTATTGAAAATTATGAAAATTTTTGCTAGGTTCCACATGGTTCCCTGTTCCACCATCTTCAAGTTTTTGTAAATGACTCTCAGAGCATTACTTGTCTATCCTTCATAAAACACAAATGCTTCCTTCCCCATTCCAATCCAAGTTTCCATGCATCTTCTCTAATTTTTTTTTCATGAAGCTTATCACCTTCTAAAGAATTATATAGTGCATATATTATAAAATGCACCCACCTGCACTCATATCAACAAACCAGAGCATATTTCATTAGTGTACAAATTTGTGTTTTTGTTTACATTGACAGGCACATAGTAGAAATGAAGTAAATAAATATTAAATGAGTGATAAAGAATGGATTAATTTAAAAAATATTTGGTTGCATTTGCTGTAAAGTAAGACATTCATAAATTTAGTATAAGCCAAAAAAAAGTGAGCTATCTGGAAATACTACATAATGAACAACTAAAAGAAGTAATTTTGTTTATATTTGAGATCTGATTTGGCAGAAAACATATATTATACCTTCTTGTAAGCACTTATTGACTAGAAATATGACACAGTCATTAAATTATTATAGCTGGTTAGAGGCCAAAATTATAGAAATTAGGTAGAAATGTTCCCAGTGTTTGTTTTGTTATAATACAAAGAAAAATGTTTAGAGTCACAGAGTTTTTTGGAAATGCATAGAATTGCTTTAGGATAGTTACTATCTTTTTTTCACTGAAATTGTATGGAAAATCATTTATTTGACATATTTCAGTGGGCTTCATGCACAGATCACCTAAAGCTTTCAAACCTTAAGTTTCTCTAGGACAAAAAGGCCTTTAGCTAAGAATAAAGTGCAAAAATCATGATCAAGTCCCAGAATATGAAGTAAGAATGTCTGGTTAAGCACTATAATGGAATTGTAATAACACTAATGCGATTATAACTTCCAAGTGTAAGAAAATAATATTTAACAATATAATAAAAAATGAATAGCTACTCACCAGAGATGTTTTCTGAAACAGCTATTTGAGCACTCCCAGAAACATGTTTAAAAAAAATGAACAATGCACATACTGTTACCCAATGATCCAAACAACAGGGCTAAGCAGTTTTTTTCATGCTAAAATAGCTTCTATCTTCATTTATAAAATATACACGTTTTATCCTAATTTGCTAAACTTTTCATAAAATTACACTAGGTTCAATTAAAAGGAGAACATAGTAGAAAGAGTCATAAAGATGGGAATTAAGACAGTAGGTTTTGAGTCAAGATTTTATTTTTTTATGTAAGACCATGAAAAATTAACTTCCGTGGAATTCATAATCTTGCTTTGTAAAGTGAAAAGATCAGGCTCTATATGTCTAAGATTCTTCCCACCTCTTGGAATATTTGCACAATAAACATTCTAAATTAAATATACAGTTACAATGTTGTGATTTATAGAAATATGTATACAGTCTTTACCCAAGTTTCCTAGATCACAGCTCCCAAACCTTTGGGATTTCCTGAGTGAGAAGAGCAATGAGAACTTCTTTGGTCATAATATTTGGTCCCATGTGCTCAGTTCCTAGAGTTGCTTCAGAGCCACAACTATGAAATGGGTGTCTTGTTATTCACAATATGCCCTTTCCATCATAACTGGATATATGACAATGAAGTGACTTTTGGATAAGGATAGGGGCTAGTTGGCAGGGGAATCAACGAAGAATAGAGGGTTGGAACTTTGCAGGCTACCATCTGATTTCTGGGCATGCAAAGGGCATTAGAAATCAAATCAATCACCAATGGCCAATGAGTTAAACAATCATGCCTATTTAATGAAGCCTGCATAAAAAACCTAAAAGGTGGCCTTTCAAAGAGCTTCTATTTTGGGGAATCATACCCTTCCTCAGGCCACTGTACTGGGTCCTAAAATCCATAGGACAGAAGCTCTTTTGTTCAGTAATTTATCCTACTTACTGCTTCATCTGGCCATTCATTCCTTTCCTTTACTATCTTTTGTAATAAACTGGTAATCTAGTAAGTAGGTCTCCTGATTTTGGTGAGCTGCTCTGCAAAATTAATTAAACCCAAGGAGGGGATTATGGAAACTTCTGATTTATAGCCAGTAGATCAACAGTAGAGGTAAAAACCTATTTGGTTCCTTAGACTGAGGAAAGGGAAGTCTTGTGGAATCGCCTGCTACCTCTGGGTAGACACGGTCACTTGAATTTTAAGACACCCAGCTGGTGTTTCTAGCTTTTTTGGTGGTGTGTGCATGTGGGCGTGTGTGTGGGGTCCCCTGTTTATATTAAACTGGGTATGGAACCCAAAATAATGGCCAACTTTTCTGAATCTCATTTTATAAAAATTTATGGGGTTGGACTAAAATAATCCTGAAGTATGTATCAATTCCAAAACTGAGAAACCAGCAGTATCTTTCCAATATTTAAGCACTTAAGGTTTTGGCAGTAGATTATCAATCATTTTGAAGCCTTTTATATTTGATTATTATAAAATGACATAATTTTGAAGTGCTAAAAACACATCCATAACTTCAAACACTGTTATTTAATTCATATGATCTATAAGAAAATAGTCTTACTAGGAGATGTAGTTGTAGGGATCTGGGTAGCTTAGTAGCTTAAGCCACTGACTCTTGTTTCAGCTCAGATCATGATCTCAGGTTCCTAAGATTCAGCCCTGCTTGGGGCTCTGCACTCAGTGGGGGGGTCTGCTTGAGATTCTCTCTCTCCCTCTGCCTTTTCCTGTCCCTTTCTCAGCTCATGAGCACTCTTTCTTTCTCTAAATAAATAAAAGTCTTAAAAATAAAATATAAAATAAATAAAAGATAAAAAATAAAGAAGATGTGGTTGCTTAATAATAAATTGTGCAAATTGGGGAAACAATGTTTATGCAGTGTCTGTTACAGACAAAATTCCATGCTAAGGGCTTTACATTCTTTGCATTGTCTTCAGGACAGCATAGTGAGGTGGGCGTACATATAACATGTTTGTTAGATGAGGAAATCTAGAAATTTAACCACTTGATTTTACAGAACATGTGTGTATATTATAAATGGAAATTAAATCTAAACTTTAGATTCCAAAACCTACTGAATAGAATTGATCTACTCTAATCTTTCTTTAATTGGAATAGAGTAAAAAGTTGATTTTAAAGAAATGTCTACTTCCATTAGAAAAATAAAGCATTATGTAAAAAGTAAGTTAAACTATTATTTTTTTTTAATTCGATTTGTAAAAAAAAAAAAAAAAAAAAAAAAAAATTCGATTTGTGCCCTTAGCTATCTTTGGAGGTAGAGGGATAGAATAAAAAATAATTTTGAGGTAGTATGTAGGACAGATTCAAAAGGATGTTAAAGTTGAAGTTAATTAACCTACTCAAATTCCTAATGAATGATGAATATATGTCATTTAAAATCTTAAAAAAGTATCATCTATTGAATGATATTGTTAATGAGAGAGACTATGCATGTGTTGGAGAGGTCAGGGCTACAAGTCTCTCAATCTTATTATGAACCTAAAAAATGCTTTAAAAAGATAAAGAATTTGTTAAATAAACAATTCCTGATGAATTTATGACCAAAAAATAGAACATATTTTTTGAAATATGTTAAAAATATATAAAAACCTACTATAAACATGCCTCTGAGGTAACTATTTGGTTTTTTTTTTTTAAGATTTTATTTATTTATTGATAGAGAGAGAGATCACAAGCAGGCAGAGAGGCAGGCAGAGAGAGAGGAGGAAACAGGCTCCCTGCTGAGCAGAGAGCCCAATGCGGGCCTGGATCCCAGGACCCTGAGATCATGACCTGAGCCAAAAGCAGAGGCTTTAACCCACTGAGCCACCCAGGCACCCAAACTATTTGTTTTTATAACAGAAAGCAAAACATAATAAATTCAGAAAAAAGCAAAATAAAACAAAACTAATTTTCTCTCTCATTTCATTCAAGATTAAAAACAAATCACCCACTTGAAAACTAGTCTGTCATTCACCAACAGCATTAGAGAAATTTCAGTATATAAACATGCTTTAAATATTTGCTCATGTCATATTTGCAATATTCTCATTGACCAACCCAGGGGACAAGGGAGAGCCTGTAATCAGTGTGTGTGGATATTCCCCTGAAGGTGTGGCTATAGGGAGGAAATTAATGGCCAGCACTTTGCAAACACCCTATCACAGTTGCCTACAAAACCTGAAGAGGTCTACAGAACTCTACTTCTTTATACATTATGAAAAGTGTTTTTATGTGGACTTTAAGAAACCTCAGGAATCTTCAGGAGTTCTAATCATTACATTTATATGCTTTTGTAGGTCTTTTTTTTTTTTCTTTCCTAGGACTCTAGTGTCCACTTAACCATTATCTGTTCACCAGGTCAGATTAGCATGTCACCAATATTATGGGTCAATGTGATGTTTTGTAAAATAGAAATATATTATCATGGAAAGCCGAAGAGTCAACATTGCCTTGAGGAGAGACAGTGAAGCTATTGCTAGCCTGACCATGGGTTGGCAAATTGTATTAATCCTCCTGACTGATGAGAGAAAACATTCGCCAAATCATTGGCACACACTGAGGGCTGTTCTTTTGCTCCAAGAGTCCAGCATCTGTCATCATCCCTTTGTTTTCTGCAGAGGTCGGTGGGTGGACCACAGAAAGTTTGGTCTCTTCATGCCATTTCCATACTTCAGTGAAATACAGGAGAGGCCAGACATTGCCAGCTAAGTCCCAGGGGGTTAACTCTCCATGGAGTGATCTTTGACCCATGAGAAATAAAAGATGGTGGGGAGCTCGACAGATAAATTCTGTTCCCTTTCTCCTTCCTATCACTCTTCTGAGAGGTGGAATATTGATGGAGTGTGTCTTAAGACATCCTTTGAGGCAAAAATACACATCTGTGTACCTGTTCACATCTTGAGAATTGGTGGACTCCATGGTAACAAATCACCTTGCATTTCTTCCATCATTCCCTGCCTCATTTTTCTTTGTCCTCACTCTCATTGACCTGAATTTTCATCTCTCAAATAAAGCATCAGTGATTTATCTTTGCCTCAGGCTGTGTTTCCTGGATCCTTGGGATATTGTCAATTTAAAAAATGTGAAAGCTGAGAAGAGACCAAAGGTTGCCCAATAATTATGTCTCCATGCCACAGGCATGGCATGTTTTTGGTTCAAAATGGATTTCCTTGTTGTCTTTCACAGAGTTCAAGAACTGGCCATCTGTTTTGTGAGATGTATTTTCCTTTACTACAAATATATTATTGATACTCAACTCCTTAAGCCCATTCACCTAAACTTCTGCTCTGTACTGAATTCTGTCACATCACCATTTCAAACTTTCCTCTTTGCAATCAGAAAAATCTTACATGCCTTCAAAATCTTTTCTGAGTCAGTGGAAGTAACAATTAATATGAATTAGGCATACAGGTTAATCAAGATTAAGTTCAAAATGGGTTCAAAGACCTTACAAGCAGATGGAGGTTGATTGCTTACAATACACATCTGTTTTAATGAACAACCCGAAACTAAATAATATAATCCTTATTTTCATCATTAATAATCCCAAATTGAATTTTTTTTAATTTCTTTTTTTTAAAGACTTTATTTTTGACAGAGAGAAACACAGCCAGAGAGGGAGCACAAGCAGGGGCAGTGAGAGAGGGAGAAGCAGGCTTCCCGCTGAGCAGGGAGCCTGATGTGGGGCTCAATCCCGGGTCTCCGAGATCATGACCTGAGCCGAAGGCAGTCGTCTAACCAACTGAGCCACCCAGGCACCCAAATTTTTTAAAATTTCTGACTTAGGTGGTGTTTAATAGGATAGTGGACATCTGTTATTTATCATATGAATAGAAAAGAATTAATAAAGCAGGTTAGTCAAATATATAATGTATTATTCAATCTGATTTTGATCTAAGTTCGTGGAACCACAGTTGCATCTATCACCCAGACTATCTCTTAGTCATGAATTATCAAATACTTTCTTATATATACAGTTGATCTTTGAACAACATGGGGGCCTAGGGGTGCTACCTCCACACTGTAAAAAATATAAGTATAACTTTTGACTTTTGCAGAAACTTAACCACTAATAACCTACTATTGAGGGAAACCTTATCAATACCAGAGTCAATTAATACGTATTTTGTGTGCTACAAGCATCATATAGTATATTCTTAAAAGAAAGTAACCTAGAGGAAAAAAAAGTAAAAAATAATCATTCTTAAGAGAAAATGTATTTATAGTACTGTATTTATTTAAAAAAACCCACAGATAAAAGGACACGTGGCAGTCCAAATCCATGTTGCTCCAGGGTGGACTGTACTGGGAAATATGAATAAAATGTGTCCACACAAATTATCACACCACCCTATTGTGCAAACTACTTTTAAACAGGGTTATTAATGAATAATTGACATATAATAAAGTATATATATTTAAAGTCAACAATTTGGCAAATTTTACATGTATATGTACCTGAAAACCATCACCGCAATAAAGATAGTGAATTTAGTAATCAATGCTCAAGGTTTCCTAATGCCACTTTGTATCCCTCCCTGAGACTCAAAATCCCCCCACAGGAAACCAATGATGTACTTTATAGCTATAAACTGGTTTGTATTTTCTAGAATTTTCTATAAATGGAAAAATAGTCTGTATACTCTTTTTACCTGGAGTCTTTCACAAAATAAAATTATTTTCAGATTTACCCATATTGTTGCCTATCCCAGTAGTTCATTTTTCAAAGTGTAAATAGCATTCCATTGTATGAATATGCCATACATTTTTTATTCATTCCTTGGTCAGAGAATTTCAGAGTAATTCCATCTTCCTAGTATAACAAACGAAACTTCTATGAACATTTGTTTGCAGATCTTTGTATGGAAATATTTTATCCCCTTTGGGCATAGACCGAGGAGTGAAATTGTCAGATCATGTATGGTAGATGGTCGTCTTTTCTGAGAAACTAAAAAATGTTTTCCAGATTGGTGTAACAATTTACCTTTCTACCGCCAGCCTTTACTGACAGCATAAGAAGTCAATTAACACGTATTTTGTATATTATATGTATTATATGCTGCATTCTCAAAATAAGATAAGCTGGAGAAAATAAAATATTATTAATAAAACTATAGAAAATTATTTTCAAGAGAGAATACCCTTACAGTACTGTACCGTATTTATCAGGAAACATCTGCGTATAAGTGGACCAGCACAGCTGAAGGCTGTGCAGAGGGACCAGCTGGAAGCTCTGTGACATTTGCAACACTGCACTTGGAGGATGCTTTTTTGTTTTCAGTTTTTTTTGTTTGTTTGTTTTTTAGAGTAGGGAGGGAGGATGTTAGCTCTAACTAATATGCATAGTATAAGTGATTGTTGTGTCCCAAAGGCAGCAAGGTGATCCTGTTCTGAGTGATGGTCTCTTGATTCTCCTCTAATTCAGTTATTCCCACTCTGGGAAAATTCATAACTCTGGTAAAAGTAAGGAAGAAGGAAGAACAATTTAGCAGCAGTCCAACAGAATTGCTCAATCACCAAGGCGATTCACAAAGGGACAAGGATTAGGACCATCCACAGTAGCTCATTCCCAGCTTGCCTTTCAGGCAGCAATGCCAGAAAATATGAGGGAAAACAGACAAACAGCCACAGGCTTTATTCCCTACATTGATATCAATAAACATTGGGGAAAGTATCAGGCGCATGCTCTGTAAGTACTCCGAAGCATGTGACCATCCTTTCTTGACATTTTTTTCTCCCTATTGATTTGGATATTAAAGGGACAAGCTACTCTAATTTCTTTTCACAGTTTTCACCCAATTTTGACCTAGTTATTTATGAATAGCTCTGTTTTTAATAATACTTTGCTCAATTTCTCACTATATTGTAGGGTCTATCATCAGAAAAATTGAGAGGGTTTCATGGCAGTTTCAGTTTTCTTTAAAACATAACATCATCTTGTCTAGACAAGAATATTTAGAGACATGAAAAATGAAAGCAAATGCATACCATTGGCTCTTTCCCACTCTTCATTTTATAATTATCTTCCATGATTGGAACTCATAATTGTACACAGTCCCAGGGATGGTGCCTGAAAAGCCTTCTGCTGTTAAATCTAACCAAACAAAAATGTCGCACTCCAGTAAAGGACAGGGAGGAAAGAATTTATATAACAGAAATTTTGGCAAAAACGGGTGAAACAATTCTCTCCTTTCTGAGTCAGAGCCTTACCATGCAGAGCCCAATGTCATTCTTATTAGGAGGATTTCCACTAGAGGATTATTAGTTCTGACAAGGCTTTTTCCTTCTATTTCAGAGGCACTCTCAGACCTGTAGAAAGACAGAAATATTCATTCTGTCCACAAAACAGAAAAAAATATTTTCTACCAAAATTCAGTTTGTAACACTGAATTTCTACTGTTAATAGGCATTGCAAACAGCCAAACTCTGGTAATATATTTAAATATTTTATTTTATTTTATTTTATTTTATTTTATTTTATTTTATTTTATTTTATTTTATTTTATTTTTTTAAGAGAAAAGTCAGTGGGCAGGGATCTGAATGAGTGCTTGGTATGGCACCTTAAGAACTCTTTCAAAGAACTCTTAAGCACAATTTGAAGAATGTGAGGACCTAGTGGTCCTTGATATGTATGTATCTATTTTGAGCTGCCCGCCACCACCTGTGTATCATGTTAGGGATCCTTATTCTTCACACTTTATATGACATTTTGTATTCTTTAAATCCCTTGAGACATACAGTATACACCACTCTTCAAACAATTTTTTTTCTGTTTATTCCTTCTGGACACTGTCTTCCAAAGTGCTGCTGACTTTTTACTCATGAAACATCAGCTTTATTTTATGAAGCCTCAAAAATCAACATTTGGACCTTGTAAAGTTTAGCTGTGCCATGCAGAAGCAAACACTCTTCGATCTTTTCTTTTGATTCCTTATCTTGAGCTGAAGGTGGGTGTTATGTGCAGGGGAAACAGAGGGGGACAGCAGCTGGAGAGAAAACTATTTGGAGAAATAAATGGTATTAATTGAATAACTTCAAAGTAGTTTGTGCCTCCACTGTATATTTTATTTAATCAACCCAGCTACTCTGAGCAAGATAAATGTCCAAGACCAAATCTTACCAAGAAGAGGAGAAGCTCCACTCAGTCTGGTAACTGACCCAGCATCATAACAAGTTAATAACAGAACAAAGATTTACACATGGCTTTATTTGTACAGACTACATTCCACCACGCTCTACCAATCAAGTGTTGCTATAGTTCTCCAAGATTTACATTAATTACCTCCTGGTATCACATTTGATTTGGCCCCTCCCCACCATCTATCTCCCAACTGAAAGAACTGGGGGATGGTTGAGTATACGTTTATAATAAACTCCATTTTGTGACAATTTCTTAATTTTGCTTTTTATGCATACCACCAGAATTCTGAGAAATTTCTTTTAGCAGAGCAATTCCTGTGCTCATCCAAAATATAGGATATGAAATATTATGTGGCAGTACAAGATCAGTAGTTTCAACCAGTTTAAGAAGACAGAAGTGGCATTGCTCATATCGTAGGCTATATAGTTAAGTTTTGGAACAAGCTTTTGGTAATGGAAAAGTACTTAAGATATGATTTCTGTAGTACCCTAAAATAATTTAGTCTGGGAACACTGTCTCATTAAATCTTTGGCTCGTAGCTAAATTTTTTACATCTTTATTTCTTCCTTTTTTTTTTTTTTTTTTTTTTTCTGCCGAGTACCCTGTGCCATGGCCCAGACTCTCCTCCAAGCCTGGAATTGTAGACCGGGCTTCGGGAGAACTACACTTCCCTTTGTACAGAGCAGGGCTATAGTCCCAGGCTCCTGCAAGCACCGGGATCCAGGACCTAAGCTGCTCTAGAACTGGGAGGACCAAGAGAACTAGTGATGAGTGAAAACAGAGCCTAATCCCCCCGACCTGTCAGGAAAGTGCAGGAATCTGCTGGACTTTTATTGGGGAGATGGCAGGCTTGTCATATAGAATTATAATACAAGTGTGTCTGGGAGTTTTATTAATTCAAAACATCATTATTTAGGCAGATGGTGTAGTAGTAAGATGGTTATTCTGACCCATATTCTTGGAAGTCATTCCAATTCTCTAACATTTCATCTGACCCAAGAGCAAATCTTGGCATCCTTTAAGCCATACCCAGAATTTCTTTTTTTTAAGACTTTATTTATTTATTGAGATAGAGAAACACAGCCAGAGAGGGAACACAAGCAGAGGGAGCGAGAGAGGGAGAAGCAGGTCTCCCACCAAGCAGGGAGCCCGACGCGGGACTCGATCCTAGGTCTCTGGGATCATGACCCCAGCCGAAGGCAGTTGCTCAACCAACTGAGCCACTCAGGTGCCCCTAAGCTATACCCAGAATTTAACTACCTGTCACTAGTCCCAACATAACAATCTACCCCAAAACTTATTTTGTGGCCAAAGCAATTGCCGTAAACTTTTTACTAATCCATTGCTTGACACACATGCAGATTAGAGTTTGTTTACTTATATTTAATATGTCAAACATGACCCTCTGCGCTTGTCTGGTCCTTTTCTGTTCTATTATAATGTAATTTAAATTAACATTCACCTTAGAAGATGATATACCACATTTTGCCTAAGGTGTTATGATATGGAGATTTGGATTTCATAAAAGAAGTTTTTTAAAAAGCTTCCCTAAAAGAAGTTTTTTAAAAAGCTTCCCTAAAAAGCTTCCCTAGGTTCACTGAGGACAGTGAACCTACATTAAGTAACAATTCCCTGCTTAAAATAAAGCCTCCCCAGCCTGTTTAGAAGTATGTTAACATTTATTGATTCATACAAATGTATTTCCCCCTTGGTATCAAGTATTCTTTATTCCTGCACACTTTAAAGGATCCATTGTTTCTCACGATTTATTAACATTTCAAAGGATCACTTATATAATTATTTTGCAAGCAATAAATAGAACTTATTTCTTTTCCCTTAGGCCGGGACCAATTTTTTCTTGTTTGTGAGTGAAGAAACTTGTGATATCTCATTAGAAACTTCATTCAGACTGAGATTAAGGGTTTAAAGAGGAGAAAAAAGGAAAAAACTCACCAAAAACTGGCTAACTAATAAAGTTTTAATGAAAGCAGGTCAAACTAAAATGTTTTCAGGGTTCAGAAGTTAGATGAATGTGTAAAGGCAGGAGACATGAGTTGAGATTTATGTGTAAGGAAAGACTCCAGCAGATGGTGGTATCATGTCACCGTAGTACAGTATAGAAAGGACTAGGTTAAGGCAGCACACCATACTATTGTACAGCTGCAACTGGTAGAGATATGTTTATAGATATAGTAGCTTAGGTAAAAGGCTTGGGTGCCTGAAATTCTCTGAACTGGAAAATAAGAATCAAGTAAGAGAAGGATCAGAATCCAGGCAAAGTTCTGTCCAGGAAACAGCAACTTTCTAAGAATTATTGAAAAATTCTTGCTTTGTTCATGTGAAGAGTCTAGTTGCTGGACAAAAATACTAGGGCAGCCTTTACCAGGTAACAAAATGAATTTTCTGTGCGGGTAGATATTGGCTAAGACTTTCCTCCATTCTGGGGCACCCAGAGGGCTCCATCAGTTAAGTGTCCGATTGTCCGATTCCCAGGAATTTCAGCTCAGGTCATGATCTCAGGAGAGTGAGATGGAGCCCCACATCTGTCTCTGCACTCTGCTTGAGATTCTCTCTCCTTCTACCCCTCCCCCATTTCTTCTCTTAAAAAAAAAAGTTTCCTCTGGTCTTCACTATCTTGGCGGAATATGGTCCAAGTCCCAGTGTTCTCCATCCACAGCAGGCAGAATCACAAGTACCCAAGCGCTGGCCTTGTTTCCGTCCCTCCTGACTGCAGTAATGACAGGATTATACCTAGGACATAGGTGTGAGCTTTCAAAATTTAAGATAATCTTAATGATTCACAGCAAATATTTTGATATTCAGTGTTATAACTTAAAAAAACCTCTGATCTCAGATGCACTTCTAATATTTTATATTCAAGTGACTAGAATTTTAAACAAGAGGCAGGACCTGTGTTTCCTGTTTCCTGTTTTTGTTTTTGTTTTTGCTTTTCCCCATGACAATTCAACCACTGTGATTTCTGTCAGCTGTCTCTTACGGATGCAGCACAACATTCTTGGCAATCAGCAGGGAATGAGAAGTAAAGTATTAATTTTATAAAGTACTTGGCAATCTTTGTATGGTACTTTGGAGAAGATTATAAATATCGTTAACACTATTAAAGTAAATGCTTCAATTTACGTTGTGTTAATTACATATTGACAAAATTATCACGGCTGGGTATTTTAAACATCATACTTGATATACAGTACATATAATTTTATGTGACCTATTAGCCTTTCAAAACAGTTTCCCTTCCTTATTAATGTTACTAATATTAGTTACAAATATTTGCAAGTGTTTTAAAAAAAACTTTTATAGCTGTTAAAGAAAAAGCAGTTACAATATTTGAACAGATACAAATGCGTGTGCAAGTGGGATCTGTCCCTGAATACAGCACATAGTTGATTAATTATTTCCCATGATTATGGTCATGACTCATCCATGATAATCCAAAATGACTAGATTATTACAAATCTCATATTCTCATAGATAGTGCTATATATGCCTGCTTGTGGAAATGTCATAGTTTTAATACATATACATGAATTGGGAACTAAATATAGTGGGTTTTTTGTTTGTTTGTTTGTTTGTTTTGAAGATTTTATTTATTTATTTGACAGAGAGAAATACAGCCAGAGAGGGAACACAAGCAAGGGGAGTGAGAAAGGGAGAAGCAGGCTTCCCGCCGGGCAGGGAGCCCGATGTGGGGCTCTATCCCAGGTGTCCGGGATCATGACCTGAGCCAAAGGCAGTCGCTTAACCAACTGAACCACCCAGGCACCCCTAAACATAGTTTTTGTACAGTTTTTTTTTTAAGATTTTTAAAATTTATTTGACAGAGAGAAATACAGCCAGAGAGGGAACACAAGCAAGGGGAGTGAGAAAGGGAGAAGCAGGCTTCCCGCTAAATCGGGAAGCCTGATGTGGGGCTCGATCCTTGGTCTCCGGGATCATGACCTGAGCCGAAGGCAGTCGCTTAACCAACTGAGCCACCCAGGTGCCCCTGCACAGTTTTTTGGTTATTTTTTAAGTAGCTTTCCAAGATGCAATGTGTCTTACAAGAGTACTCTCTGAACAGGATGGCAGTGTCAAGACATGTTCTTCTGAGACAAAATAAATCTAAACAAAAAATTCTAAAGATGGATGTTTGTGTATAAGATGTGCCATATGTGATGTGCTGGTGTTAAGACTTATTTGTTTCAAGCAGAAACTTAAACATAATTTGTATCTGGTACCTCGATTTTCCTAAGCAGAGTTTGTTGAGTTCAGCTGCTCTGTTGAGTCTCAGGGGCCGGAGTTAATGACAGAACTACTCTAGGTCTCTCTTGCATATGAGCAAATCTAAGAACGAATTAACCCTTCATGTAAATCCTTCACTGGAAAGGATATTTAAAGTAGGGAACTGGGGGAGAAACACGTGTACTTGGGGTAAAATTGAACGTGAGCCATCAAAGGCAGTCCTCTGTCCGGTAGCGGGGGGATTTCTCACCTGGGACCCGATGACAGCTTGGAGCTGGGCTACAAGGTGAGTCCAGACACCGGAATTCCTTTTGCGACTGTAAATTCTGTTAGCTGCACGTCAAACACGATGAGAACACTAACTTTCTTCCTAAGCAAACATTACCATTCCACATTTTACATATTTCTTAGGTCACCACGTAAATCTGTGAAATGAGATGCAAAAAATCGCTGCCTGATTCAAAATTCTGCCCAATAACTTACACTTCACTTTAACTCCATGACTCACTATGGTCCATTTCTCTTTAAAACTTAACTCCAGGGTGCGTTCTCAGGGCCTTATAGTTCAACTTTACATTCTGTTTACCCTTTCCATTGCATTCAAAGCAACTGTCCTACATTGCCATCTCGCCTATGAATTGAATGTCTGCTACCCATTTACTTATTCTAACATCAGGCATGGTGCTCCCTTGGGCTGATTGAAAGCATGGCAAATCTTTGTCTCTTTAGCCACTTGAGAATGTGAGCAGATTAATTCTGTCGTTCACTTTTCAGCTTGCCTTTTAGGCTTTGTGGAATTTGAGCTTTGGTGTTTCCCATCTGACTTCACGGTGAGATAGGTCTTGTGCAGGAAGTAGGGACTCCAGATGGGGTTCTGTCCCCTGAGTAACCAAAGACTGAGAGAGATCTCACTCTACCTTTTATAAACTTAGGTAAGGTCTCAGAACCCAGTGAATGATTTCTCTTGGAGAAAAACATCGCTATGTCAGAGGTCCTTTGAATTCAGGTTGAAGCTCCTTCCCGTATACAAGACACTTGAACACTTTGCTTGTTTCCAAACTTCTCTCCAGCTTAGCCCTCCACCTTACCAGAGCTCAGAATCCGTGCTCCCCAGGGGAGAATAGCAGCAGAAGCTTAGCTCCTTAAAAATAGTTTCCCCACTGTAAAATTTTATGTCCATATAGTCCTCATTGTTTCGATAACTCCATATTGCTTTTCAACACATGCTTTCTGTAATTTGTCCTGATAACATTAGTACAGTGGAGACATGGGCCGGCAGCACCTGTCTGATCTCCTTCTCAAGGTGGAACTCCTCTTCTCTTTCTGCTTTTCATTATAATAATGTAATTTCAAAGGTAAGACAATATATGTATCGGAAAGTTACTTTCACATATGCTCTCGGATGACATCTGATAGAATTTAAATCGGTTTATATATTAAAATTGAAAACTCCACCAAAAATAAACAAATATGAAAATACTCAACAGCCCATGTCTGCCTACTTTAGAAGGACTGAGTGTATTTAAATCAAAGGAAAGAGCCGGCCATTTGGTAGGACTAATAAAGATCTGACAATGGTTTGTCAGTTGATCTGGAAATATCTGTGTAGATATATTCATTTAACTATGAAAGTGAAATTTATATATATTTTTAAAAACCAGGGAAATGAAGAAGTGATGACTTTACATTGACCGTCCAAATAATAATTATGGCAGGGTAATATTTATCAAATGAGGAGAATCTAGAGAAGATCATTTTAACAATTGCACATTAACCAATGAAAATACATCCTGTTCACATGAAAATATGTATGAACTATAGACGAACAGCATTAATTTTCCTACACACACACACACACACACACACACACACACACACACGAGTAGAATATGCCAGATAATACTGTCTGTTAAAAATAAATTCCTAATGTTTCACTTATGAAGAAGTATTTTCACTGAAGTTCAATAATCACACTCTTTCTAACTTTTAAAAGTGCATACAAGGTACTGAATATTCATGGAAGAGAAAACCATGAATACAGGTAACTAGAGAAAAGAGGCTATTTAGAAAATACAAATTATAAGTAGCTAAATTGAGGGCACCTGGGTGGCTTAGTACGTTAAGTGTCCAACTCGTGATTTCAGCTTAGGTTATGATCTCTGGGTTGTGAGATCAAGCCCCTTGTTGGCTCTGCCCTGAGTGTGTTCTTCTGAGACAATAGGATTCTCTATTTCTTTCTCTGTCTGCTCCCCCATCCCA
This sequence comes from Spilogale gracilis, assembly GCA_004023965.1. Taxonomy (NCBI): domain Eukaryota; kingdom Metazoa; phylum Chordata; class Mammalia; order Carnivora; family Mephitidae; genus Spilogale; species Spilogale gracilis. The sequence goes on from PITA01000015.1 coordinate 437,003, forward strand.
CCTCCTTCTTTAAACAAACAAACAAAAAGTAGCTAAATTGAATATTCTAGTTGTCTCTCATTTTAAGAGGAGTAATAGTTTTAAGTGAAATAAATTAATTTACATGTTTCAAAATGATCTCCAAAATATCAGATGTTTGTTGATAATGACTATCTGGATAATTTAGCGAGACTACTTCTAACTATTTATAAAAATGGATCTAAAGCAAATTGTAATATGCCTTAAACACTATAAAGCAAACATATCAACTTTGATCTCCAACCTAATATTTAATAAAGTTCAAGGACTCAAGGCAATCATTTTAGCTGACTATAAGGACATTTATTAGCAATTGGAAGCAGCAAAATTACTTATTACAAAAGATGCCTTTTACACATATCCTCCAAACAATGCAGAGGAACTGTGTGGAAATGGTATATTTTTAGAACTGAAAACCATCTGCTATAAAACCCTGCAGTTTTAATCTGTGTGCAGGTGCAAGAGAAGCCCTTTGTCTTGTCAATTTAGCACAGAATTCCTTTCTTTGAAGTTTTGTATGTAAATGAATCGAGAAAAAAATGAGGTGATAATTATTCTAAAAAAAAAAACCCAGCAGGCTGTGATTTCATTTAGAGATGTAAAAAAACTCTATTTTTATTAAAGTATTTTCTAAAGAAACCTTTCCTCTAGAGGGGCACCTGGGTGGCTCAGTTGGTTAAATGTCTGTTCCTTGATTTCAGCTGAAGTCATGATCTCAGGGTTGTGGGATCAACCCCTGAGTCAGACTCCACACTGAGCATAGAACCTGCTTGGGATTCTCTCTCTCCCTCTCCCCCCACCTTCTCCCTCTCTTTAAAAAAAAAAATCTTTCCAGGTATTCTGATGTTGCCTAGATTTTTATGCAATGGAGAGAAGAAGCTATAATTTGAAAGAAGCTATAGCTATCTGAAATAGCATATTCCATAATTTTTATACAAGAGATCTATAAATTATAGGATATTTTGCTAAATTTTATTTTTCTGTTGGCTGTTATCAAAGAAGTACAGAATCTGAAAAATCTCTTGCTTTATAAAACAGATTAGAAGCCTTGCCAACATAGTAGATAATACATAGCTTCCTTTGAAACATAAAGGTGTTATGAAATAACCACATGTGATTGCTGGAATTCTCACCAAAAAAACTCACTATTTCGTGCCTGATTATTTGTTTACTAAAGGTAACAAAAGATTGTTGCTTAGGTGAATTAACACACTAAGTTAATATAAATTCAAAGCAAATCCAATAGCCATTCATTTATTAAATGACTTATTCATATTATGTATCCATGGCATTGAGCTGGATGCTGAGTTGAGAAAGTTTTTTTTATTGAGTTTTTTATTTTAATTCCAGTATAGTTGACTTACAGTGTTTATTAGTTTTGGTGTACAATATAGCGATCCAACAATTCTATATATTACTCAATGTTCATCATGCTAAGAATAGTATTTAATGCCCATCACCTGTTTCACCCATCTCCCCACTCACCTCTCCTCTGGTAGCCATCAGTTTATTCTCTATAGTTAAGAGTCTGTTTCTTGGTTTGTCTCTTTCTCTCTTTCTTTTTTTTTTTTTTTATTCCTCTGCTCCTTTGTTTGTTTCTTAAATTCCACGAATGAAATCATATATTTGTCTTTTTCTGACTGACTTAGTTCACTTAACATTATACTCTCTAGTTCTACCCATGATTTTGCAAATGGCGACATTTCATTATTTCTTATGGTTGAATAATGTTTCATTGTGTGTATGTGTATATATAGACACACACACACACACACACACACACACACACACACACACACAGCCCATACACACACATCACCTCTTCTTCATCCATTCTTCAGTAAATGGACATTTGGGCTGCTTCCAAAATTTGACTATTGTAAATAATGCTTTAATAAATTTTAAGGGTGCATGTGACCCTTTGAATTAATATTTTTGTATTGAGGGGTTAAATACCCAGTAGTAGGATTACTGGATCTTAGGATAGTCCTATTTTTAACTTTCTAAAGAACCTCCATACTGTTTTCCACAGTGAGTACATTACTTTGTATTCCCACCAACAGTGCCTGAGTGTTCCCTTTTTCTCCACATGTCGTCAACACTTGTTGCTTCTTGTGTTTTTTATTTTAGCCATTCTGACAGATGTGAGGTTGTATCTCATCACGGTTTTGATTTGCATTTGTATTTCCCTGGTAATGAGTGATGTTGAACATTTTTTCATGTATCTATTGGCCATCTGTATGTCTTTTTTGGAGAGTGTCTATGTCTTTTGCCATTTTTTGATTGGATTTGGGTTTTGGGTGCTGAAATTGTATCAGTTTTTACATATATGTTTGGATACTAACCCTTTACTGGATATGTCATTTCCAAATACCTTCTCCCACTCTCTGTGAGTAGCCTTTTAGCTTTGTTAATTGATTTCTTTGCTATGCAGAACCATTTATTTTTATTTTTATTTTTATTTTTTAATGTACTTGCTATAGTTTTTTGTTTTTGTTTTTGTTTTTTTGCTTTCATTTTCCTTGCCTCGGGAGACAGAGCTAGGAAAATGTTCCTAAGACAGATGTCAGAGAAATTATTGCCTGTGCTCTTTTCTAGGATTTTTATGGTTTTCAGGTCTTACATATAGGTCTTTAATCTATTTTTGTTTATTTTGGGGTAAGGTGTAAGAAAGTCGTCTCTGTTCATTCTTCGGCATGTAGCTGTCCAGGTTTTCCAACACCATTTGTTGAAGAGAATTTTTCTCATTGTATATTATTTCTTCCTCTGTCAAAGATGAATTGACCATATAGTTAAAGATTTGTGTACCTTGATTTTACATCCTGTGACTTTACTGAATTCATTTATCAATTCTAATGGTTTTTTGGCCGAGTTTTTAGGATGCTCTATATATAGTATCATGTCTTCTGCAAATAGTGAAAGTTTGACTTCTTTCTTGCCCATATGGATGCCTTTTATTTCTTTTTGTTGTCTGATTACTGTGGCTAGAGGTTCTGGTACTATGTTGAATAAATGTTGGCGAGAGCAGATATCCTGGTCTTGCTCCTGCTCTTAGGGGAAAAAACTAAAAGTTGATGTTTGCTGTAGATTTTCCATAGAAGACCTTTACTGTGTTGACATATGTTCGAAAGGGGCCTTTTCCATACTTTAATCAAAGTAGCCCCAGGTAGGTTGACTTTTACATTATACTACATGGTTGCTCTTGTGATATTAACAATCCGTCTATATCTTAGAGCCCCACCTGCCTCCATCTGCATTGTGTTTTCAGGTATGTTTCACCTGATAGCAAATGACCACAGAGGACCACTGGTCATCTCATTCTACCAACCTGATAAGCCAGTGTATATTAGTTTCCTTCATCTGCCACAAAAAATTACACACATTCAAAATCTTAAAACTATAGAAATTTATTCTTTTATGGCTCTGCAGGATGGAAATCTGAAAACAAGGAGAAACTGGGTTGGTTCCTTTTAAGGCTCTGGAAGAGGAACTCTTCTGAACCTCTGTCCTCTCCCAGTGACTTCCAGAAATCCTTGGGACTCTTGGCTTGTAGCTACATTACAGCAATCTCTGCCCTGGTCTCCTTATGTCCTCCTTTCTCTGTGTATCTCAAATTTCCCTTTCCTTTCTCTTCTAAGGATATAAGCCATTGGATTTAGGGCCCACTCTAAATTCAGGATGAATCATCTCAAGATCTTTAAACACATCTACAAAGACTCTGTCTTCAAGTAAGAGCACATGAACAGGTACCAGGACTTAGAATTTAGGAATCGTTCTGTAGGACACCATTCAACCTATTACATAGTAAGAGAGAAGCACATTTTTATCTCAGTGTTTCCAAAAACATGCAGGGGGTGCGTGTCATTTATTGCCTAACTTGTCTGGGTCGAAAGCTTAGCCAGGAATCAATCATAGTGGCCAGGGGAAAAAGTATATTTATTGGCCTGGCTTGAGTTTCTGCCCACCCCTGAGGCCAGAATGCAGGCTTTGTTTCTTCTTCATGCCTTGTGAACTGAGTAGAGAGGAGTCATTCATCAAACAAAACTGGATTGTTACCACAATAAAGAACACTTAGCTCAATCACAAAAGCCAATATATTACTCCTATATTCAGATAAACAGTATTTGCTATATAAATGAATTGTTGCAAATTATAATGTCAGGAAAATTAATTTTTTATAGTGAGGAACAAACAAGACTGGAGAAATTGGTCTGGGCTGTAAATGATCCATGTGGCTCTTGAATGATCTTTAACTCTAATCAGAGAATAAGTTTTCCATGATGATATATAAAATTAATATAATTTTATTATAGAACAACTTGGGCACAACAACATAGAAAGAGTTTTATTTGCTCCCACATTTGCAGTGATGTGTCCTTGGTACTTCAGACATGACTTCATTGCATGCTATAATTATATCTTAGTTAAAAAATAATGCTTGGTCTTGTTTTTATAACATTATTATATGAGCATATTCACAATGAAAATCCTCAAATCGTTCCAAAATAATTAGAACTAAAGGTACAAATCACATTTTATAGCTGATATTTACATTTTCAAATATATGTTAAAAGCAATAAGTCAAACTTACTTTCTGAAAACACAGCTGAGAAATCATAGAGAAAAAGTTGAATGTGCTAAAAAACACCCAATTTTCTTTGGTTGTATTTTTGTAAAAAAATGAACTATTAAATTTAAAAAAGTTGGTAAAAGAGTATGAACTTACACTTGCATGTTTTGCTATCCATGTCCAACGTATCTTCTGTAATTCTTTTGGGAATATTTTCTTGACTCTGTGCTCTTAGCCTTTCCTAATGCTAGTGTTATTCTGAATGACATACAAAAGGATGATCGTCATTAGCAACTTAGTCAAATCTCTGCTAGCAGTCTTTAGGGATATATGGATGGCACAGTGGTGGCTGAAAATCCTGAAGATGATGGTCGTCAGAATTCTAAGGTGGTCTGTGAAATCCTCACTTCCTGGCACACACATCTAATCCCTTTCCACCTTCAAGGAGGCAGGACTTGTGATTGATGGACTGTCACTCCTGTGATGAGGTCACTCCTTATATGGCAAAGCAGACATAATTACAGGCATCAAATCAGTTGATTTGAGTTAATCTAAAGGGAGATTTCCCTGGTGGGCCTGGTATAAACAGGTAAAGAGACAAGAGGGATTCAGCTCTTCTTAGAGAGGCAGGATTGAAAGCAGCACAGACTCTTGCTGGCCCTCAAGAACTGAGCTGCCGTGGATCCTAGACTTACAAGGAAACGACTCATGCCAACAATCTGCACAGACTTGGAAGCCAATTGTCCCTAGCCAAACCTCTATATGGCAAAGCAGTCCAGCTTTGATTTCTGCCTCGCGCAACTGAGCAGATGACCCAGTTAAGCAGTTCCCAACTCCATGTCATGGAGAAATGGAAATAATTTATGTGTGTTGTTTTAAGCCACTAAATTTGTGGTAATTTGTCATGCTCTGGTCGAAAGTTAATTCAGAGATAAAATAACAGAAACTATGAATAGCATTTTCTGTTTAAGTTACTTTTTCTAGATGCACTAAATCCAAAGGACATTTATTTCTGCATTAAAGTCAGGGGAGAATGTTTTGGTAATAAATAACATCCCAATATGCTTGATGCCATTCTCACAAACAGGGTAGACTAGAGCTGTCTTACACCTGCCATTGTGAGGAACAAACAGGACTGAAGAAATTGGTCTGGGCTGTAAAGGATCCATGTGGCTCTTGAATGATCGCTAATTCTAATCAGAGAGTAGGTTTTCCATGATGATATTACCATTTGAATACTCAAAGATAGCTTTCTCACTTTCAACTTTTTATTCCTATTCCACTTTCCATTCATTAAAAAAAATGTTGCACTTGAAAGAAACTTCCCTTTTTCCTAAATTAAGCAACCAAAATTTTTATAGCTTTAAGCAATTATAGTTTTAAGCATTCTATTAAAAAACTCTTAAATAAATATATATATATATATATATATGTATATATATATATATATATCTCCTCAGAAAAATATTCTAATATGGCTCAGATGTACAGAGACTTCTGTATTTCTCTCCTGGTAAGAAAATTTATAAAGCAATTGATCCATAGACCCTTCTTATGTTTCTTTTCTTAGGGCCATTATCTTCCCCAGTTCTTGATCCATTGCCTCTTTGCTCCAGGAAAATGACTCCAAACATACTCTTCTCCTACTCCTCAAACACAACTTAGCTTTTCAAGGGATATTTCCCTCATGGCCTAGAAAGTAATTGCTTTCTTAATCTCTGTCAATCTCATGGAGATAAAATGTTACTGCTTGAATAATTCATTCTCTTAAGATTATTTACAATTTAAAAAAGTATTGCAAGAAGTGTCTTTACCCAAAGGAAAGAATCTTTAACAGTGGAAATTTTAGAACTGGCAGGCTGGTTTTTAGGATTGTTACTTCTAACCACATCTCTCAGACTGATGCCTACAAAGTTTGAGTTCACGTAATACTAGTCCTTTCTATACCTAAGGAGGTCTCTATTCAGTAGAGGTTTGCTTTTTTAAATTTCTAAATGTCTCTCCTTGTAAATTTCATCACTGAAGCCCACAATATTCTTTAGGAACTTTTTAATGGAATTTTCAATAATTTTGAACACTTTCTTCATCATTCCCTAGGTTGAGAAGCCCATTCTTTGAACTTCACTTCGTTAGTTTGATTTCCAATCCTGTCATTATTTTTAGTGGCTCCCTGAAATTGCACAGATTTTTCTCATAGTCATGAATCAAAGACTTTGGCATGCATTTTTGAGTTGCAATGATACTGTGCATAAAGAATTTTGCATATTAAATTGCAGTTTATATGGCAATTACTAACAAATACATACCTCCAGTGGGACCTCTAGTCTCTACTCAATATCCATATATCCTACTGTCTATTCAACATCTGTTTAGATATTTAACAGCATCTTTAATCCACGGTGCCCAAGCCGGGATGTTCCTTGCCACACCCTGGCCTCCTTCTCCACCCTGGCCAGCGAAGCCTCATGCAACAGACTTCTCCATATCAGTGGGAATCATCACCTGTCCTGTTCAGATTTATGGAGGTGACTTCTGCATTGCCTCCCTGCACCCACTCTTCTTGCCTTTCCATCTCTTGTCATGAAGCAGACAGATTTTTTAAAAAACATTCCCCTCCTCCAAACTTGTCAATGGCTTTACTTTAAAATCACAGAGTTAGGGGCACCTGGGTGGCTCAGTCATTAAGCATTTGCCTTCAGATCAGGTCATGATCCCAGTGCCCCAGGATAGAGCCCCACATCGAGCCCCACATCGAGCCCCACATTCGACTCCCTGCTCAGCAGGGAGTCTGCTTCTCCTTCTGTCCCTCCCCCTACTTGTGTGCCCTCTTTTGCTGTGTGTGTCTCTCTCTCTGTCAGATACATAAATAAAATCTTTAAAATAAAATCACTGATTTAAAGGCCTTGCCCATGAATTCCATAATCTGTGTCATTTTGTTTTCTCCTGATGTGTGGCCTTGCTCTGTTGTTTTTTGTTTTGTTTTTTTTTTTCCTTGTTGTTGCTTTTTGTGTATCTGTCCATTTTGTATCACATTCCAGATATTGTGACTTTTACTTTGCTGGATGCTCAATTTTAGTTTTTAATTCCTCTGACTAGATGGGGGCTTTGCTCTGGGATGTGATTAAGCTACTTGAAAACAGTTTGATCATTTTGAGATTTGCTTTTAAGCTTTGTTAAGTGGATGCAGAGCAGCCTTTAATCTTGGGATATTTTTCGCCTATGACTCAGAGACTTCCCTTTTCTTCTTGCTGAGGGACTTTATTCCCCCTGCATACAGATTCTTTCCCTTGATTGAAGGTACAGAAACCATTTATTCTCAGCATCATGCGAGCTTCCAAAATTGTCCCTCCTGCCTCTGTCTGGTGGCTCCATTTCTGGCCTTGGTGATTCTTCCCTCATGTCACTAAACCTTCAGTTACCAATTCTATGGGAAAGTACTCTCCCTGGGTCTTCTCCTCTCCCCCATTCCAGTGACTTCAACTCCTGAACTCTGAACTCTGACCCTTCAACTCAGAATGATTCTGGGGTCTGTTGGCTTATGCATCTCTGCTCTATGTTATGGAAACTTTTTTCCAGAAAATAAGGAGGACACTTGTGGGGTTCAGTCACGTGGTTGCTTTCTCTCTGGGATCACTGTCTTGTATCGCTTATTGTTCAGTCTAAAAATTGTTGCTGCCATATATTCTGTCCAGTTTTATAAAGATCCTCTAAGGCAGAGGGTAAGTCTGTTCTGAAGTCTAGAGGTTTTTGGTTTGCTTGTTTTTTTTCTAGTAGAATCAACGTTTGCAGTCTTCTGTTGCTTGTCATCTTGTTTCTGCAGGTAGAACTTGTGTCAATAAATTCAGTGAAAAAAACAGGATTTTCTAGAATTAATCTTGTTGTCCCAAATCAGTAATGTCCCTGATTTTTAGAATGTTTTAGCATAACAATTACCAACTTTACCTTGACTTTTCTTGTTTTCAAAAGATCATCTGTGTAGTGTGTGTGTGACAGAGACAGAGGCAGAGAGAGAGAGAGATTGTTGTTTATTCTTTGTCATTGTCTTTAGGGAGTTGCCTATCCTGAGTCTCATTCTTTGCTTCGGTAGCAAATTTATCATCTGTTTCTAAAGCAGTCATATGTGGTCGTTCATGTAATTTTTCTGCATATGCTTTCATCTCCTTGGTTCAAGTCATTTCACTGCTATATATTAAATCCCTCTCTACCCCAAGGTGCCAATCTCCTTGCTATGTAATTTTTCCTTGTTCTGATGCCTCTGCTGGGACCAATCCAGGGACATTCTGGTGTCTACATATTAACTTATGTCCTGAAGTTAAGACCAATATCCAACCAAAGCGAGGAAACAAGTGTAAAGCAAAGAATGAGGGGCCCCTGGCTGGCTTAGTTGGTAAAGCATGCAACTCTTGATGTCTGAGTGAGTTGGAAGTTTGAACCCCACATTGGGTGTAGAGATTACTTGAAAATAAAATCCTTAAAAAAAACTTTTAAAGTAAAAAAAAAAAAGGGACAAAATTATATTTTGAATATCAATTTTTTGCAATTTTTTGTTTTTTTCTATTTGTTTTCTAGACATTTGTGGGACACTGAAAAAGAGAAAATATTTGTAAAATATTAGTCTTCAAAATAAACCTAAAGGAAATATTTTTTAGTCAAGTATAATTTTTTCATGAAAATCACATTAAAAGGAAAAGCAATAATAATTTTGGCAAAATATTTTTTTCTATTAAAAACTCACTGTTTATAATACATATTCTATATTCTTTTGAAAAAAAAAACAACCAATTTTAAATTTGGCAAGGCACCACAGTATTTTTATTTTTTATTTTTTTACCACAATATTTTCCAAGGACTTTAGATAATAATATCATTATTTTTCATTCAATACTTCTTTGTTTTTTTCTAAATAAATGTAACCTTCTCAACATCTACTTTCTCTTTTCTCTTAATAGAACGTTCTTGTTACTCAAAGCTACTTCTGTAATTTAGTATAAATTTTCTTTTCACTACATGTATATGCCTAAGAACATCATTCTTTACTTATACTAGAAACCTATTTTTCAAATTTTCCCAATAAATTTTTAACTTGTATATTTTCAGCATATCACAAAGACATCCAGTTTTTAGAATAGCAACAAAGAAGCAGAATGTTTCCAGTATCTGTTCTTCATAGATGTGAAAAAGTATGTCTTATTGCCCCAGAGCAACCTAATCACGGTAACTATAACAACAGGAACACGCTCGCATGCGCGCACGCATGCGCACATGCACAAACAGAAACCTCCCAAATCTGTAAGGAAACTAAAATTATCTTCTTCCCTGAGACATTCCTGCCAGTGGTTTAGTTAGGTCCATTTTCTAAGTAAAGCTAGGTTTTAGAAATTACAGAATTTGTGGTTCTTCCTCATTAATAGCAATAGGGAAATATAATAATAATTGGCTTTCTTTTTGTTCTCTACTGTATAGGCCTCAATGCATTTCAGTTGTTTATGTCAAGATAGAGTGAAGTAATAACGGATTTAATAAAGCCCTTGCTATATGAGTACTGACAGCATGGGAGAGACCATATATTTTACCCCTTCCTTTCTTAATAGAGACCTGTTTATTTTTTTTAACCAGGGATCAAGCGAATTTCCAAGGCTGTGAGACAGGTGCTATTTTATCTCACTTTTTGGGGGGAGGGGAGGGTCATGATTTTTTCATATTGTCTAAATTTGATTTTTTAAATCTCTGTTTCTGCTCTTATTCTAGAAACATAATTATTTGTTGTTCTTGTCTAAGTTATAGATGTAGATTATATTCCTAACATTGTGTATTAAAACTGGCACAATTTTTCTTTTACTTATCACCATTTGTCTCTTCTACACATTTTAAAAAATATACATATTCCTTGTTTCCTGTGTTTTTTAATAATCACTCACACATGAATAAGATGAATTATTTCTGGAATAGTTATTTGTAAAGACATTCATCTAAGAAGGACTATAGTTTAGGCAGCAAGATTTCTTCTTATAACACAGAGTTATGTCCTGAGGTTCTTTAACATCTACCACGTTAAGCCAGCTGAACTCAGCAAGATCAGGCTGGGCTAGATTCCCCAACATGTGTTCTCAGTCTATGTGGAAGAATGTGATTTTTCATTCAGACCAAATTCTGATTTTTTTTTTCCTTTGAAACCAACTGGGGCACCATTTGCCATGCAGCTAGATGTCTCAATTTTGTGTTTTCTTTGTGGGAAGCAAATAACTAGCATTTTCACCTTAAAATATCCCACTTACTAGAGATGAGGGTATATTTGGAGCTTTGTCTGAGATCTGCAGCCATGAGTGTTAGCTCATTTCCCTATGTACTTGTTTTATCTTAATTGTTGTTTAGAGGCCTTCTATTTTTGACTCAAGGTTTCTAATATCTACTTCCTCAGTTTTAAGTGTAGGTAAGGATTTTGGCGTCCCATTTTTAGTTCCTCCTCAGGGTGATTTAACAGAAAAAAAAAGAGACTCAGTCCATGTATTCTATTTATCTAGAATTCTTCACCAGTGCTTTAAAAAAACAAAAGCAAAAACAAAATAAGTGTCGTTTGCATCACATCTGCCTCACTATGAGGCTGATCTCAGTGCTCTTTCATGATGAAGATGTTGGTCTCCATGTTCCGCAGATAGGGAAGTTCCTGGTCATTTCTTCTTTGTTCAGATAGGATGTACAACTGGTTACCCAGAGATATCCAGTGATCATTTTCTGGAATGCAGTTCTTTGGGGGCAAACATATTAATATATATATATATTGAATTATTTCTGGAATAGTTATCACATATCACATATATATATGTCATTGTTCAAAGTACTTAGAGGAAAATGGAGTCGTGATCACTAATTTAAAGGCCAGAGAGTTAAGATGGCATTTCAGGAAGTTTCTGCCACATCTATCACTAAGACATTACTTTTTCTTTTTATCTTACCTTTTAATACAGCTAGTAAAATTGAAACCTTTTTAAGGCTCATATCATTTTGCCTAAAAATATTTCTTTTTCGGCCTATATTTCTTTTTCATACTGAACAGGAAAGGAATGAATACAAAATACTCTGTCCTTGAGGTTATTTAGAGCTGAACTTTTGACTTTTTCCCAGCACGAATCTGTGAATATTGTCAGACGAAAAAGGCTCAACCCTTGAAGTGATGAAAGCTCAGAAGTGAACCCCACACAGCCCAGGGTCGCCCTGAAGCCCCTTGGCTGCTGGCAACTTCTCTCAGGTTCCATATAATTATTCAAGGCCTTGTCTCACCTCTTCCCAGTGCTGATGCTACGTCTTCTCTCTTCTCTCAGAGACTGTGTCTCTGATAGAACCACAAAGGTGAAGGAAATTTGCAGAATGTGGACACCTGCCAGGCTTACTTAAGAGTCCAGTTTCTCTCATTGTGTCTGCTCATGGTCACCTACACAGTCCGCTGCAAGAAGGGGATGCAGAACATGTCTAGACTTCCTATTTCTTCACTTGCGGGCGGAGAGCAACCATAAATGTCATATTTCCTGAGATACCACAGCACCAAATTAAACGTCACCTTCTCACATAGGTCATCTTCTCTGTGTTCCTGTGATTTTTCCTACTTAGTAATCATATCCCACTACCAACTAGAAAATTGTTGTTCAATTAATTCAGGGTACAATATGACTACATTCTGGGAATCTATGTACAGCATGGAGGTTATAACTAACACTGCATTGTGTACTTAAATTGTGTTGAAGGAATAATCTTAAATCTTCCCCCATACTATGCCCCCTCCCCCAAACCAATGGTAGCCATGTGAGGGGATTAATTTGACGGTGGTAATTATTTCACAGCATGGATATACATGAAATCATCAGGTTGTATACCTTAAAAAAAATCCATGCTGTACAGCCTAAATATATACAGGTTTTATTTGTCCATCATATCTCAACAGCTGGGGAAAAAGTTTTCAAATATTTCAAAAAATAAGATATTCTTGAAACAGGATGTTACAATTTGATCGTTTCATCTGGTTTTATTTATACGTAGGTCTCTGTTACAATTTATCTCAAGAGCATTTTGAATGAGACGTTAGAGGCAATAGGGTATATCATTCCTTTTCTTCCCTATTGTTTTTAAAAGACTTTTAACAGCATGCTTGTTTTACAGAAAATGAAGACAGTGCGTTAGTTTAAAATTTCATGTGTCTTCACCAATAATAATGAAAGAGAGGAGGTTCAAGGCTTTTCAAATGTACTTATTATTATTATTATCATTCACATATTCCCAATGCGAGAGCAGTCAGCAGCTTCATTGCGTGGGCTGTTTTCTCACCTCTTTTCTTCTTCCTTTCATTGAATTTACAGTTAATGAAAATGTATACATTTAATTATTTTCATCAGGAGCACCCATATTTTTTCTACCTCCTTATGAGTTTCCAGCCACCTGTCATAAGCACTTGGAGTGCAGAGGTCAAGTAGTTCTGTCTTCTAACTGCTTGGGTAAGGGCCAGGAAAAGTATATTGAAAAGAGCTGGTTGGACAAGCACAGAACAACATGCATGTTTGTAATGTATATGATCAAATGTTCCTCTAGGCAGGAAAGGATACAGTTCATTACCTAAGTATAAATAGTTAGCAAAGGAATACAATGTACACAGGAATATAAAGTAAAGGGATACAATATACAGGATATAAAGGGTATAACGAACACACCTACAGACGAATTTAAAAGGAGGTTATTTCCTGTGTCTCTTCAACAGTTTGGATGAACCCTCTGTTGGTGGATGAGTTAGATGGCCTTAAATATTTTTCCTGAGCCCCAATGATTTTACAAACTTTTACACCATTGATACATGGGAAGTAATGGTTAGAACATTTAGATTATGATCTTGATATTTCTCCAATCTTTAATTACTTGTAGAAGAAAAAATATGTTGTTTTTTTGTTTCTTCAGAGTTGTTTTTAAACTGTTATATGCTTTAATAAAATAAAGTTCTTAGCACTGAAAATGCTTTTCTGTACCAAATAATGAATTTTCCAGAAAAATTAGGAAACATGTATATATTTACCATGGGGTTTATAGTCACACTACTTAAATTTCTGAGAATATCTAACAAGTATATTGAATTGTGACAAAATAATGTAAGCCTTGGGGCGCCTGGGTGGTTCAGTCATTAAGCGACTGCCTTTGGGTCAGGTCATGATCTGGGAGTCCCGGGATTGAGCCCCTCATCGGGCTCCCGGCAAGAAGCCTGCTTCTCCCTCTCTCACTCCCCCTGCTTGTGCTCCCTCTCTAGCTGTATTTCTCTCTGTCAAATAAATAAATAAAATCTTTAAAAAAATAATTTAAGCCTTTTCAAGACCTAGCGATATATATAAATAGCTAACACTGCTGAATAGACCAATTGTTAGTTTTAAAAATATAAGGACTACAGAGTTTCAAATTCTTATGAAAATAGAACCATTTAAAAATCACTTGTTCACATACAAAAGGGTTTTTTTTTTTTAGAATTGGAGTGTCTAAAATGTTATGATGATGATGATTATATAAAAACCCCAAATAGTTAAGACTTCCTAAAGTGACATATCATAATTCTTTCACATATTTAAGTGACAGAATTTATCTTTAAAATGTCTTAATAATAAAATCAAATATGGAATCATTACAAGTGAGATTGACATTGGTTGATAGCAACAAATACACTTTTTTTTTCTGTGTAAGACACTTTGCATAGTAGATTTACATTAAAATAGCCACATCCTTATTAGGACTTAACAGAGAAACAATTAGTTTATTTTTTTTTTATATTCAGAATCTATATGCTTATTATAACTAGGTAAGCCCAATTATGACTTTATCCCAAATGGATTGTTCATTTCTTTCACTGAGCTAGGCGCTAAGTGCTTGAAATAGTTTACAAATTTCTTGTTAACAACTCCTTTATTTTTGTCTCTTTTTGGCCTACACAGCCACCTAAGCTAATATTTAGACTGTTGGAATTTAATGACTAAATCCAAAGCTTTGCTATCTGCCCCTTAACAGACAGGTCTTTGTTTTTTGGTTGAGTTTCCCCTGTTTATAGGTCTCCTACGTTTGGCAGAGAGGCCTTCATACATGTCCATAGGTCTTATGTGAGTGGGCTCTGGTGCTGGTCCTCTGGGAACGGCACTCACACCCTTTCACTTGATTGGTGTGTGCACAGAAGGTAAAACAAGGCTACGGTGAATCAATCAGACTCATTACCTTCAAGTAACACGTTAGCCTTTTCACAATTTTCCTGTCTGAAAATGTGATTTGAACCTTTAAAAAAATACATTACCTTCAAAACTTGCAGTGACAAGAACAAAAACTGAGAATGTGCTGGTTTTGCACTTATGGATTTGAACATTGTACATAATAAAGTTTCCTTTATTGGCATCCTAAATATATCTGGCTTACTTTCTAAAATTGTAATAGGACACAAACAAGTATACGACCCTTTGACAGGGTGTTTATATTAATACTTAATTAAAAATTTTTAGAAACTGAATTTAGTTTACCTTTAATTTTATGTACAATGATCTGTTTTTCTGTAAAATGTTAGATTTAAGGAAGAGACACAAAAGTTACATAATATCTAGCATACCAATTACTGAAGTTTCTATGACATACAGTGAGAAATATAAAAATTTGAGTATTGCGAATTCTTAAGTTAGCTACTTGCATGTTCTATATCCAGAGATCTATAAGAAATACTCTGTGAACCTGAAGAAGCTAATTTTTAATCAACTACAAAATGGATCTACTTTGATATTAACATGATATTGGGATAGTGATCAAGCTATAAAGTGTTAAAATATTTGGAGGTAGCTTCACTCTTAATTTACCATAACATCATTGAGGAAGGGGTGGTTGTAGTGTGTTTTAAATGAAACAAACTAAGGTGAACTGCTGGTGTCCTTATTAAGCATATGCTAAGGCTGTGGTGCAGGGATCACTTGTTAATACCTAACAACCTTAGGTCGTTGATCACTTCGTTGTTAATACCGAAGGATCTAAAATATGAAATGTTTCCACTAAGGGATGATGGTGACACGTAGCAACCTTGCTTGATAATCTCCCGGTGATTGTGAGAACATTTCACCAACACTTGCCCTTCGTTTTTTGGCATTTCATTTACTTAGAACATGCTTGTGAATAGAAGCTCTCAAACTTGAACATGCATTAGAAATACTAGGAGAATAATAATAATAAAAAAAAGAACCACCTGGAGAGGTTAACACATTGTTGGAAACCCCCACCTAGTTTCCAGTTCAGTAGTTGTAGAACAGAGCCCAATAATTTGTATTTTTATCAATTCCCAGGTCTTTTTTTTTTTTTTTTTTTTTAGATTTTATTTATTTCTTTGACAGAGAGAGACACAGAGAGAGGGAACACAAGCAGATGGAGTGGGAGAGGGAGAAGCAGGCTTCCTATCGATCAGGGAGCCCGATGAGCAGCTCAATCCCAGGACTCTGGGATCACGGCCTGAGCCAAAGGCAGATGCTTAAAAGCTGAGCCACCCAGATGCTTCCAATTCCCAGGTCTTGTTGATGTTACTGATCCAGGGACCACACTCTGTAAAACACTGTTCCTGGGGTGCCTGGGTGGCTCAGTGGGTTAAGCGACTGCTTTCGGCTCAGGTCATGATCCTGGAGACCCAGGATCGAGCCCCACATCAGGCTTCCTGCTCGGCGGGAGGCCTGCCTGCTTCTCCCTCTCTCAGTCCCCCTGCTTGTGTTCCCTCTCTCGCTGTATTTCTGTCAAAGAAATAAATAAAATCTTAAAAAAAAACAACAAAACACTGTTCCTGAGAAGAAAAAGAACTCCATTGACTAAAAGCATAGCTGCAAAATTGTAGATGTTTGTTATTTTTTTAAATTTTTATTTATTTAAGTAATCTCTACACTCAACATGGAGCTCAAACTCATAACTCTGAATTCAAGAGTTGCCTGCCCTTCTGAATGCATCAGTCAGGCACCCCACTATATATTTTTATTAAGTAAATTAACATATCTGTTAGGTGTTTGTTTCTTCTAACAATTTGTATGTGATGTTTATGCTTTGAACTCCCTTTATGATTGCTTCTGGTAATATATTTTAGCATTACTGTTTTTACTAATGCTTCCCTAGAAAAAGAACTTGTGAGCCCCCTCTTATGAGATACACTAATATTATATTAGTATAAACATTTTATACAAGTATTACATACAATGTAGGAAATAAAAAGGAGAGAAAGAAACTAAGAAAAGAAAAGAAAAAAGAGTCCTCTGATCTAACAAGAAAACATAAACAGTGTAACCGTGATCAATTTTTGACTTTTTTTTAGTATCTATCTTCAGAACTCTTGAAAGGAAATATTTGGTGATATCACAGTAACTCAAATCCTTGCGGTAGTGCTGTTCTCACCGCAGAGATTGGCTAATGCTCCTTCCGCTTGGAGACTCATTTTACCAGCCTACCATGGATTGTTACTGTTGCTTTTGTTGCTTTGCTATGCATAAATTTGGTTTTATTACAGCCCTTCCATTCCCTTGGAAAACATGAGGAAGACAGAAAATTGGAGTTACTGACCCTTTACAGTATCTAAAATTTTTCTTCTCCCAACAGCTGTGAGGTTATTATTGACCCAAATTTATGTTCAAATCTACCAACTCTTGCACAAGGATACCTCACCGGTCTGACAGCTACTTCTGAGATTCAAAAGTCAACGTACCATATTACACTCTAAATAATGATCCCGAGCTGAATGCGAAAGGCTTTAATATCCCCTTGGCTAATGAAAACAATAAACCCAACTTTAGGTATATGACAGGTGCACGACTGGAACGAGGTTGCCTTCTGATCTTTGAAGCTAGACAGTCTTTTTAATAAAGTGATAGATTATCTTATTTCCATGGTTTTATTCAAGGTGCTTACTTGTTTGATTCTCTTTGTTCTTCAGGCAAGCCTTAGCATCACAGAAACTTATCCTTAGGTGAAGTCATTTACATGAAAAACAGATCCCAGGGAAGTGATGTTTCTACAAATTCACTTTTGCGGTACAACTGTGAGATTTAGGAGTCATGGTGTACTATGGCAGATTGCAGTTTAAAGTGATTAAAAGAAAGAGAAGCTATATCTTAAATGTGGTTTCTATTCTTTAATACCCATTATAAAAACTAAACCAAAAATCATGATGTGGCATTTAGATGTAGAAACAGCTGTCCTGTCATAGCAAATAGCAAGAATGTCAGGGAATCGTTTTTTCTTATGCTAAAGCTCTAATTTCACATGAACCAAGAGCTGAATTCAGAACGTTTTTCCAGATGCAGAGAGAAGTACTTTTGCAGAAATTCTCTAAGGGTCAGAAAGTCAACACTCCAAACTCCACCCAGCAGATCATTTGTCGTATCAGGTAAGGAGATATTTTCAAGATGATTTACCACAGATCAGTCAGGAAACATTTGCTGCTGAGCTCCTGGTGTGTTCATGGAAGCAAAACCAAGTCCATAATGGTTGTGGACCACGTTTCCATCTGAATTTTGACTTTAAAAATACCATGTCAGGGCACCTGGGTGGCTCAGTAGGTTAAGCGTCTGCCTTCAGCACAGGTCACCATCTCCGGGTCCTGGGATCAAGTCCCATGTTGGGCTTCCTGCTTGGTGGAGAGTCTGCCCCTCTCTGCCTTTCTCATTCTCTCTTTCTTTCTCTCAAATAAATAAATAAAATCTTAAAAAAAGAAAACACCATGTCTTCTATGTTTTGTTATGTGTTGGGATGCTAGGAACATTAGAAATCTTGGTTACTGTAAGACCAATACCTGAAGAATACACAAGTCTTATTTTTTTAGACAAACCTACTTTCAAATTTATATGTAGTTGTCTCATATGAGATCAGGTCTTTCATTAATTAAGGGAATTATAGGCTCTAAGTTTTCTGCTTGAGAGTTTTACCATGAAAAGGCCACTAATAATTTCTTCAAAGCCATTTGAAAAAAAATGTAAGGACATTTAGAAAGGCAACTAAAAGTCAATATTTATCTTATAGATACTTTAAATTAAATCCTTCTACATGTTTAGATTTGTAAGAAGTCACAGACTTAGACCTTACTAATTTATGCTTTCTTTTCCTCCTCCTCCTGAAATAAATGACTCTTCTGAGTTTTAAACTAATTCTCGACCTTGAAATTTTATTGAGCATTCAGTCATAAAGTTCTATAGATATATTAGGTATATTTTCTATATTTGGTTTATTGATGAAATCATTTAATATTCTTATATACCCTTGGATAAAAGTACTTCTTAAACTACATTTAGAATTAGTAAAAAGGAGGAAAATTGCCTTTATAAAATTACATAATTATTTTCTATTCTGTGTTTATTGCCAGGTATTCTGGTCATTAAGACTATTTATGTTAGCCAAATTTATTAAATTATTTAACTATTTGCTTTTCCTTTGCTCTCTCTCTCCACACACACACACACACACACACACACACACACACACACAAACATGCTATATGTTCCTAAGATTACCTTTGGATATATAAATATAAGCTCTGTATATATATGTATGATTGTAGGAGTTTTATTTACATTTTTATCATGCGTTTTTTTTAGTGTATGCATCTTATTATGCATTTCCTTAAGTTGCTCTGGGAGCCATACTAATATGTTAATTGTGAATATAAACACCTTGAACTTATGATGTTTTTATCACATACAGTGGAAAGCATAAAGGTTTAACATGTGTGCTTACATACATAACTTGGAAGAAACACTCTTAAACTTCTGTTTGCTCTTTCACCAAGAACTGTGTCCTTTATATATAAGACAAGTCATATAAATTGCATTCCCAGTAAGGCTGTAATCATCACAGAAGCTTAGTTAAGTTATGTGGGCTACTAGATGATGGATAAATCTTGTGAACTTTAATTTTGCTTAAGATATTCTAAAGAGATACTACTAAGAGAAAAAGCTCTCAAAGGTGACAGCTGACCTGGATCTAACTTTAAGTGTTGGCTTTGCCAACTGTTGGCTTGGCACTTACCGTTAGACAGAGCTTCATAGCTTCCTAACAAACATGAAAGGGTTCCCCTGAACACCAACGTTGGACAAGACCATTCTGTGAGGATGATGAGCAGCGTAAACGAGGCATGCTCTTATCTTGACCTATATGAGTAATGATTGCTCCTTTAGCCCATAAAGCTTTAACTTCATTTCACTCCTCCTCCATTCTAGATAAAGTTATTAAGATAAGAATTGCCCTAGTTGCTGAAAACATCCAATCCTGAGCAAAGCCCTACTTCCATAAATCCTCCCCCAAAAGCCTCTGTCGCTATCCCATATCCAAAATAGATCCTTTCTATTAGGCTTTGAAGATCTGCTCTTGTGTTTTGTGTGAAGAGGTATAAAATAGCTGATTCTATGGTGACAAAAGCAAAGTTTCTATGGAAGTAAGATATCACTGCCACAGAGGGGCCCTCAGTTCATCAACAGGGTGACCTCTGCAATCCCTATCTCTGTCGGTTCACTGAGTGCTTTGACCTCAGCTGGGAGATGAGCTCGCCTCTTAATTTTTGGCCTTTTTTGTTGTTGTTGTTTGTTTGTTTGGCTTAATTTCCTAGGAACAGGGTTCCTTGGATTGGCTGTTGTGAATATTTGGGCAGATTTGTATTATTCCGGGTGAAATAGTTTCCTAACATTCTGGCACCTGTTCCTCCAGTCTGCTTACATGTTTAGAGTCATGAGAATTGGTTGAGAAAAGGATGAAAAGTTCATAATGAAAGGATGGGCATAGGCCAATTAAGTCTATACTTGAGACTGGTCAAGGGCTGAGGACTTCAGAAGATCTATCCATAAGTTGAAAAACTTTGCCTTATATTGTCATTTTAAAACGACATGAGGGCTTTGTTAATATGAATAAATTTCATTTTTTCATGCTTTTTCAAGCTAAAATAAGCATAGTCACCTTTAAGAAAAAAAAATGAATCTGGCTATATAAATCTACTTGTGTCCAACCAATCTGGATTTCACTTTTTTTTTTTTTTTTGCTTATTTTATTGGATCCAGCATCCAAGACATTTCCTCCTTGTTTAAGATATAGGGCAGTGGTAGCAAAAACATGTGAAAGTTTCAGGTTAGTTAGTTCCATGGTGCTCACCAAGCTTAATGATTCCCATGCTGTACTGACTCTTCTATTGGCAACAAATACTTGACACTTCTCAGATAATTACTTTATTGCCACTGAAATATCGTTGCTTCCCTCTCATGAATCATTACTTATCACTTCAACATTGAATTCAGCACCTCATTCCCGCCCCTGAGGAAGCCCATGATCGCCTTACTGTGATAAGGAAAGCTTCGTATCTCCACGCTCCTTAGATAATTGACTGGAGATGTTCCATGGGGCAAGCATTATGTAACTATGCAAATATTTGAATTCAACCAGCTTTGGAGCATACCTCAACATTAGAGGGGAGTAGGTGCAAGGGGTTAGGAACATATACAGTGGATGATTTTCATAATAGAGCACAAAACCTAGGTCAGGTAGTAAAGGAATTGAGAACCTGAAGGGAGTGATAATTAGAGAAATGAAGTTGGTGTCAGTGCATTGAGAGTCTTAAAGTTGACTAATTACTAGTATAAGCAGACAAACCTATATTAACTGGGAGGAGAACAGATAGAGTTTAGAGAAAGGAATACTTGAAGTTGAATTTTTAATTTTTTAAAAATTATAGTTATGGGGCACCTGGGTGGCTCAGACATTTGAGTGTCTACCTTCAAGATCACGATCCCAGAGTCCTGGGATTCAGTCCTGCATCGGGCTCCCTGTACAGCAGGGAGTCTATTTCTCCCTGTCCCTCTGCTCCTCCCTTGCTTGTGTTCTTTCTCTCTCATTCTCTCTTGTTCTCTCTCAAATAAGTAAATAAAATATTTTTAAAAAAATTACCATTATGAGAAATGGCAAGCTCAGCTGTAATGTTTGGGAATATTGTGAGTAAGATGTAGGAAATGAGCAAACAGTGGTGAGGAGTTCAAGGTTTGAGAGGACTGGATTCATCTTCTATAGAGATGAGGAGATTGAGGTTCTAGGAGAGGCACTGTTCTCCTGGGTCCAGTCAACCTTCCATCTGAGAACAAAGGTCAACTCTTGAGATTGAGAATTGAGAGCATTTCTTGGTAACTTGAGGAAAGCACAAGGCATGAGCTTGGGAGATAAGGGGATGGGGAATATTGGCAAGGGTAGGGACAGAGAATATCAGGAATGATGGTTCCAATAACAATGCATACTGCAGATGATAATCAGCAATCTGAAGAAATGACCTGGTGGTATCCGAGGTAAAAAGGGAAAATGAAATTAGTCCTAAAGTTCCCTGTAGGCTGGTATATAATCAGCATGACAAATAGTACACAATATTTAATTAGAATTATGTGTCCAATAGATGAATGCATCTCTTTGGGAAAGGCCAGTTTCATTGTAATTTGAGACTCTGTGAAAGCTTACAGGGATAACATGGGCTCTCCAGCATAGTCAAAAGCTTACATGGGCCATCAGTTTGATCTCTAGGTAGAGTGTTGGCTTCCTTAGGACCCCTGGCCTCTCAGGAAACTGCACACTACTTACATAAAGATTTGATTCCTCTCTAGACCACCAGTCCTTACATACCCTTGAGTTAGTTACTAGTTACTGAACTTTCCTGGACCTCTGTGACTTGTCTATATAATGATACCATGATAAAGCAGTGTATTTCATGATATAGTCTCAAATCTTCAGAACATAGTGAAGAAAGAAGTAATTTAAAAAAAAAAGTGGGGAGACAAAGTAGATTAAGAGTAACTTTACCTCTGGTACAGTATCTTATACATTGGGATATACATTAAAAGCCTATGTAATTTAAAGTGGTAGTAACCAGGGGCTGGAAGGGGGGAAATGAAGAGATGCTGGTCAAACAAAGGGTACAGACCTTCAGTTATATGGGCTGTGTAACTTCAGAAGATCTAATGTACTATGTGGCAACTGTAATTAATAACACCATGTTTATAACTAAAATTTACTAGGATCTGATCTGAATGTTCTCACCACACACACATACACACACACACACGATATAACTTCATGAGTAATGGTATGTTAATTAGATTGTGGTAATCACAGCATATAGGTATATCAAATCATCACGTTGTACACTTTATACAATTTTTGATTTGTCAAGTATATTTCAATAAAGCTGCAAAAAAGAAAAAAAAAAGAAAATCTAACTTTACGTGTAGGTCTATCAAGCCTAGTACAATGCTTCCTACACATGGTATAGCAGAAACAGAGCATTTTAGAAGAGAGCTGCTGGAGATTTAAATTCTAAAGGCAACACAAACTGAAAACCTAAATACTTGGCAGGACAAGAAAAGAATACCTTATAACGCTAATTATTGTATATTAAATTACAATCAGAATACATTTGGAACTAGGGAAATATTTTTTATAGAACCAATATTTCCTAAATAAAGTTCCTGTCACAATGTTAAAATGAAGAACTCAAATGCTGACTTAAGTTGATTTGAAAAATATAGTTTCATTAAAATTAATTACTTCTATAGATTTTAGAAAACATTATATTAAAATACTAATTTTAAAACTTATTTTTTAAGAATATAAAAGTTGATATTTGAAAAAATCAGCTTACATGAAACAACTCATTATCTGAACCTGCCAATAAGATTATTTACTGGTACCTTTATGTTACCTTATATATTTAAATATAAATCTTGCTTTCAGTCTGTTATGATAGATCATATATAAATATTAAGCATGGGAAATATGCATTCAGATAGATCAACCAGCTTTTCCAAAATCATCTGGGGTGCTACTTACTGTGTATGGATTTTTCTAAATCATTTTCTCTTACTCTCATAATGCAGATAATTTTTATAGGTTCTAGAATTGAGTATATAAAGTATTAACCAGTGTAATCCCAAATTTTTACTTCATAATTAATAAAATGGGAAAAGCAGTATAACAAGATTAATATGAAGACTAAATAAGATTATTTATGCAAAGTACTTAATATTCACTACATGCCAAACACTATAATTATTATGTGTATATATATACATATATATTAGCTTTATTGCATAGAATCTAAGGAAGAGAAATTAATGTATTAGTCAAGAAATTGAGATTTTTATAAGACCGACACTTAGCATTAATAGCTGAAGTAGTTTAGAGAGTTTGTGGAATATCTTTAGATAAATTGTAAAGAGTGAAAAAACGTTCTCTTGATTGACCACCACTTGAAATATCAATGTTGACATAGTTAAGCTAGATAACGAGAGTCACTTTCTAAACTTCTCTAAAATTCTTATGATTCCTAGGAACAGAAAAAAAAAGATCAGAAAGTCAAGTTGCCTTTAAATAAATTGAAACAGAATTTTTAAGGGTCTTGGGGAAAAAAATCACAAAATGTCCTCTTTCCAATCTCTATCCTTCCATTCTGCTTTGCAGACAGAGGTAGGTAACTGAGATAACACAGAGTTTTCATTTTAGATGTTCCTACTTTGAATTTCAGATGTGAATTTGGACAAATCTTTCTGACTTTCAGTGTCCCTTTTGTAAAATTAAGACAATAATTTAAGACTACTTTGCAAAGTCTGTGTCCAGATTAAATAAGATAAATAGGAAGATGTCATATGACTGTCCCATACATGCATCCTTTCTTTCTGTAGAAAACTATAAAAGCAGTTTTTACAATATCAAGTGTGCTGTAGAACCTAATGGTTTTTTGGTTTATTCTGATCGTTAGGCTCTAAAATTCAGAAATGAACTTGCATGCCATTACATCATGATGCTTGCCATGTTTAATAGGTCTCTTTTTTTTAAGTGACAACAATGTCTTGTCTACATGTAAATGTTTTATGCAAATGTAATTCCATCACTGTATTTAGTTTGCACATTATTCATTGTTTTGATACACAGTTCTACATTGCCATAGGGCTTTCAGGATTTAGAATATTGATGTTATGGAATCCAGCTGTTTTTAATAATGGAAAGTGATTATATTCTTACTATTCAAAATAATATCAGGTTGCTTCATTATTAGGAAAATACAATCCTGTCCCCCTGTTTCATTTTCCATTTATATAATTTAATATTCTTTGAATATAAAACTTTTGCTTCTTTTATCTGAACCTTTAAAAATACTTGGAAATATGTTAAATCAGCAGAATATAAGTTTGAATAACTTGATCTAGAAAATTAAATATGTAGAAGAAAATATTTCTCTAAACATTTAAATTTTCCAATGAATTTTAGGAATTCTGAGTTAGATTTGTAAATAGACAAAATCTCTATCACAGAATCATGTTTTTCTCTATAATCAGGGCCAACTATGAGTTAAGATTCTTCCTATTGATAGTAAATGTACTTTGTTTCAATATGCACTTTTACTTTTGTTTTTTTGGTCTAAATGTCTAAAACCTGTTTATATCCTTCTAAATTACTAAAACTAACATCTTTTGATTGCATGTGCTATGGTGTACTCTTTTGATCTCTATGTTTGGCACTAGATGTTTGAGTAGTCAATGCACAGAGAATAACTGAACACATTTCTACTTTAAGGATTAAGCACAGGAATCACTTAATCAACAATCCAATTTGATTTACTATGAATAATACAAATAAATCAGTACCTCCTGACACTGGCCCACAAATATTTCATGTTAATGGTCATATTGTGGATTATTTCTCTTGGCTGAGAGATAGGCAAGTTAACTGAAGTCACAAACTTACACCAAATAAGCTCATATACTAATAATGTAGAGACTAGAACATTGTAGACCTTGTCATTTAATGAATTCTCTCTGTTTTTTACTTTTATGGAAAGCTTTATTTACATAAGTACTTGATACAAATATTTGACAGATATGATAAAAAACTAATAATTGTGGACGTCAGCAAATTTCTATTCTAATTTAGTGTATTTATTGTATTTTAAGCATGTAAAGCCTATTTTCCCTTGAATCCAGATTGCCCTTTATATTTAGGTTGTGTTTCTGAATTTCAGCTCTCTCCATTGTCTCCTGAAGCAATTTTTGCTACAGAACTGAAATCCTAGTATCAGTAAATCTATTGGACATTCAGCCTTCAAATTATAGTCCCACTATTGGAGCATTATAGAGAGTTCCACATATCGTAATTCCAGAAACACAAAACAAATGTTTTAAAGAACATGCAAAGGATTCTTTCATTCAAAAACCAACACACTGAAATAGGAAAAACTATTATTCCAAATATCCATTCTCATCACTACATTTGTCAGGCTTATCTTCTCTAAATGAAAGACAACTGTATCAGAATGTGGTAAAGATTTATGTTTCCCTTTGTTCCAAAGTCATAAATATTCTTTGCTTTGTTATATAGTGTCTATGAGCAGTAGAAGCATTTAGGTGAGAAAAATGACAAATTATTTGATTTGTCAAGTCTTCACTTTCAGCATAAACATCAAACTATATCTCATAAAAAATAGTTTCCTACGTTGCTGAGCAAACTTTGCTTTTCTTCAATTTCCCATACATGGTTCTTGAGGTTTTCATAAATCAATATGTTTTGACAGACAATATTTGCAAGTTGTAGCTGAACTATATTTTGTTATTGAATAATCATATTTTGAAATATACATGCATTTAACTTAATGCTTTAAGAGAGACAGAAAATCAAAATTTATATCATTTATTTTTATGATGATGTGAAATTATTTTATACTATTTTCTCAATGAAAGTTTTTTAAAATAAAGTTTTTCATATGCAATAAATTACAGGAGTTGAATACAATATATAAATCAATTATTTACTTCTACATCAAATTTTTAAAGAACTTCATAGTCAGACACATAGTAATTACTAATTAAAAATTTCTCCAAAATGTAAACTAACCCAAAACTGAGATTGACAGTGACTCAAGAAACATGGACTAATTCAGCATTACTCTGAATGGAGTATGAATTATGCAAAAACTTTGATGACAACATAACTATTGTTTTTGCTAAACTAAAAGCAGTAAAATATTTTTAAAATTTTATGTATTGATTTGAGAGAGAGCATGAGTGGAGGGAGGGGCAGAGGGACAAACAGACTTCCCACAGAGTGAGCATCCCAGGACCCTGGGATCATGACCTGAGCCAGAGGCAGATGCTTAACTGACTGAGCTACCCAGGCACACTGAAAGCTGTACAATATTTTTGCATAAACACGTAGACTTTGTCACAACTGATGAACCTACATTGATACATTATTACCACCCAAATTCTATAGTTTACGTTATGGTTCACTCTTGATAATGTACA
Source organism: Spilogale gracilis (assembly GCA_004023965.1). Taxonomy (NCBI): domain Eukaryota; kingdom Metazoa; phylum Chordata; class Mammalia; order Carnivora; family Mephitidae; genus Spilogale; species Spilogale gracilis. Next base: position 463,913 of record PITA01000015.1, read on the forward strand.
TTATATATATTTAGAAAAATGAGTAATGACATATATCTATCACTATAGGATCATATAGAGTACCGCCTTTGAGTTCATTCTGAGAACATTTTCTTATTTTCCCTAAATAATAATCATATCCACAACCTCAAAGCAATATAGATAGCATGAATTCCAAACATTTTTCTAGCTCCAACCTCTTCACTAAACCCAGGCTTTTTACATTAAACTATGTTCTTAACATATCCAGTTACATTCTTGAAATAGCTCTTCAAACTCACATATATATCAAATGTTAAATCCATGATGTTCTCCCACAATCTTCTTTCCCACTGTTTCCCATCTCCAAATGTAAGTGGAATCTGTCTATGAAAGAGATAAACCTAGCACCATATTTGATGCCCCACTTTTATTTTTACCAGTACTAACTACATCATCAACAGCTGATCTCACCTCTTCAGTATCTCTGGAGGATATCTTTTCACCCACTTTACTTTGATCATCCCAAGATCATGCTGCCTGGTCCTCTTAACTGAATTTTCTACATACCTTTTTGTTCTACTTTAATCTTTTTCTATGGGGTAGCCAGAGTGGGACCTTCTCAATACAAATATATGCCATTCTCTTTCTTCAAACTGTTCAGTGGCTTTTCCCTACTCTTAGGGTCCAAATCAGAATCCTCAGTATTGTTCCCTTGGATCTGAACTTGCAGTCATTGCCTTTATGTCCAGCTTCATCAGTCACCCAATATCCTCTATTTCCCACCCAACAGTTACATTGAATTCTGTCAATTCTTAAAAACGGAAAGCTCTCACAACCCACAGCTCCCATTGCCTCAAATATCTTTTTCTCCTTCCTTGCAGAGGAAACACCCCATTCTTTAGATCCCAAATACAAGTTCCCCACGGCAGCCTTCTCTGAACTCTTAAGCTGGTTGTATCCTCCTGTTGTGTTCTCACCAACTATTCTACAGTTTTTCTTCATAACAACAATCACAGTTTTATTCATATATGCATTTAAGTGTTTACATATTCTATCTGTATCAATGGATAGCACATATTTTTGCACTACTTTGGCATATAAAATATCTAATTACTTAATAAATGTCTTGTAAACTGGCTTTTTACCTTTACGCACACTTGATTATGGCCAAAATCTTTCAGAAATATTTTCAAATAACTCAATTAAATTTAATAACCTAACAAACACCAAGATTCCAACATTCTAGTTATTCTAGACTTTGGATTTTTTTTTTTGAAAACCAATTCCATTAATGCATCTCTTCCCTATGAATTTATGATTAGAGTTTTCATGTAAGCTTAATGTTGATAGTGTTGAATAACATTTTGTGCCGTTGATTTAAGGAGCTGCTTCAATGAGGGCACCGTATCTAGAATGAGAGACTTCTCAGATTTTATTTGCAGACCACAGAGTTAGCACAGTACTGCCTAGTTTGATCCTCTTTATCAACAGCCTTAGTCTTTATCTTTTTGCTCATCTCTTTGTAAGTACAACTGAAGATGCATAAAATATGAGCAAATACATTGTTAGTAAAGTCAATGTTCACTAGTTTCCCATTATTTATTTCCTGTCCTCCAGGCTATAAGCTCTATTGATTCTTACTCTTAGCCAGCATCTAATCTCATAACCTTAAGACACCAAAAGTGGAGACACTCAAAATCTATATTGAATTTCAATTCCTTCCAAAGGTTTTCTAAAGAGAACAGCATGAAGTAGCACTTCTATCTCCAGGACTGATAATTGGTTTCTAGCTTAAGCTCCTGGCCCCTCCATGATTCTAAGCCATTCAACAATTCTGTTCTCTAATTTCCTCATGCACAAAATATTAAATTTAATTAATTGATTTCATGGATATATCCAATTGCAACAAGTCGTAACTGGACTTAAGGTAGAAGCCATACACTAGTATTTTATTTCATACACTGAAATTGTTATAGGAAATTAAAAAATCAATATAAAACTTATATGAACATTTAACTTAGATATTAATATATTTAGGAATATATGTATATATGTATATAGTGAATAATGTATGTAACACTAAGGTAGTTATTCCTATCTCATCAAGTGATAAAACAAGAGAGAATTAGATATATCTGGTCATTTCAACTGTAAATAATACTAATGATAAAACATGCTTGATTTGAATAATTTTATTTGAATTATTTAACTATAACATTCTGCTTAGAATTAGATTTTACTAAGTTATATTTTCTTTGCATCACTTGATAGCTAATTTAAACTATCATTATATTGAGAGAATCAACAGTTCCTAATGAGATTTGGCAGAAGAGGCCACTTTTACCATATCTAAATAGTAAAATGAATTCAACAACAAAAAAATGCATAGTAGTTAATACTCTGCTTTGTTTATAGCTTCAGGATAATGTTCTCTATCTCTATGGTCCATATTGAATATTTTTCATAAACTTAGAAATTAGAGTTAGTTCTTCTTATCCTTAAAAAAATCTGAAATTTTCCTCAAGGGAGAGCCTAGAGGCAAAACCAGCCAAATATTTTCTGCAGCCATGCAGAGTTAAAAATGTGGATCCTGGCAAGGAGGATAGATATATGCAAGTACAATCTACAAAATACAAACTGCACAATTTTAGGAAGTTGGGATTCTAGCTAAATGTTCATATTTGCACTTGGAATTATTCTTTCCCAATATAAGGATGAACATAAAAATTACATTAATCCTTAAAATTTTTTCTGTGCTCTAAATGAATTAAGAAGCAAATTAAAAATGAAAACTGCTGAGTCAGTTATAAAATTTTATAGCTCACAGTTGATAAAACTGCAAGACTAAATAAATATTACACAAGAAGCATAATCATATAAAACAAATGAACCCAAACTATAAGAAAACTTTTCTCTCTTCCTTTGTCTCCAACTCTCTCTCTGAATAAATGACTAAAACTTGTTCCAAATTTATTAAGAATAATTGTGTGGAAACACTTATGTACCTTTTTCTGGGAAAAGCCATTTACCTTCACAGATTTTCTGGGTAACAGAGCATCCCTTTCTCTGCAGAGAACAATGAATGAGGACAACATTTTCAAGATGGTTTGTCAAAGCGGCAAGGCATACTGCCTCAATTTGTGGTACTAAATCTTTTGCTAGCAGAAAAGCAGTAGAGGGAATCAAGTAGGCCAGATTTAAGGAGTCCACAGAATTGAACTGTAGAGATTTAGTGGTTTTTAAATGTCACAAGACACTTTAGAACTTTGTGTTTCAGAAGGGAAATTGGATTAAATAGTAGTTGTGTTGGAAGCCTCTGATCTCTTCCCCATAAGCTGTGGTCCTTGAGCTACTTTACTCAAACTTTTGGAGAAGTATTAGAGCAGCTTAAATGTCCAAAAGACCCTCAGGGACCACTGGAAATCCCACTTCTGTGGTTTGGGAAGTTTTGCTGAATTATTCAAATTTTATTCTGAAGCAGATTTCCCAGCAGATATGACATCTCATGGGTGTTGGTGTTTTTTCACTGGTAGACTCAAATTCTGTTTTTAAAATATAAACTAATTTCTTTCTACTTAAGAAAAAAGAAAGAGGGGCGCCTGGGTGACTCAGTTGGTTAAGCGACTCCCTTCTGCTCAGGTCATGATCCCGGAGAACCAGGATTGAGCCCCACATCGGGCTCCCTGCTCAGCAGGAAGCCTGCTTGTCCTTCTCTCACTCCCCCTGTTTGTGTTCCCTCTCTGGCTGTGTTTCTCTCTGTCAAATAAATAAAATCTCTAAAAGAAAGAAAGAAAGGAAGGAAGGAAGGAAGGAAGGAAGGAAGGAAGGAAGGAAGGAAGGAAGGAAAGAACGAAAGAACGAAAGAAAGAAAGAAAGAAAGAAGGAAAGAAGGAAAGAAAGAAAGAAAGAAAGGAAGAAAGGAAGAAAGAAAGAAAGGTAAACTTTGGAATCATATAAGCTTGGAGGGTGGCATTACTTTTGAAGATAGATGATTAACTTGGCAATATTAGTTAATTGGTAAAAAATGGAACTTATTTTCCAAACCCCTTAGTATTAAAATCCTACACCACCCTCCCACACTGTCACCATTACTGTCACTCTATATCATAGTTGGGAGAATTTATAGAAGTCAAGTATAAATAACCTGGCAACAGAATAGGTTTCAATTTTAATCCAAGTCTTACTGATTGAAGAAGTGTTTTGACTGTCTAACTTCCATCTTTCTCCATTTAAAAATCCCTAACATTTTTGCAAACTTATTCTATTTGTTTGCTGAACAACTTTTAGAAAAGTGTTTCCACAGAGAAAAGACAGCCTGAAAGCGTGGTGTAAAAACATGGGCATAAGCTTGGGGAATACGGAATATTCAAGGCACCCATCAGTCCTATTTTTTCCACTCAGTTCATCTTTGGATGAAGAACTAAACTGTTCTAGGAGGGAAGAGGGAAAAACACATTTTGTTTAAACTATTACTTTGTTGTTGTTGTTTTTACCGTAGTTTAGTGCACTCTTATTTATATGTTCTTCTTTTCCAGGTGAAGA